>CM062567.1:132785647-133190025 GCA_031468815.1 Morus bassanus | reverse complement strand
TACTGAATTCAATGGGAACTGGAGTAAGCTCTGTTTAATATCTTAAAATTGTGTTGAACTAGAAATAGATTAATGAAAAATTTAAAAAATACACACATATAAATATCCCATACGGCCTAATGGATTAATTGAACTTCAAAAGGACGAGGACTCCATCTCAGTTAGTCAGTATGTTTGTACATGGCCCCATGCTTGACATTTTAATTAACCTTCACCTTTTAATTTACAGGACTGTTACACTGGGGAAGAAACAAGTGGGGGGGGAAACCCTTAAAATTGTTAACAGGTAAGAATGCATTCCAAGTGATTGGGGTCCTTCAGGACAAGCATCTAGACATTCTAGTGATTTAAATGGCATTGTTTGTGTATCTACAGTTACGGAAGATCATAAATGCTTGTGGGAACAGAATTTCAATTTCTCTAAAGATAGAGATATGGTTTGTACTTTCTGAAATTGGCATACAGGCAGACTGTGAAGAGCTGGAAAAGGAAAATAGAGGAAGAGTATGTACTGAAGACAAAGAAGTGTCTGAAATAAATGGAAGGGCTTGAAGCACTGGCAACGTTTTTGTTTTGTCTGTCTAGGGGAGCACACCTTCTGTTTTAAGAAAGAAGAAAGGGAGGAGGAGGAGGCCTGGACTGCAATGTTCATCTTTATAGTAGAGGCAAAAAAAAAAAAAAAAAAAAAAAAAAAGTCAGTGGCTGTGCTGCTTCCATGTGGACCAGCTTGCCAAATTGAGCAGGGCATTAATTTACATTAGACTAGGATGCCCACGCTTCATGCTTCATGCAGGGTCTAAGTTCGTATCTCCAGGATGGACAAGCAAAGAGCATGTTCTACCACTGTTTTCCACTGACTTCGTACCTGAGGTATAAGACACAAGGAATCAGACCCACGCTTTCTCTCTTCATAGGTAATGAGGGGGGGATGACGTGCACAAGCTCTGATTTTAGGGACGATCCGAGGTCCGAGGGGTCAGGTGCCATACGCGTAGCGCGGCTTATTCCAGAGCAGTGTTCCCACGCTGTCCTTGATGCCTTTCTTTGCCTTCTCCATGAAGGGCAGCCACGGATTTCCCAGCGCGGTGTCAGATAACCCCCTGCGGCCCGGGGACGCTGCAGGTTCCCTCCCGCCCGCCATGCAGCCCCCGCGCCGCCAAAAAAGCGACGGAGCTGCCAGCTAGGTTTGGGGCGGGGGGGGGGGGGGGGGGGGGGGAGTGTTCAAACCTGCAGCCATCCCTCCCGACCCCGCAGCACTGCAGGAAGCCGGCATCCCTCAGGGCCCATCCTTCCCTTCTCTAATGATACCGTCCTTCTTAAAAACAAGGGAAAAAATTAAAAAAAAAGGGGGGGGGGGGGAGGCCAGCGGCGCTCCCGGTGTGCCCCGGCGAGCTCGGCCGGGCAGGCGCGGTGCTGCCGCCGGGCGAGGCGGCGGCGGGAGGAGGAGGAGGAGGAGGAGGAAGAGGAGGAGGAGGAGGAGGCGGTCGGTCGAGCAGCTCCGGGGAAGTTTCCTTGCCACCTCCTCCCCGAAACCCCTCCCCGCCCGGCGCTCCTCGCAACTTACCGCCGGGCGCCGCTCCTGGGGAGCCGCCGGGCCCGCTCCGCCGCCGCGGAGGCCCCGCGGAGTAAGTGCGCGCCGCGCCGCGCCGCGCCGCGGGGGGCCGGGGGCCGGGGCGGTCGCTGCCGTGGCTGCCCGCCCCCCCGGAGCCGGCGCGGCGTGGGGAGCCGCACACACGTGGGTGCCCCGGCTCAGCCCCGCCGCCCCGGGGGGCTCCGCGGGCGCGCAGCGCGGCGCGGCTTGTGGCGGGGAGGGGCGAGGCTGGGGGAGCCCCCCGGGGGGGGGGGGGCGGGAGGGGAAGGAGGGGCAGAGCTCGGCTCCCCAAGCGCCGCGGGAGCCCCCGGTGCCGGCCGGGGGCCGCCGGGAGCTGCGGGGCGTCCGTGGGAGCCGCGGTTCCGCTGAACGCGTGGGGTTTTTTTTGTAGCAGAGGGTAAAAACCTGCGGGGGCTTCGGTGTGACGAGCGGTTCTGCCTTCGCCCCTGCCCCTGGGGCCCGCCGGCTGCGGGCACGGCAAGTGTTAGGGGAGGTGTCCCGGCCCCCAGCGAGGAGCGGGCAGCTCCTCCTCCGACGGACGGGGAAAGACGGACGGATGCCGGGGCACCGGCGGCGATCCCGCCGCCCGCACCGCTCCGCACCGCTCCGCACCCCGCGCTGCCCGCTGCCCCGGGCACGGCCCCGCCGGCTGCTGCCTGCCTCCGGGGGAAGGCGCGGGGAAGGAGGGATGCTCTCCTCTCCTCTCCCCTCCCCTCTCCCCACATCCCAGCACCTCGTTCGGGAGGAGGAGAGCGCCGAGCACCGGCGGCAGGGACGGGGCACACCCGCAGGTGTCCCTCTCCTCAGGTCGCCTTCTGGGGTTTTCGTTTTGCCCGCCGCCACCTAAGCCCTTCGAAAGCATTGTTGGATAGGGCTAGTTACGAGGTGATTTTTGTCTGTGGTGTTGGTCTTGGAGGCAAAGCTTGCTTTTTGCTGGAAATACTCTGTTCTCTAAAACTATTTAAATAGGCAGGGTTGGTTTTTTTTTTTTTTTTTCTATCACAAAGCCAAAGATCAGAGTTTTCTTCAATTATTAAAATATAACATTAGGCTTCTCCCCGCCCCCCCCCCCCCCCCTTTTCTTTCAGGCTCTAAGGAACATAGTGTTGCATTTAACTTGCAAGGAGAAGAGTAGTTCACATTGACTTTTAGTAGCAAAACACTTTCATGGTTGCATACATTCTAGCAAAATGTAATCTGAAAAGCAGCACTGGACAGTCACTACATTTAAAGACTCACACTTTCCATAGTCTTTTAAAATAAAAATATGGTTATAAGAAGAGAAATCTGTCATTCAGTGCTGTGAGAAGCTCTTTTTAAAGAGAATGTGGTGTGTGGAAAGTCCCTATGAAACAATTTCCAGATTAGAGCTGTTTGTTCTCTGCCAAAAGCTATGTAAGCGTGAACCATAATGAGGGTAGTTGTAGGATCACAGAGTAGTCATGGAGCAGGTAGTCTGGCTGCACCAGAAAATAAGAGACAGAAGGGCAATATGTATGGAAATGGCCCTAATTGAGGACTGCAGCTTATGGAGGTAGCTGGCATATCTTCTGAAGGCTAGTCTGGATACGCTCCCCCCAGACCTTTGTCCTAGCTTGCAAACTCCTTATTCTACCATAGATTTCAGTGTAAGGTAAACTGCAAGTATCTGTGCCCTTGAACTAAATTTTAAAACGTACAGCTTAGTTTTTATGAATGGTGCAGCCATCTTCAGAATTGCAGAATTTGTAATAGCATCGATAAAAATGTTTACAAGCCGTCTAAGTAGAAACTAAGTCACTGGTTCCCGACAGCTGTGTTATTTATTCCAGGCCTGATGTTTCATTCCTAATTTTCCTCAGTAGCTGCATCTTCCCATGTAAACTGAATCATAAAAAGGGTAGGAAGAAAAAGGAGGAAGCAAGTCACTCTTTTTCTTGTTCGTGGCTCTGTCCTCTTTGCGCTGCAAATGCTGTCACTGTGGGCAAGGAGAGGGTGGACTCCTCTGGCAGGAGAATTTTTAAATCTCCAAAGGTCATTTGAACAGTTTCTCCGACTCAGCTGGAAACTGAAGGCCTCTCGCGTCCTGTGCATTTAGAGAATTTTAGGTTATTTTCTTTGTTTCTTTCATTCAATTACTTAATTATAGAATCCATAAATATTACTGCTCAAAATAACCTTTCCTTCTAGATTTAGAGAAAGAGAGGGAGAGTGATACAAAAGTAAGAGATTAAATTGAATTAAGAGGCTTGAGTTTTTTCCTTCCTTTCATTTTTACTCGTTTTATCTTTGAATGGTTAATGTGATATATCAAACATCGTAAGATAATGATCTCTCAAATGTCTGGACACTTTTAATGCTCTTTTACCATTTTTTTTTTAACCTCTTGGTGACACAGCATCTCTTCTCACTCTGTCGCAGAGTGCTAATCCTGCTGCATGGCCAGAGAAAGTAAAATGTGAATTTACCGTTGAGTTCTATGATACAGGTCAAGCTACCATGAAAAGGCGTTAGTGGCTGGACCAAGAAAGTTTTGCCCAGATTTGATGGTGTGCCAGTGAGCTGTCCTGTGATTGCGTGGGAGAGGCACCCGCAGGGGCAATGCTTGGGGGAGCCTGGGGGCAGCTGCTGCCCATACCCAGCGCAAGCCCTGGGCAGCACGTGGGTGCGTGGGTAGCGCAGGCAGCGAACGCCCCTGGCCAGCCCGCCCAGGGCCCCCGCCGTGCCGGGCTGCCTGGAAAAATCACGGAGGTGAACTCCCACCCAGTGAGGTGGGTCTGCATTTTTGCAGCTCCCCTTATAATGAAGTGAGCTAGGAGAAAGCTCTTTTTATTTATAAGAACGGAAATTGTGTGTAAAGTCCTTAAAATCAAGGAGGCCACAGCTGGGTACTTCATATGCTTTTAAAAGCTTTTCCAACTCAAAGTTGTTTCTCTGTCCTTCCTATGCTGTTTCCATAGCGAGTCACACCTACTGCCACTTTGGGCAATTGGCCTAATTCCCCAAATTTCTGAATTTTAATTTCTCAGCTCAATAGCTTGAACTCTTTATCGTCTGAATATTGAAGGAGATCGCATGGTTTTGTGTGAATAAAATTTTCTTTTTAGCTTTTAGGTTATACTGTTCTCAAAGGAAAGTGAAATATTATGCTCAGAATGTTAGTGTAGTTCATTCTTTACTTTCTCCTTTATTATGAAATATTATTTATTATAACTTAGTTATAACATTATTTGATAAATGAAACAATAATTCATCTTTTATAACAAATTGTAAAAATAATGTTATATGGATAACAACTATTGTCTGTTATGTTTTTCACGCTTAATATATTACTATGCTATATTATACTACTATACTACTAGACTATATTAATGCTATATACTTACTGTGTAGTTATATATATAACAATAATTACAGTTTTATCTTGAGCTGTGATGGTGAGAAAGATTGCAAGAGCATTAGGATAAGTAAACTTGGAAGAAGTGTGGCTGTTGCTAGAGGACAGGTTGCTTTAATGGCTTAAATAACTGTGTTTTGCACTTGTGTGTTTTGTTTTTTCATAAAAGTATATAAAATTCATTCTCATTGGTGGATACAGTTTGAAGATGTGGAGAACTGAAACTAAATACTGCTGTTTGACTTCACTTGGTGCATTTTTTGCAGACAAAGAACACATAATGCATCTTTGTGTAGTTGTGTAAACAGACCCTGTTTGTCAAGGTTCTCAATCCTTAAGTTTTCTGGTTTTGTTATGTTAAAAAATGATGAGTTACTGAATTCTTTTTCATCAAAATACAGTCTGGCAGAAATAAGAGGAAAAGAATGTCATCTGTCATGCAAGACATGTGACAAAATTGAACAAACCAGCATTTAAAAATGGCTTTTAGCATTGTTTCCCAAGGAACTGAGAGTCCTACAAATGTTCTTACAATCATTTCCTTCTCCTCCCCTGTAATATTCACACCAATTGTCCAAATTTGGCAAAGATTTATTGGTGGGGTTTTAGTTTCATAAGAAGTGGCTGCTGGCTAGAGAAGAGAGGCCCTAGACAGTGCCTCCTCCCTTGACCCACTGGGAGTAGGGACGGCCCTGCGGGAAGCCGCGCAGCACCGTCCCTGGGGTTGCCCTGAGAGGCAAAAGCTCGAGGATTTAGCACACAAAGGTGAAGGAAAGCTGGCATCGTTGTTAGGTAAATACAGTATCACTTCTGTTTTAAAATGAACTTTAATTAGTGAATTGTTGGTGTTTCTGGTCACCATGGGTCAGACTTCCAAAGGTACTTAGGTCACTAAAGGTGCTGCTGGGTGCTTACTGTCATTCATAGGGGTGCTAAACAAACAAACAAATAAATAAGTAACTGTAAATGGCTCTAGATGCTTAACCTGATGAGGTGCCTTTAAATATCCCATTGGACCTCACCTTGACAGCTTTGACAGCTCAGTGATACAGCCTTCTGGTTTTCTCAGGCTTAGGACCATTCATTCTCTTTCATTTGGGCTTTAACAGAGATTGAAAGAGAAGAAAGAAAAGCACTGTCTTCCTTTTTTCCATTCTTATAGATGAGTCCAAATGAAGAAAATAGACATCTTGCATCTACTAGTGAAACTCACACCTACTGCAAGCAGGTACCTTTACTGTGTGATGAGAAGTAGAAGTATTTGTAGTTGGACAATGTGAATTTGGGCATTTGATCGGTTGTAAAGATTGAAAATAAGATGGTTCATGCAGTATGTTAATGTCATGATTTACCAATAGAAATTTTGGTTGACCTTGAGAGAGGGATGTTTTCTCATTGTTTGATAGGTGAAAAAGAAAGGAGCATCCTTAGCCTTATTGATGAAGACGTGAGGAGGGCCATGGTACACACATTCAGTCAGTGGTTGATCCAGTGCGGATACTGGAGGTGCCACTCATGCAGAGACACCGGAGCTGTGGCTCTGTGCCACAGGAGTGCAGCTACAGTGCTCCCAAGGGCAGGGTGAGCCCAGAGGCAACATGGTGGTTCTCACAGAGGATGGGGCCTCAGCTGACCCAAACCCAGTGCTCAGGGTCCCCCTGCACTGGGGGATGCTGTGACTTTTGCCTGCGAGGTTCCCAGCTGAGTGTTAGCTTTCCGTAGCCACGATGACTCATTTACAACCATGCTTTCGCTAACCCATCCTATTTGGGTATATTTTTCAGCTCTATGGGGTACTGTGGCTTACACTGCTGAAAGTTCTGCTGATAGTGTTTCTTACTTGAATGTTTCTACTAGCTTGGGGAAAGCCTAGGCTTTAATGTAGGCTGTTACAATTTCAGACTCAAATGTATCTGATTTATTTAAAAAAAAAGGAACAAAAGTTAAAAAACCTGATTAAAATAAAACATGATTTCACCTAGAGGAAAATTACTTTTAATTGCTCCGCTTAAACTTTGAAACCTTTACATGTGGCTTGTATTAATTATGATTAGCAAACGTTTACTTGTTTGCACTGAATTGTGCAGAAGCAGTACAGTTGTTTGTTGTTAGGCCACTAACTTTTATAGACTGCATGTATTTTACAAACTACTTTAAAAGCCCATGTAAAATAATAAGTAATGCTTTACCTTTAATCTAAATTTATAATAGGTGTAGAAAGGCTTCCTAGAGCATGTATATAATTATTACTCATTAGAAACGTACAGAACCACACGGGTTGAAAGTAAGCTTTGTTTGTAAAGCATCTTGCACTTCTTTCCTGAGGTAGGTAGGTATTCCAGTTGCATGTTATGATTCGTAGCTCAACATTTTTCTTGTATGTATTTCATATTCTTTATTAACCATGACACTTAATCCAATAGTCAGTGTTAATCTGTGGATCCACTTGCCTTTTGTTGTGTGTTTGATACGTAAAAAGCAGAAAACAGATGTATTGCTCAAAAAACTCACAACGAAGGAATCGGCTGTTGCATTCTGGTTTTGTTCTCTTTGTTAATGATACATAAATAAAACCAGGGAAAGTAGGGATTCTTGTAACTTTTTGATAATAAAGATCCCATGGAATGCTAAGAGCAAAGCTGTTCAATCCTTGTTTGAGGCACAGAATTCACATTGTAAATGGTCAGTTTTTAATTTTTAAAAGCATAAGTTTCCCTTATGTTTTCACCTTAAAAATATTATTTATTTCCTGTTAGTATGTTTCTTTGCTGAACAGTTTCAACCTACATTTCAGGTACAAATAAAGTTGATCCCACTGGGTAGTTTAAATATCATATTAATTTTGTAAGTCATTTAAAAAAAATTCTG
Organism: Morus bassanus; assembly: GCA_031468815.1. Taxonomy (NCBI): domain Eukaryota; kingdom Metazoa; phylum Chordata; class Aves; order Suliformes; family Sulidae; genus Morus; species Morus bassanus. The sequence goes on along the minus strand of CM062567.1, from coordinate 133,182,190 downwards.
GCAAGCAAGTTGCCAGTATAATTTTAATGTTGTTTTACAGTTTGACTTTCATGTGTATTTAGTATTCAATGAAAAATATGATCTTTTGCTATGTTTGGAGAGCTCTGCTTTTAGAATAACATTATTGCTCTAAAATTATATTTGTATACATGTCTCCCACTTTGGCCCCTTGTGGAGTTTCCTAACAGAGGCATCCTGTTGAGTGCCTCTGCCAGGGAGATGCACTCAGCAGTTTGGCCATCACTGGCATCATACTCGATGTGCATGCTCACCAGGGCCTCATTCCTGTTCTCAGTTTAAACTGTACCCGACCATGGTATATGAAGGAAGCAACACAAAGACTTTATCAAGATGGTTTCTGAACCAATTACATTTCAGTTTTAGAACTTGTAAAAGCAACGGCAAAGTATTAACCTCATTTTTGCAGTTCTCCAGTCTTAAACCTTTGCCCTTCCCAGGTGCTCTGGCAGTTTTGGTCACTACGTTGTCGAGTTTCTTTCTCCACCTCAGGAGAGGTTTCTTTGTGTTTGACGAAGTATCTTCCAATATCAGGGGACCAGAGAGCCCTTCTGAACTTGCTATAATTAGCAGCCAGCAGATTCCCATTTCTTGATAAACACACCAACATCTTTTGCCTTTGTTTATTTCTTCAGGTGGGAATTTTCTGTTATTCTCACTGTCCACTTCCTTCCAGTAGTGTAGATTGAACAGTTGTGCTAATCAGGCACAATCATTTTTCTAGGTTGCTTCCACTTGAATGGAAGATATTCCAGGTTAGCAATTTAAATTAGCAAATTAAACAACTTGGAGAACAAGGTGCATAGCGATGAGAGCGGACTGTGAAGGACTGCACGAGGACCTTATGAGACAATAAAATGACAAATGAAATTCTGCAGAGATAAACGTAAACTGGCAGACCCTGGGCAAAACAGTTGTAGCTGTATGTGCAAAGTGATGGGCACTGAGCTGACCCTTACCATTCAGAAATGGGATCTTGGCATCAAAGATAATTCCAAGAATTCAATTCAGTGCTCAGTAATGCCCCCAGAAAATGAATATTCAGATCGTTAGGAATCCAGAAAGTTTACATGGATGCAAGAGGAAGATGGACAAGTACTTGAGAGAGCTGTACTGAGGGTTGCTAGACTAGAACTCCACTAGAACTCCTAGAACTCCTAGAACTCCACTAGGCTCAGGAAATCCTCTAAACCAAAAAAGCAGGGAGCTGGGAAAATACCGGGGCAAGTATTTACACAGTGAGTGTAAGTGCCGTGGGTTTTACACGTGCCTCTCCAGGACACTGGGAGTGCTTGTTCTATGTTTAGAAAGGAGAGCATACCACTAAAACTGAAGTTTTTCAGCCCTCTTCCCTGCAAGTTTACTCCAGCCGCAAGTGCTGGCACTCCATGCATTTCTGCTCAGTGATATTGGAAAAGAGATGGACATGGATGCTTATGGGGATGCAAAGAAGGTGACGTACCTCCGGTGCCGAGGGGGCTGCGTACCCACAGAGAGGTCTGGGGATGGCCCGGGGTCTGTGTTTAGGTCAGAGTCAGCACTGCAGTTGGTGTGGGATGTCTTCTAGCAGATGTGCATGTTAAGTCCTGCACATCTGGGCACCTCTCTGTTTTACTGGAGTCCCAGAGGCTTGCTGGAAGGTGGGATGCTGTATTGTATCTGCAGGCATTCCAGGCTGAATCAGAGGTGGTCTTCAGTTGCAGCGCTGGAGTTAATTGTTTATAAAGCTGCTGAAAGGTCCCTACTAAATTTCATTTTTTAAAAATATCTTTCCCTCTTCCATTTTATTTCCTTCCTCTTTTTTTTTTTTATTTTGGTTTTTAGCTGTTATACTTGGCAAGTTTCTTTCCTAGCATTTGGAAATAATTGTTTTCTAAATGCTACCCAGGTTATCTGCCAAATTTAACACCTTAAAAAGAAGCGGGGGTGGGGGACGAGAGACCTACCTGGGAATGGAGTGAATGTAGTGAGCCTTTACCAAGTGCTAAAAAGGAAACTTCCCAAATATAGCACCTAAAATCAAACCCATCAAGTTTCCTAACATTAACTGTAAAATACTACATGCTATCATCTACATGGTAAAAAAAGATGGTTTCACCCAGCTGCATAACCTCTTTCTTTCTTTCTATAAGAAATGATAAAACATGGGTGGCTTTTATGGTTTGTTTGTTTTTTTTTTTTTTTCCTTCTAGAGAATGAGGGAGATACGATTTGGGGAGACAACAATTTTATGTAGGTGTTATTAGAAAATCCTACCAGTTCATGAGAAATCATGATCTGTTTTGTTTTGTGTTTGTTTTTTTTTTTTTAATAAAAGAAAATAAGAACAAAGCAGTATCTACTATGACACTAAAAGTGACCTCATCTTGGAGACTTTGCAATGGTGTAATCAGCTGGGAGGTTCCGAGACAGGAGCGGTTTTGCTGGTGGCACAGGAACAGGAAAAATTTAATCCCATCTCCTTGGTGATGGAAGGGGAAAGGTAGCTCAAGGTATTGTTGTGTTCCTGCTGTTTCTGATCACAGTGAGCTTCGGTGGGGGCTCACTGCAGCTGAATGTGAGTTACGGCAGCCCTGGGACGGCTCTGAGATGCATCTATTAGCGGCAGAGTAGGGCTTGCATGGGAAATAAAAAACTTTTATGGAGAACAGCTTGGCAAGCGTAAGAAATCAGGTTCCTTGTCCTTAAACGTCAATGCCTGCAATTGCAGGGAGTCAGCTGTGGCCAGTTACTTTTTGGTCACCCTTGCGTTCGGTGACGCCTGTGCAAGAGATCACCTCCACCGGTACCTTCCAGCCCCAAGAAGTTATTTCACAGTGTCCCTGACTGCGTTTAACAACTGCTTCCTGTGTAATTGGCTACTCAGTTTTGTCAGGTTTTCAGGTGGGTGCTCAGATGGGGACAGCCCTTGCACCATAAGGAGCTTTATTGAAGCTCCTGGCCACCTCTGCAGCCTGGCCAGGGAGCGGTTGGCAACAGCCCTGTGCCTGGCTGCAAAGGCGCACGTTCAGGTCCATATGTGCGGGGAAAATGGCACGGCGTTGGATAGCATTTCAGAAGGAAGGGAATAAAATGCCCCGTAACCACCTTCTGTACTTCTTTGCTCTTTGTGTTGGTTGGTTGTTTTTCTTTTATTATTATTCCCTTTAAAATAGTAATAGCTGTTCAGAAAAGGGGGCTGCCGGTTATCATGCCTGGCACAATAGTGCTTCTTTAGCTGCTTGGACTAACTGCTGCCATCATGTATTTAATAATAATAATATTTAACCAAGCAAATGACTTCAAAAGTAGTAGAGAAAAATAAAAGGGGATATGTACTTTCATGACTTCCCTTCAATTTAGATCTTGTCTTTTTCAATAATTTGAGGTATTTTCCCTCATATTCGATGGCATATTTTGCATATAACAACTTCTCTGTAATAGATACTCTCTGTAATTTAAATGTAATTTTTGGTACGTTAACAACTCAAGGGAATTTAATTAGTTTCGTAAAGCTTTACTAAAAGTTAAAAATAACCTAAGATGACAATTGTAATAAGGATAACTAAGTTGCGCTTGTTTAAAACTTGAATTTTTTAAATTAAAATTACTTAATTACATTGTAAATCAGCTGTTCTCTGTTAACATCTAAGCCCTCATGTTACTGCTGGCTTGATTCTGCTGCCAGAGGTCTCTGGTGTCTGCTGAGAAAGACAAGTCTTTGCTCCTAACTTTGTGGGGGGGATATATATAGGACCATTTCTTAAATCTCTTTTGGAATGGCTTGGAGGGGCAGAATAAGTCAGAGCAGAATATGCACTAGTAGGCTCTTTTGACACTGGTGTGTTAGAGGAACCTCTCCCAGATAGAGAAAATGTTTGCTACAGCAGCTTCTTCAAGCTGGGTTGTCTAATTACAGTTGAACTACGACATACACTAAAACATATATGCTTTTTCCTTATGGGCTTTAATAGAAAATGCTTTTTAAATGTAGACGATTACCAGTCTTGGTAAAGTTTTCTTTCCATTAGTAAAGAGAGCGCTGCTGATCTGAAAAGCTGTCAGGTCATTCACATACCAGCATTACATCAATTGACTTTTGAATATTTTTCCATTAGAAAAGGCTCCATTTTATTCCCTTGCTGAAGTGGCAGACTTTCAGCTTGTGCGGTTTTTCCATTTATTGAATTTTGCAATAAAAGAGTTTTTGAAACAGATGTCAGTCATTGCTTAGGAGTGGGGCATTGTGAGAGAACTGTTTTCTTCTGCTCTTTGCTATTATTATTTTTTTTAAAGTCAGGAGAAATTCTTGTCCTTTCCCCTCCCTAGCTTTAATTGACTCTTTTTAAAGCCTTGAATAATTTTCTAACCTATAATCTAGTGTCAGAACGAATATGAGTACCAAACCCTGATTTCACAGAAATATTTCAGATTGGCCATTGTTCTCAGCAGGAGCGGGACTGGATTAGATCTCTCAGTTGTAAACCAGAAAGAAGGGAGTGGATGCATTACAGAAGCATGGTTCATATTAGCATCTTCCTTAGGGTGTGGAGTGGACCTGTTAACACTTTCTTAATGTTTAGATTTTATAGAACTAGCCGAATTTGTGCAATGAGTAGTGTCCAGTATGGATGTGCACAGAACAACTGGGCTTGAAGGGTTGTTTTTTTTTTTTTCTTGCAAGAATCCCATTCAGGTTGAAAGATGCAGAATAAGATCTTGGATCCTGATCCTAAAATATACATAGATGTTTCATATACAGAGTGGTTTTAGGACAAATTGAATATCTTCAGGCCATTGGATCTTTGCTTGTCATAGACAAGCAAAGTGCTATTCACATCTCTGTGTATATAAGGCATATATATATACACACGCACTTGAAAAGATGAGATTTACACTTCTATTCTTCTTTAGTAGACTGCACTTGCCCCATGTCTTCAAAAAAAAAAAGCCAATTTTTCTAATGAGGATTTTAGCTGAGTTTGTTTGAATTATTTGAATGATTAATTCTAAATTTTAAGACAGTCACAGCATTTTATTCTAAAGAAAATTGTCTGCGTAAGGAAACCATATTTTGAACTGATGTCTCTTTGCGGGGGTAAGCCATTGTTAATTCATCTCAACACTTCACTGTTATTTTTAACATCAAAGAACACTGTTTCCAAAGGTGAGAGAACACAAAGCATCCCATATTTATAATTTATAGGGGCTAGGACTGTGACCTAATGTAAACCTGAAGAGATTTAGTATAAAAATATCCTTAGCTTGAGGCAACGTTTTGAAAACTTTGTGGATTTTCTTTTTTATCCTGGCTCAATCTACAATCATATTTCTTTGTTATTATTTCCTCTTAGCATTAAAGTACAACTGACATTGATAGATATCAGGGAGAGGCTGAACTTCACCAAAAAAAAAAAAGAAAAAAAAAAAAAAGATGTGTTGTTGGCACAAGAATACTGTCAGTAGAAGAGTTCCTGGCTGCCTTTTATTCCTCTGCCGATAGTGAGCACAACGGGGCTCTCGCTGCCTGCTTTTGGCTCATGTGGATTTGCAATAAACAGCTTGACTATATATTTATTTTCAAGATTAATTCAATTCATCGAAGATAACTGCTCCCAACCTGTGAATATTTGTTAGTTAATGGAAAGTTGCAGATGTAAAGATCAGCTCTTATTTTCATGCCAACAAATTAATACGGCAATGCGGTACTGTCTTTTCCACAGGTGTGTGTGTACTACGACTGTCTGAGCCTCACTGTAACTAACAGCCTGTATATAATTTGGAAGAAGAGATCTTCAATGGAAGACCCCCAGGGAATAAATGGGAAGTCTGTAAGTAAATAACTTGTCAGTCCTGAGAAAAAAAGTTGTGGCTTTTAAAGTGGTAATTATTTTTGTTGCAACCAAGTGGTTGGAAAGTTTCAGAAAGCTACACGCACTTTTAATGACTGGAAGCTGTGAATGATGTAATTCATTGAGAGGTGGAGGCTTATGCTAAAGCTACAGAAAATAAGTATAGATTTAAAAATATTTGTCTTCAATGATTCATGTTACAAAATGATGGTTGTTGCTTTCTCTAAGAAATATTCAGCTTGCTGCACTTACATGGTTAACATTTTGATCTGTTAGAGAGTTTCCGTCCCGTTATTTGAAGTTATTTCTCTTTGCCTGTGTGAATATGTGCAAATATTGCTACTGGGAGAAGTGGGTGCGACTCTTAGCTGCAAAGTCTTGTGAACCATGACAAAATTTGTGTTTCTTAAAAACATATCTTTAGTAGGATTGTTGTTTCTTTTAAATACCTGTTTATAAAGTCACATTAGTAAGAAGTTTTGCAAACTATCAGACATGGTTAATAATGTTTTAAAATAATATTTCATGCACGGTCAAATGATTAGTGTGTGTTACGGATTTGTTAGTTTAGTTCATGATATCATTCTTGGCACTCAGTGAACACCAAAATGCTACATATATGTTTCTATTCTGGATTGTTTTAACAGAAATGGTGCACATGGAAATTGCTTTATTTTTAGCAGTTGTAAAATAACTCCAAACCCTACTATTTAGTAAATTTGATTAGATTTATTTCCTGCATTTTTTTCTGGTTTGTTTATTTTCTACATTTGACAGTACTTTGCATCATCTCTCACTCTTCCCCTTGCACATCCAGTTTCCCCGATGCTTGTGTTAGTTTTTCACATAGCAACACAGTAGAAAGAACTAAGCTACCTAACAATAAGCCTGTTGTGTTGTGTGTTTTTGTTACACTTCTCGCCTAGTGTCATTTTTACTGTCTGAAGCAGTATGGCTTTGATTATTTTCCAATGTTCATTTGTTCCACAGTCTGTCTCTGTGTACGTTTGGGTATTTATCCATCGCTGCTACAGCAATGTGTGAAAAGGACCAATTCACTCCTAGAGAAGGGGGTGGCCATGGTTACCGACTGGTGCTAAACAGGGATGGTCCTCTTTGCGGTTGCAGTCCCAGAGCTTTCAGCACCACCCAAGCCCAATCCTTGTTCTGTTTGGGATCAGGCTTTCCTCTCTGCATGAAAAGCCTTTCCCCAAAGCTGCTGGGATTTTCTGCGGTTTCCACTGCAATACTGCCTCTCTGTGTGCCCGGTGTAGCTTGGACTTTGTGTGCTGTGATGGGTTTGGGTCGCGTAATTGTACGCTGGAGCTGTATGTAATGACAAATGTAACTGTCACTTAACATAACAGGAGTATTAAGGGAAATATTTGTTCATGGTTTGGCACCACTAGCACCCCTGTTGGGGTTATACATTCCATTCCTTCTTTTCACCACTTAATCCAGAGAGCCTGTAAAACACTTCATCTGGTCAGAATTTCCCTTCACATTACCCAAGTGGGTGGTAGTCATGGATGCTATCAGGATTATCAAAATCTAAACCAGTAACTGCTGAATAGACTTGCTGCATCTACAAGCACTCAGGCTTCTGTAACAGCAATGACTGAACAGCCCAAAGGTATATGACACAGGGCAGAAGTACGACTGTGGGGTGTGACTCTTCTGATTGCCATGTCATTGGATAGGTATAAAAACGGGGTATTCAGCTGGTGAATCAAGTCCTGCAATTAGGCCTCTCTTTAATTCATTCATAATTGGACAGGCTTCTGCGTTCGCAACAGTCAGTTGGCCAACATGGGGATTTCTTAAAAGCAGTAGTCAGAAGGCAAAATAGTCCCAGTGAAAATAAAGAAGATGAGGTGAACACTGTTTTTGATTATTCTGTTCTCTGTGTGTGTGTATACAAGAAAGAGAGAAGGAGAGGGTGAGGGATAAATTAAGACTCTGCACTTAAAATACAGAAACCAAAAGCTGTTTTTGGTTTTTTTTTGGGGGGGTGGGGAATTTAAGATCCCAAACACATGTAGTGACTCTTAAAACCTGGTGGTAGTCCATAGGGAAAAAGAAAAACTTTTCTACAAGCGCCAGTTGAAAGGTACTTTAATTTTGGAACTGGCCAATGCAAACTATGCTGTGGAAGCAATTTCAAGTACACGTGGGTAAGGGAGGAGCTTTATTCAGCCACTGAGAACTGAAGGTGTATAATGTTTTAGGAAAATAGAGCCAGATGGTTAATGGAGGAAATACCAGGGGAAGGAGAAAGGAAAGGAAAATGAAAAAAGTTTATCAGACAACACTATGAGAGAGTAGAGGAGAGGGTACTTTGCCACTGTCTTTGGCCAAGATTTCTCTGTTAGATGAGAAAGAGGATGATGTTTCACATGGGCATGCAGCCTGTCTGTTAATGTGTACAAGAGGATACCACAGTAAGCACAGTAGTCTAACTTCTGCTCTGTATTACGTTCATACAGCTAAAAGGGGATTGTAGCATCTAAGCAACACTTTCATCACCTGGAGAAATGGTCCTAAAGGTACTGTCATGTGTTTGGTTCATGTTCTGTAGGAACAGAATTGCAAACTTGTGCTTGCAAACTTGAGTGCTACATCTGCCCCCACCTTTCTTTTACTAGGTGCCTGAGAAAGAAGAATAACAGAAATCTGAGGCTGGCTAGACAGAGGATATCAGTGTATTATCCCGCCTGAAAAAGTCACCGATGTTCAGTTTCTTTCTTTCCAAGTCCAAAACCGGCTAATATGCACCTATTAAAGATGTTCAACTTGTGTTTTATCAAGCTAAAACAAGAGTTCTTGAATTTTTGTAAGCGGTGGTTTATTTTTAATTTGCATCTCTGTATTAATAAATTGGTTGTTGATTTCAGCCCAATTTGTCAGTGAAGCAGAGATCTCAGTGATAAACTGGGAGGTGTTGTTGACTCTCTTGAGGGACAGGAGGCCCTGCAGAGGGATCTAGATAGATTGGAGCATTGGACAATGATTAATGGGGTGAAATTTAACAAGTCCAAATGTCGGATTCTGCACTTAGGATGGAGTAATGCCAGGCACAACTATAAACTGGGAGAGGAGTGGCTGGAGAGCAGCCCTGCAGAAAGGGATCTGAGGATGCTGGTCAAGAGCAGGCTCAATATGAGTCAGCAGCGTGTCCTGGCAGCCAACAGGGCAAACAGCATCCTGGGGTGCATCAAACACAGCATAACCAGCCAGTCAAAAGAGGTGATTATCCCGCTGTGTTCAGTGTTGCTGTGGCCTCACCTTGAGCACTGTGTGCAGTTCTGGGCCTCACAGTTTAAGAAGGATGTGAAGGTCCTTGAATGCATCTATAGGAGGGCAACAAAGCCGGTGAAAAGGCTGGAAGGCATGTCCTATGAGGAGCGGCTACGGGCTTGTCTAGTTTGGAGAAAAGGAGGCTGAGGGGCGACCTCATTGCTCTCTACAGCTTCCTGAGGAGGGGAAGCGGAGAGGGAGGTGCTGATCTCTTCCCCCTGTTATCCAGTGATAGGATGCATAGGAATGGTTCAAAGCTGCGCCAGGGGATGTTTAGACTGGATGTTATTAGGAAACATTTCTTTACCGAGAGGGTGGTCAAACCCTGGAACAGGCTTCCTAGAGAGGTGGTTGATGTTCCAAGCCAGTCAGTGTTTGACAAGCATTTCGACAATGCCTTAACAACATGCTTTAACTTTTGGTCAGCCGTGAAGTATTCAGGCAGTTGGATGAGATGATCATTGTAGGTCCCTTCCAACTGAAATAGTCTATTCTATTCTGAGTTCCTACAACTGGGTTGCCTCAATGACTGGGCTGCTTCAACTCAAAGACTGTCCAAATGCCGTGCTGCTCACCTCACTGATCTTTCTGTGGATGTACTTCTTCACTTGACTGACTTTGGAGCAAACACCAACACAGTAGTATTATTTGGCTTGCTACTGAAATCTGCAAGTCTGATACATAGCCAACATATTTACACTTTGAAGTGCCGTGCATAGGGTGCCATCTCATGCCAGGCTTTATGTCCCAGTGCTCCGATCTCCATTTTAGCTTGTAAGCCCTGTTCTTCACGATCCTGAGGGGGCTTTTCTGCCTGCTGGTCATTTGCAATGAGTCCCACTGCTCATACATACCTGAGAAGAAAAAACCCACATCTTGTTTTAAATATGTTTGAGATTAAAAAGTCAGTTCGGATGTTAGTGAAATTCTGATTGTAAGGAAACTGAGAATGGTTCACAGAGCATCTTATACCAAATTGATTTCAAAAAATTGATGTAAAATTGTTGTGTTTTACATTTGTGGTAGGCTAAATCTCTACTAGTCCCAAAGTTGGCATTGGCATGAATGTGTTGCCCTAGAAACCGTCTAGAAGCCCTAAAAACATGACAAACACTGATAATCGGAAGATTCTGGCTTGATATGCTTGAGATAGATACACACCTGTCTTAGAGCTACCCTGATGACAACTGTTCAAAAGCCTCCAAAAGGGCATTGTAGAGGTAAGCAAGCATTTTATTTCATATGACTATTGATTTTTAAAATAATGCATATTTTATACTCATTTGCAAGATTCAGCAAAAGGAAGTTTTCACAAGTAAATATTAGCATGTTTTCAGCAATTACTATACCCTCTGGGAATATTTTAGAGGGTATTTCTTCCCTGTCAGTCTCTCTTTAGTTGCAATATTAGGTTATTATACAGCATTAAATATCTTTCATTCCTGCCCCGTCCAGGCTCATAATTGAAAATTCTCATTGCAAAATTGTACACCAAGAAGTATTTTCAGCATCCAGTATTTTTGATGATCGACTTTGCCCATCTGGAAAACAGAGCAAAGACTCTGAGGCCCTCAGCAGTCAAGTTAGATCCAAAGAGTGTGTACCCAGTGAGCCAAGAGAGGAGGTGCTCCTAGTCTGCTTCAGCAGTTGATCTTCTCGGATTCCCTCCGCAGCCCCCAAACCTCAGCTTTTGGTCGGTGCTCTGGGCAGCCTGGCTGCATACTTCCAACTTCTTGCTCCTCCCTGCTGCTCGCCGGACACCACTCTCCTGCTTACCCCATGCCATGTATCGGAGAGCGGTGCTTGCACCAAAAATTCACGTAATACCTCCGCTAATGGAAAGATGCAGGGCAAAGAGCTGGTTTCAGCAAGAAAAGGGGTGGGGGGGAGGGAAGAACCCAAACCAAAAAACATCCAGCACCTGGCTGCAGCAAAATAATGAATTTTGCAGCAAACATGCGAGATTCTGTGGAATCTTGGAAAAACGCCAGACTCCACGACCACAGAAATGCTGAGTCCGTGGGGCCCAGAGAGAGATGGTTGGGGCAGTTCACATCTCTCCGTCTTTGTTTCAAGCTCTTTGCAGTCTTACTGAGGCATCAGATTACACTCTTTTCACATTTTCAAGGTTATCTTCGCTACCAGAAGGGCTAGAAAGTTCATTTTGTTTCAAGGCGAGCTGAGATTCAGTGGTGCAGCTCTCCAGCCGGGTAGAGGTTTCAGAGGCCACCGCGGTGGTAGTGGCATGGCTGTGCCTGTGGGCATGGCTGGTGACAGTCAGACATGACCTCCGGGTTTGAATAACATCATTGATGGCAAGTTTGTCGTCCCTTCACACTACCTGTTTGTCACATTAGGGAACTAGGTCTATGAGGAAAATGGGTGAAAATACAGGTATTTACCTTCAGTTGAAAATTCATAGCATTGTCATCGATGAAACTCATGTATATTGGTGCTACCTCAGTTTCTCTCCAAGGCTGGCACAGCACTGTACTCCCTTCTGCGTTCCCTTGCTATTCTGAAGAAGTGTGTAACATGCTTCCTTTTTGGAAAGCTCTGCAAGGCAATAACCAACAAGCACCACGCAATTGCAGTCAGTAACTGAGCCTATAAAATGTAATTGCCTGCACCCTTCCCACTGCCCGTCCCCTCTCTATCTGCAATTGGTAGGATATTGGAAACATAAGCCACAAAACCCACTTATAACACTCGGTAAGTGTCAAAAATAATGAACAGCCGGAACTAGCTGATGTATTTAAATTCCCCAAATTGAAATGAGCTGCTGCTAGGCAGTCTATGATAACTGCTCAATCAGTAACTATTAGTAGAATTTTTTCTTTAAAAATATTTTAGTGAAAATACTTCTGAAAATTGTAAGCTGTTTGTGGACAGTTTGAAGAGCACACCTTATTCACTACAAACTATTCATTCATCTGGGTTTGCCATAACACCACGGAGGAATTCTTGTTACTTAAAATGTACTTTTCCTAATCAGTGGCAGAAACCCTGCAGCGCCATAGGCAACAATGCTTGCAGCATTGACAGAAGTACTTCTACGCACAGCTCATAGTGTTGGGCATATTCATCTTTGCAGAACCAGAGCCTAAATACAGCATTCATCGTAGCTCTTATTTTTAATGAACATTTGTTTTTTTCTGCCGATGATACTGGAAACTAATGCCACCACCAGTGTAACTCTTAGTGCATTTTCCGCACACACACATCAGCGCTGACCTTACGATCGTGGCGTTAGGAGCGGGATGTAGACCTTGCAGGGATTTCGCTGGGTCCATCAACAGATACCGCCACTGATCTTAGCTACAAACCCTCTTTTCCTCAGAGAGGTGGATCTTTGTCTTAGTTATGTTGTGAGGCATTTTTAGATCATCTTATAAATATGGGTATATAATGGGTATATAAAAAAATACGCAATCCATCTGACTCTTTCCAGCCGCTATATACGTGCACTGTATGCATACTGTTCTGTGTGAAGGCTATTCTTGAAAGTCTTGATGAAGTTGTAGCTTAGCCCTTAACAGTAAAAAGCAAACTGCCAGTGAAGTTTATTTTCTTTTTTACTAGGTTTTCTGGACCATTGTTCCGCTTGAGGAGCCATGTTTGTTAGTTTTGGCTCTCTGACTTTTCTTCCTTAAGGATAAACTCTCCTTAGGCAGTTGTACAACTATGCACTAAAAGACTGCATAGCAGTTTATTCACAGCCCAAGCTCCAGCAGAATTCAACTGTGTGACTTCCTGGCTTAAGCGGGGGTGCATCCGTAATGTAAATACCTACTTGATTTTGTGGAAAACCAGGAGGTTTTTTGTTTGTTCTTGTAAAAGATTCCTGCTGGAAGCTTAACTTTAAAGTTGGCATACAGCCTTCTCTGCTGTGACTCGGATACTGATCTGATTTTGTGCTTTCATGGACATCTTTATATTCTAAAATTTTTAATTCAACATTAGCTTTGCTTACAAGCTACAGAGCAGAATAAAATCACATTACAAACATTGTAGTATTAGATTTTATCACCATTTATTTCTTCTCGTCTGCCCAGGGATTTCTACATGTTCGGTAGAACTAATTTGCAGTCAGACACTGAGGTCTTCTAGAAGGCCAGCAGGCTCCACAAACTAATTTATCCAAATAACCAATCCCTCATAGGCCAACCATAGAAGGACACCAAAATGGCCTAAGCAGGCAAAGCCCCCTTTTGAAGTCTGGAATGTTTTGACTGACTTGAAACAGGCGGCAGGAATGAAGGGATAATTTTCAGTGACCCATGGGACTTTTTTGCCATTTTCAAATATTAGGTAAAACAAAGAGAAATTGCTTGTTCTAATTTAGAAAGACTTAGCAATCCGGAAGGTAACCAGACTCAGAATTGAGTACTAAGGTATAGAGCTGAAGTTTACTCAATACAATGAGGGTTTGCGTCTGGGTATGTAGTATTTACACGCCCACACATACGCGCACTGCTTTACTTATACATGCACATACCTAAACTGTTTTTTGAATTTCACTTTTATAACAAAACTTTAGTACAGAGTATATCTATGCTATATTAAGCAAACTACCTGAAACACTGTTCTTAAGTACCTACTGTTTTTCCTGAAACAATAATTTTTAATTAGAAGGACGTGTTTCTGTTGCTGCTTCAGAAGCTGGGATACTTACTCAGATGCCAAGACTTCCATGCCATACCTGTTTTCTTACACCCCGTGTCCTGGTGCCATTCGAGTAAACGTGGAAATTAATGTAATTTTTAAGTGAATTTTCTAGCCTAAAGTAGTCTTGCAGACACAAAGGGGAAGTAATTTGATGCATACATAAAACCACAATTTTCTATGAACACTTCTAGGGAGAGAGAGAGAGTGTGAATATTTAAGAATAAAATTAAAACATTACAGATCAGGTTCTTCATGTTCAGCTGCTTGAATGTGTATCTTAAAGACAGTATGGAGAAATCTCACGGATTTCAGCAACTTCTTTAGAGACACGCTCTTGTAAATTTTGTCTCAAATTTACCATGCCGTTTTATGTGATAGGTCCAACCCTGTATTTAGCAACACTAATGGCACAGACCAGCTCCAGCTCTTAGTTTTGTCCTTATGACATTGGCTCACAGATAAGATGGAGCTTCATAGAAGAAAGAGTGTTGTCTGTAAGGAGAAATTACTAAGCCAGTAGTGAAGCTTCTATACTCATGCTTAATAGAAGTATATTTCCTTAAAAACAGGTTTTTGGCAAGAATTTTGGTCACTGACTCACCCTTTTCCTTCTGACATCTTTGGTGGTTCTTGGGAGCTGTACAGATACAACACTCACAGTTAAGGGAGAGGGTAAATGCCATCTCCTGTGCACTCACAGTGAGGTTACAGGCTTAGGGGTCTGCAGAGCATTGCTGCGGGGTTCACGTGCGCCCTGATAACTTTATGGGTAGCAATTCGAAGCTGGCAGTTTAAAGTTGGCACTTAAAGCTCTATGAGACTTGGTTGGGCTATACCTGTTGCTAGTATTGCTCCTATGTACACAGCAAACTCCTAGTTTTAGTTTGTTATTTTACATGGGATGTTGAAATGTAAGTTCCTCCTGATTTCAGATTTCTCTGAAATATTTGTGCTTAGTATTGTCCTGTGGTAATAGACAAATATGATAGAATGACAGAGAAATCCTGTTTAAGTGCAGCTTTTAATCTTATATATACTGACCTCAGATTAGTGGATTTCAGAAACATGATGTTTAAATTAATGTTATTTTGGTGTGAGTGTATATATGTGTGTCTCTGTGCATGGAATGTATTAGATTAAATTAAGTTATGTTCCAGCTTTTACTTGAGGAGTATAATTTTGTTAGTAGTTAATAATGTTAATGCCATGATTTTCTCATATTATGTTTACATATATGGCTACAGCAAAATCAAATTATATTTGCTGGGGGTAAGATTAGTCAGTCAAGGACCTGTTTACAACAGGAGAAATTAAAATTCAGAGTTTGTATGAAAGAGATGGTTCTCTATTTCTGTCTGCCTTGCTTTAGCTGTGTTGTCTAGACTGTCCTGGAAGTCGTAGACTCACTGGTCTCGTGGTCCGTGTGCATAGCACAGCAGCAGAGTCTGGCAGCAAGTGGGGAGACTTCTCAGGGATTTCTCATCAATCACACAGAATTTGTCATTCTGACATTTTTGGCATTCAAAGCCTTATATTCTGCCACCAGCATTCACATAGGGTGAACTTTCCATTGTACCAACAATGCACCTATACAACTGTGCAGTGCAGCAGATGGGAGAAAATTTCTTCCCAGCTCCTATGGTGATCAGCTCATACCCTGAAGCACAGGACTTGATTATCCTGATTATAATTTACAGAGCTATAAATGTTGTTAATGGTCATGAGTCAATGAATTAAATTGCTTGAAGATAAAAAATTGCTTATTTTTTTCTCAATCTGTTTTAAAAGGAGCAAGTAGGAGAGTAAGTCATTTCAGGCACACTTTCACATTGTTCTTATGTAGTGGAGTAATTTTTGAATATAATCTAAGCGGTACCTTTAGGCAAAATGAATGGGGATTAAAAGAGAGATAGCTTTTAGAGTAAGCACTGCTTGGGTGTTTGTAGATTCAGGCATTTGCCCTTGCTGAATGTGTGTTTAGTAGTGTAGATATTTTTAGGAAAGTAAGCATGATCTATTTTTTATTTTATTTTTATTCTTAATAATTGGACATATTTTTCATGTTTGACCACCCTTTTAGGCCTGTAAATAATTTACAAGATCTAAAAGTATCTCTGTATTTAGAATCAACTAGTTAAATGCTTATATGCCTTGCTTTCACCTTCAGTTATTTGTACATGAAAAAAGAATCTAAATTTAGGGATGCCTGTTTTACTTCTATTTTTCTAGTCTAGTTTGAAGCATTAGGGTTTTTTGGGAACAAGGTATATTTAGTGGTAGGCTGATAGGTACATCAGATTTGTGTCATTTGCAACAATATTTTGGAAAGGGAGAAGGTGTAAGATCTATGTTTTATTTTTCTCTGGTTTTAGTAAGGCATTGTAAAAGCTAAGTGGCACATCAAGCAGGTTTATATAGTGCAGACACTGCATAAATCCTCTGCTCAGTCTCTGGAAGGGCTGTATGCTGCCATTATGCTTTCTATAAACAGAAGACAAGCACACTGCCAAATCCTTGCAGCACTGGACACCAGCTCTTTCTGTTCTTAGCTTGTCTTGTTTATTGTTGCTCAAAGACTGTCTTATTTGCCAGTATTGCATCCACTTTTGATCATCAGGAGCAAAGAGTATCTTACATTTCTTGGTAGCTGGACTCTCCATCTTCTCCATTTCTTCTCCATCTGCAATTTTAAGTAAAATAATTGCCTCTGATGAGCGTAATTAATTTGACAGCGTCTTGGTCTGACTAAGGAGAGTTAAAGACAATAGCTACTCAGAAGCTGCGGCTGGACAGGAAAACAGGAGCCTTGTATGGCAGCTTGAAGAACACTCAGATTTGGACTAGCAGAGGAGAGCAAGAGGTATGTAAGTGCCACTACATTTGGTTAGACAACGTAACTTAGTTTGCTGTTCTGCGTCTAACAGGGACCAGCAGCAGGCATTTAAAGAGAGTAGGAGAAATAGAGCAAATCCTGCTTTTGATAGCACAGAGATACACCCGAACCATTGTGTTTAATGCTCTCCTTCATGAACTTGCTTCTATCTGGACATGTTTATGCTTTGAGCCTCTGTCATGATGAGTTCCACAAGTTAATTATGCATTTTCTAAGAAAGTCTTTTTGTTGTTCTATGCTTGCTGCCTAATAACTGCAGCAAAAACATGGGGGTGTTAAGTTTTCCTGACATGAGAAATAATGAATTGTCAATCTCTGTTCACTTCTTGCATTCTCATTCCTGATTTTGTACAATTCAGCTGTTTTCATGATATTGAGGTGTCTTTTCCAAGCTGAAGAGCCTCATTTTTTCCTAAGGCTGTTGATGAGTTTTGTGTGAGAGATTCAAGATGTAAGCACTCTGACTTTATGATGATTTCTGGTTTACTCTGTGTTTCCTTCCTAATAATTTTTAACAATATATCCACCCTTTTGACTGCCATTGGCCACCAAGCTTTTGTTTTCAGAAAATTATTGACAACAACTCCAAGATCTCTACCTTGGGAACAGGAGTTAATTTAGCACTTATCCTTGCCCATCCTTAGTTTGAGTTGTCTTTCACTTCGCATTTATCAACACAGAATTTCACTGGTGCTTGTCATGTGTAGTCACCATGATGGCAGTTCTCTGTAGGCAGCTTTACTCTGAGCTGCCCTAAGTAGTTTAGCAAATTTATAACCTTGCTGTTTGCTATCTTTTCCAGGGCATTTATGTTTAATAGAGCAGGTCGTTTTGAAATACCACTAGTAACATTGTGAAAACTGCCCACATATTCTGTTCCATCCTTTAAATAGTAATTCATGACAGACCTTTTATTTTACCTTGTGAAAAATTGTTTAAGAGCTTTTGGCTTGTGAGAGCTTTTCAGAAATCTAAATATACTACATTAACCAAATCATCCTTATCCAAATAATCATTAACTCCTTACAGAAATGCTAGTAGTCTTGAAGTTATGACTGCTCTTTACAACGTCATGCTTTCTCTTCCCCATTACATAGTATTCCCATGTGACTATGAATTCTCTTGTTTATTATAGCAGCTGATTTGATCATGCTTCCATTGTTTTAGAGCTCTTGGGTGAACTCTTGGGTCTGGGTGTTTTGTGCCTCTTCATTTGTTAATCTGCCCCAAAGCTTCCTCTACTAATACTTTGGTTTAGAGCTGTCAAGGTCTTCTCTTCTTGCATAGTGAGGATCATGCAAATAATTCATTTAGTGTTTCTGCAATGATCCTGTCTTGACTGAGCACTCTTTTATTGCCACAGGCAAATGCTGGCTTCTTGCATGTTCTCCACGAAGTTTTTACATTAATCTGAGCCAACAGCAAATGGTTCTTCAGGTTTTTTTTTGTCCTGCGTTCTCCTGGGTTTGCATTTGAATCTACAGAACATAAGCCCTTTTCCAGTTTCAAGTATCTAGCTGTAATGTATGGCGCTCAGCCTGTGTAATGTCTTTGGACCCTCAGCATCTGCTCCAGTGAAGCCTGAGTCTTCTACAGCTTTGCACAGGTCAGCGAGTCCTGTGCAGGTGTCTAGGATATCTAAAATAGCAGTAGAGGCTTTGTCCAAGCATCAGAATTGCTTGAAGTGTCTTTTTATTTCATTAGTCTTGTATCCTCCTGTTTGGTAATTTTGTCTTTTTGTACTCTTGTTATCTTTGCAGACTACACAGTGAATGTACTGTTGCAGATCATTCACCTCTTACAAGTGTTGTTCGCTATTTTGTATATATAAATCCTTGGTTTAGTGATATCTATGGATTGCATGTATGTTGTATAAAAATACAAAACCAGAAAATGTGGGGGATGAATTGCATGTTGACTTCCAGGTGATACAGTTATAAAGCACAAGCTTCATAACTTCCAAGAAATTATGTATTTGAAGCATACCTACCACACCGACTGTCAGTATCGTGAGCGTGCCTGGTAGCATGAATGAATGCATGCTTGCACCGTTGGAACCTCTTTTTATTTCTTAGGAAATGAAAAATTATTCCTGGTGTTAGAATATAATGGTTGGTTAGTAACTTTTCCTGGTTTAAATGCTACAGGAGTCCTGGTATTCAAAGCTCTCCTAATATAAGTATTGGTCTAATTTGTTTTTGTTGTTTAATTGTATGTTTCAGAAAGTCATCTCCCACACGGTCTTACAAAAAATTTAAAGAGAAGCCTAGAAACGTCTTTAGTTTGTCTAACATGCTCTTGAAAGATTTTGGAGATTTGTTTCCTGTAGGTGGGCAGCCGTAGTCTCACTCATGTCTAAGGCAGAGAGAGTAGTGGTGTCTCCTGCCCAGGCAGATGCCCTGCTATTGCCTTCTCAATGCTGACACCACTGGATATGGCTGTCTCTTCAAAATGGAAAACTGAGCCACACAGACAATGGGACTTCTCTTTCTGTCAAAGCTAAAACAACAACAACAACAACAACATATTTCAGCATCCCCAAAGCATTTTTAAACACCCAAGATAAATAAGTTTGGAATTTTATCCTCCTGCATGTTTTGTTGAAGGTGAACTCTCCAAACTACATTGGGGAGTATTAAGTCACAAAACTCTGGTATGTAGACAGCATTTTTGAGGCCATTTCCTTACAGCATAAATAACTACAGAAATGAAGCTGCAAAACAAGCAGAGTATGCTTTTTGTTATTATTTGAAGCAACAGGTTCTCTTTATGAATCTCCTTTATCTGTATGAGATTTTCCAGTTTGGGTTTTTTTGTTGTTGTTTCTCAGAAGTGTTCCACATGAGACCAGAGCACCCTCTGATGATGTGTAAAGCTTTTGTATGATGTGCCAGTGACTGAGAACAGAACTTACTATCCTGTGGTAACTTTTACAGTGGGAGGTTTTATAATCCATGCAGATGCGACAGTACAGCACTAAGGTGAGATCTGAGTAAAGTTTTTTGTTGTTGTTAGAAAGAATTGTTTGAACAGTTAAGCCGAACAGACTGTCACCAAAAAGAGCTCCCTTCTCCAGCTGAGAATTGAGGTGACAAAATTTTGCTTTTCACACAGTATGCAACACATTTGATGCATGAGCTGAATAGCAAAGCTCATTACAGTGAGTAGTAGAAGTGTTGATATAACTGTGATGAACTAAAGAGGTAAATGAGGTAAGATCTGCAGGAAAAAAATTGTGTCTTTTTGTAAGATCAAAAAGATGGAATAAGAGGTTGGAAAAATAAAATCAATTTTAGGTGCAAAAACATTCAGAGCCTTTCTCACTGAATGTATTCAGTTTCAAGAAAGAATAGCTTTGAAACTGAAACTTTCTGTGAATTTGTGTTGATGGGGGTTAATACTTTTGACCAAAAAAACCAGAAACTGGGGGCACTGACATCAGCTGCAAGTTGGGAAGATGTGATTCCACCCCCGCTTCACTGTGTGCTCTGGTGACGGTGCTTTGGGATGCATGGTTGTCACTGACAGCTTGGGTTGGAGCAGAGAGGTGAATGAACACCTTACCCTTGTGAGTGAGTGACCTACCCACTTGACTGCAGATATTCTGAGGAAGAGGTTTGAGAGCAACTTGTTCCAGAAAAGCAAGAGGGAAGATGCTTTCCTGGAGGAGCCGTTTGAATTCCAACTCTAATCAGGCAGAAGTGGGGTTTAAGCTCTATTTTGCATTCTTTGGGCTGTAGGATAGTCAGCATGGTAAGAAACACCCACTCCAGCCACCTGCCACCCCTCCACTCCCTTCTTTTGTCATCTAATCTTTTTGTTAAAAGCTCTTTCTTGAAAACTTTCTTCTCCCCCTGCTATTGAAAAATTCTGGGAAGTTCTGATTTGGTCTGACTCAGAAGGGTTAGACAGATAGGTTTTGGGAGAGTGGGGACATAGCCTTCTAGCAAAACTCCATATTCACAGATGCATATTTTGCATTATTTTTGGAACCTGTATCACACTGACCAAGAAAAGACAATGTTTGGAAACATTCCATTATTTATGTAATATTATTTTAAGGACAATTAGTAGCTCTGTGATATTTAAAAAAATATATATTATTATCCTTTATATCTAGGGGAATATCGAAGACCCATTCTGGTAGGTGGCACAGAGAGAGGAAAGAGAAAAGCAAGCTGTCACTTAAAGAACTTGCAAGTTTAGTTTATAGCAAGATGTGATGGAAGAGTAAACATTAGAGTTCTAATGTTCTAAGGTCATCTGTTCTAAAAGCAGCTTCTGAGAACTGAATTACTTATTTTAATTTTTTGAAAAAAGATTCTATTAGTTTTTTATGAAAAATAAATAGAATCAATAAGTAAGCCTTAATAAGTAAGCCAGTGACTATTTTTTCTTTTCTTTTAGTTGAACAGATGCACTAACTGAAGATTGTCTCTAATACAGGGCTTTATTCCTGTTGTTAAAAATCAGTAGCCAGTGACATCTATTGGCCCTCAGGCGCCAGGTGGTTCGGCCACCCTGGCTTCAGTGCACGCTTGGAGCCAGTACCTGCTGTTATGTTGCTGGATAAATCCTAGAGCTTGGGTCAGAAAGACAGTCTGCATCACCACTCCTATCCACTGTGGCTAAATCCCAAGCAAGTCACTTGGAGTGCAAGATGTGGCGTTCTGCTCTTACCGTGTGCACTACTTTCCTTCCTTCACTTTATTCCTCATCATTCCCATCACTGTTGCCTTCTGTTCATGAAAAACATGCCCAAAGTAACCAGCATGATTCCTTTAGCAAGTCAGTTGTGAATCCTCAACTGGCGAAGCTGCTAAAAACTAAGCCTTACACTGTCTGGTGCTAGCATAGTTTGGTAGACCTGAGAACGGCTGATAAGATCACGAGCTCAACTTGGTCAACAAATTCCAATTAAAAGTGTGCAGGAGACACAGAAGCTGTTTTTATTTTAATTGTGCTACCATCTCCTTTTGTGAGTATTTTCTTTGTTTTGTCTTCAAGAATGGAAGACTGGACACCAGCAATATGGCAGCTCCAGATCCCTTTTCTGGCTCTTCCTAGACTTCTTCTGGAGAACAGTTAATCCAATGACAGTTGGATTGTAATGACACCACAAAAAGGCTTTATCTCACTCTTGACCTCCCCTATGAAATGTTTCAGCACAGAAGTGGGAAGAGAGTAAGCAGCATTAGCAAAAGTAAAGCAGTATGTAATACCTTAATATTTTGAAAGTGTTAACTGCTCTTTATTAAAGGTTTAGACAGTCTGTGGTGATTGCTGTCATGGGGGGCGTGTGATGGCTTCTCTGTATTTGCAATGCCCAGATGTACTGATTGCTTGTCACTGTGTAGTGAGGAGGGTCACGCTAATGCCTTTACCGCCCTGGGCCTTTTAGAGCATGTACATTCTCCTATGTTTTAGAGCTGTTACCTGCATGTTATGGCATTTGATGTGTTGTGCAGGAGGAGGCTGTGGTGAACAAGTTAAAAGTGAGGAGGAAGGTAGGAACTGCACTGTGGTGTAACGCATGAGTGGGTGGTAAAATGCTGTGGGAAATTACTCTGAACTGTGAGAGGCAAGTGAGTTTGGAAGAAAGAATGACAAGTCATTTGCTCCCTCCTACCTCCAGGTGAAAGCACTCCTCCACTCACCTGCCTTTTCTAGCCTTTGACTTCTTATCTTTGTTTTCACATTTAGCGGCACAGAACAGTCATTTTTTTCAGTTGAGGTTAACACATGACCAAGGATCATACCAGCTCATGCCTGAAAAGTTATTTGTGCCTCTGAGCTCTCAAGTCTTATATGACCTGCCATAAAATTAAAAATGCATGTTAAACGTTTTCCCAGAATGAATTTGAAAGGTATCAATTATATACTTATCTTCTGCTGATGACCATTGTGACTATTTGCTTACTTCACACTAATGCCAGATTTACACTGATGCTTTTTAGGTCATCCCGAGTCCTTTCCTTAAGCACTGGTACACCTTTGGCTTTCTTCCCATTCACTGTCAGCTTGTGCTAATAATAACCTGTGGATCTCAGCTGTTTTTGTCAAAAGGCCAGTCCTCTTTTGGGGATTTTTTTTTTTTTTCTGCGCTCATCTTATTCAACCACTGATGTCTTGTGCCACTCTAGCTTCTCACTGTCAATGGCTAAGTAGGAAAACGTTATTGCCTTCAAAGTGTGCCCAGGGCATTCAGCATTAGAGACAGCTGCTAGAAATAGAAGTCACGTCCTTGTTTTGCTGAGCAGTTGTGGATAGTTCGTGTCAAACGAACTCTGTGGGAGACTTTATGTAGTTGTTACTGCTATTACCTAGAGAGGATTACAAACTTTTGCCATGCTTTTTACTACAGATGGCATTTACTGTCACAGAGTCCTTAATATTTTTTCTTTTTATGGGTTTACTTGACAAATGTTTCACCCTTAAGTATCTTTAATCCCAAATCCTTGTGAGATACTAATTTAGAGAGTGTAATTATTCTGCCTGCAAGTCTTGCACTCCGCTGAGAAACTGAGAGTTATATTTGTATGTGAGACTTACATTTATAAGTCAAAGAGAATTGTCAGAAACAAGTGGTGCTGACAAACAAGATGTATTTTGTACTTTAACATTTGTTTTCTGCGAGTCATTTGCAGTTATAAAAGTAACATTTGAGTGAATTGAGTGCTAAGAAGTGTTACACAGGACCTGTGTAGGTCTGCCAACACAAATAAACATGGCTGTGATTAAGTGCATGACAGTGGTGTTAGCAGAGCTGTGGAGGCTCTTGGAGGGACACTAAACAAGTACCATCAGGTTCACAAACGGGCTGACCGTGGGGAGTGCAGGTGCTGTGCTTCTGACATTCAGCATAGCCTTTCATTTTAATGTTCATAAAGGAGTTTTAAAACTGTTATTTTTAACAGTCCTGAATCTGGCTGTAAAATCTGATGTGTTTAATCCAAAATCTTTGTGTTAGCCCAGTGTGTCCAAACTGTCGCTAGAGGTTTCATCATTGCTATGCTGACATTTTTTAAGGATCTAAGACTTCAGTGAGGAAGAAATTACATTTCTCTGCTTTGAGATGTCCTTGTCTAATTGGATGTAATATTTAGGTGGCAAGGAGGATTTTGCCATTAAGAGACTGACCTGACATTGGGATATATGAATCCTCTCCATGGCTGTCCTGCAAACTGCTTACATGACTGCTTACATAGGGATGCCATATAGTCTGTCTCTGCCTATTCTTTGTCTGCAAAATGGGATGGTCATGCTTTCCCTCTCATCATACTTGTCTAATTAATTTGAGATAGTTGTAGTAAACTTGTGTTATGTATAGAAGTTGCACTAAGCACTGTGTTTTGCAGTCCTGAGTACTGAATTTGTGTTTCCTTTTGAAAGTCAAGCGAGAGAGTGCCAGACATGAAAGATGAACTACTCTAAGCTTTTGCTTTCAGTAATGCAAATGATGAAGCTGAAGATATTCCTATGAACATCTCTCTGTAAATGCTCGTAGCAGCTATATTCCAGTGGACAAATCCAAAACACACAGGGACTGACCCCTACGCTTTTGCAGTGATAAAGATCTGAAGTCTAGATTTGAATACTGTATGATCTGTCCCTGTGGGGGGAGTGGGAGTTACGTGTGCACAGCTGAAACTGTGAATTTGATCAAAAATTTTCTCCGATACTCTGTAAATGCAGTAATTGCTCTTAAAGCGTATTCTTGTGTATGGTTTCTTCCTCTTTGTGAGTGTACACACTTTTTATTGTAAGACTGTTATACAGTCTATGAAAAATTATATGCTTTTGAACTATTCAAATTCTAGAGCAATTATTTCCTATAGCAGACCAACATTTTTAAATACTGAACATGTATTTAAATGACACTGTTCAATGCTTTCACATTTCTTTAGTTTAATCTGGTCAGAATGTAGTGTGGGAATATTTTGTGATAACCCAAACTGTAGAATATGTTTACTATTTTTTTAGTCTATTGAGTAGTTTAATTAATTAATGCGAAGTGGTACTGAGAAGCAAATGAAGGAAATGCCAGGATAAATAAAGCAAAGTTTAAACTTGTTCTTTAGCTCTTTCTAAAATAGGATGAAGTTAGTAGACTTACTTTTAGAAGTCTGCTGTTGCTACTGTGCACAAATGATACCACATGAACTGAGGACTACGTGATGCAATTTTAATAGTAGCAAGAATCTATTATCTTGTAACTTGATGGGTTTTTAAACAATGCAAATTTTAGAACAAATATTTTTAAATGATAAATATAAAGGTAGTTGCCACATGTATTTCTTATATTTATTTTATATTTAGCTGTGGTTCCTCTATTAATCTTTGTTTCAAACATTAAATGCCTTCCTCATGGCAGCTGTCCATTCACTCGTACCATGACTACTGGCATGTTAAGTTCAAAGTGGAATGTCATGGAGAATGCAGATAATATATTTAGTTCCTCTCACCAGACGGCACAAGGCACCAGTGCGTCTCGTTCTCAGAGGGGGAAGCCAGCTACTTTCACTGCAATGTTCCCCTTCAGTTAATATAATTTGGGTTTGGTTTTTTTTTTGAGGAAGCGCTAGTCAAGTCTATCAGCATGATTTTTACTGTAATCTTCAGTGTTATGAGTACCTGGAAGAAATGTTTTAAACAAAAATATTTTAAAAAGCAATGTCAGAGAGAATATGTAGAAGAATATGTGTTTGCTTTTCGATGCTTTGATATGTGCATGCCAAAAAATAAGTTGTAGCTGGAGTGGAGGCAGGAGGACTCTGAGTCTGAATGATCAAAAGCAAGCCATTTTAAAACAAATTATAGAAGCTTATAGAAGAGAAAACTTTCCCAAGAGCATAGTGAAAGGCTTAATCCATATTTCTAGAAAATTGCAGCTGTCAGGCTTTCTTTTATTACCCTAGCAAAATGCTGTGTCAGGTGTTACGAAGAAGTTGGCCACGCATTTAGAAAATTAATAGCTTCCTTACATCAGATGTGTTAAATAGAAACATGTCTGGTTGTGTAGCCAGTTGTCATATTTTGATGTTCCTATTGAAAGTTATTTCTTTTACTGTATAATTTATGTTCAGTAATTAAGCTACGAGGAAAGAGACATTTTGTTGGAACAGTGACCTTCATGCACATAAAAAAGCATTTATAGGATGAGACCAATGTTTGCTATGCCAGTCTTGCTGTATATAATGTCAGGTGCTCCTGAGAGCAGTTGCCATGCAGTCACAGCAAATTCCAGTGTGAAACAATAAAGAATTGCAAATTTGCCACAAAGAAAAAACAGTATTGGCAAATTCATTTGTATCCCCGATAAACTGTGTTCAGTTTGTCAGAAGAACAAAGTGACAGTCGGTAGAAGTATCTTACACTGATGCACTGAGTTTCAGTAAGTTCTACCTGGTCCTAATAGGCTTTCCAGTTTTCCAGTGCTTTCATCTACCCATAGATTACTACTTGTATTAACAGCTCAAACCTCAGGTTTTATGGGGTTGGTTTCTTCAGTCTATGTTATGCTAAGCATACTGAAAACGCATGCTGCACTATTCTCATGGTGAAATTTTTTTCCCCTTGTGTGTAATTTCCCATGTTGAACCTGGTGTTTGTTGTCTCTTACCCTGTAGCTGCACACCTCCAAGAAGAATTAGGCTTCATCTTCTCCTTACCTTCCCACTAGGAAGATGTAAAGAGCAATAAGATTTCCTATTAGCCTTCTTTTCTTCAGGCTGATCAAACCCAGTTCCCTCAGCCTCTTCTCATATGGCATGTGCCCCCTAATCTTCTTGATTGCCTTTTGTTGGGCTCATTCCAGTACAGCAATGTCTCTGTTTTACTGGGAAGTCCAAAACTAGACACAGTATTCCAGATGCAGTCTCTCAAGTGCCAGACAGAGGGGAAGAATAACTTTCTCTGATCTGCTGCTTGCACTTTTGCTAATACAGACCCGTATGCTTTGGCCTTCTTCACTTCTGCTAGCTCATGTTCAAATGCTCTACCAGTACCCCCATCCTTTTCTGTAAAACTGCTTTGTACCCAATCGGCCCCCAGCCTGCACTGTCGCATGGGGTTATTCTGTCCAGGCATGGGACTTGGCATTTCCCTTTGTTGAATTCCATGAGGTTCCTGTAGGCCCATATCTCCAACCTATCAAGGTCCCTCTGATGAATAACAGCCCTGCCCTACTGCTTTGGAAGGGCAGGCTTGCAAACTCGCAAACTTTGCAATCTCTAAACTTGTTGAGAGTACACACCATTCATCTCCCTGCTTGTTAGTAAAGATACCAAACAGTATTGGCCATATTATCAGTCCCTGAGAGATGACACTGGCAACTAGCTGCCAGCTGGCCTTTATATGGCTGATCACAAACCTTTGACCCCAAAAATTCAGCCAATTTTCCACCTGCTTTATCTCCTACTTATCTGTCTGAAAGGATACTGTGGGAGACTTGTGGACTGTTGTCCACAGAGCCAGTCATTTCATCGTGAAGGCAATCAGGTCAGTTTAACACAAGTTAAGTTGCCCTTGCTAAACCTCTGCTGGCTGGTCCCAATTATCTTCTTGTCCATCACATGTCTGGAAATGGCTCCTGAGAGGATTTGTTCCATAATCTTCCTGGAGACTGAAGTCAGGCTCACTGGCCTATATTTTCCCACAGTCTCCTTGTTCTTCTTGAAGATGGTGTGACATTAGCCCTTTTCCAGTCTTCAGGAATCTCCTCTGATTATGATGACCTTTCAAAGATGATCAGTGGTGCTGCTTTTCTAACTCTATCCCTACACACTCAGGCCACGTCTCTATACTCCTCATGAGTAGGCTGTCCCTGCCTCCACTCTCTATGTACTTCATTTTTGTGGTTAAGCTCAATCAGGAGTGTCCCGTTCATCCACACTGGCCTTCTGCCCTTCCTGCTCAGATTCCTACATGTTGGAAAGGACAGTGCTTTGGGGACATTGTCACTGAGGGTCAACCAGCTTTCCTGGGTCCCTCTACCCCCATGGGATCCTGCCAAGCAGGTCCCATCTGCTCTTCTGAATGATAAGATTTGGATAGATGAGAGAGTGGGGCTCAGTCATAGTCTGTAGGGTGAGAGTGTTCACAGTAATGTGGGGTTGGCTTCTCTCTGTGGGATAGGTTAGAAGAGAAGGGAGAGGATGTAGGTCTGGTCTCCAAGCTGGCAGCATTGTGAGGGTATGTGGAGAGGAAGAAACAGAGGTACACAACTTCCATTGAGGACTACTATTGGTGATAACAGAGCTGCTGAGGATACTAGCTAACAGTGTCAGCAAGATAAAGTTTAGAGCTATGATTTAGACAATCTGAACATGGAGAAGATGGTTGCTACAAAAAGCACATGGGATTTGTAATGTTTTGGAAAAGTCCTTTAGCACTGGAATCCACAGGCTTATAGATCAAATCTAAAATAGGTAATAATGAAAGATTGGCCAAAATGTTTCCCCCTCTTTCTTCAGAATAACTGATTTTGTAATACACTACAAATACATGAATGTATAGGGTTGTTATTAAACTCTATATAACTAAGAGGTTAATGGCATGTTATATAATGGTAACCTATGTTATCACTGTTGATTTCCTTACACAATGATGGCATGCTAGACCCAACATCAATTAATATTTCTAATGTATCAATACTTCATTGACATTACAAAGCCCCTTAAAAAAACCAAAACAACCAACCAACAGAAATGTGTGTAAATACTATTATGCTTGTTCTATCAGTGTTTCTGGAAGAACACATATATGATTTTTCCTCACTTAAAATGTGATGCTGAATCCAAATGCATGTGCCTGTTTTCCACAGGGCCAAGGTAGGATGGAAAGCTCTGAGTTTTCCAAAGAAGCTGGACCTCACATTAGTTTTAATTTACTGCTTGAATCAAGAGATATTCTAAGCCTTAGAAAATAATTGATTTGTTTCTCTCAGTTTTTCCTGAAAATCAGTTTGTTTATTTGAGTGCAAACTGGCTGGGAAAACATCGCACAAGAGACTTGATGACAAGAAAAGAAGAAACAGTGGAGTTTGTGTTTTAGTTACTGCTGTTGAATTATTAAATGAGAAAAAAAGAAAAAAGTATTCACAAGCACTATTTATGTTTTGACTATAATATTATGCATTATGAAAAATCTCCATATTCAGTTTTTACAAACTCCCTAATTTGCTGGTTTACCACAAGCATAAGGCTTGATTCTGGCAGCACTTCTGAATGTGCAGCTATTTAAGCAGCTCTTCATTCAGTAGCCTGAAGTCCTTGCATCACTAGCTGAGGAAGAAAAAGGCAGTCTACAAGTAATATTTCTAATAAGCAATCAAACCTTCTCAGTGTTAGGATAAATGCAGATTTATTTGAATCCGAAAGATTAATAAAGTAATTGGGATGCTGTTTGAGGTGACAAAACAAGTGTGAGCCACTCCAGAGAGCAGCCTATGCTGATCTGCCAGAGAGGTATGGTTGGGAGGGAGCAGATGGGTGGCACCACAGTTTGGACGGATCGGGGGTCTCTGAGGAGTTGGAAGCAGAGCAGTGAGGTACAGATCATCTGAACAGTCATAGTAGCAGTGATGTGGCCTTGCTGTATTTTTGATCTCGTCCATAACTCTGCAGTACCCATTGCTAACTCTTCCAAGGCTGCGCTGCATTTGAACCAGAAGGATGCTCCCTACAGCAGCCTTATCCCTGCCCCACTAATGGATCCGAGACACTCTTTTCTTTCAAGATGAGAACAATTTTTCAAGGCCATTTTTATCTGTAAGCTTCAAAGGAAATAGCTTTAAATAAGTGGGCATTTGCCTAGAAATTGGCAATAATTAAAGCTGGCTGAATGCCCATTTAAATAAAAAGAAATCAAACAGTAAAACATGAGTGCAGATTGTGGATGTAAACCATAGCTGGTTAGGTTGAAAGAAGAAATCAATTTAAGTGTGCTTTTTTTTTTTTCCTTACAGAAGAATGCGAAGTAATTAATGCTATTTTGAATGACTATTGTTTCTGTGTAATGCCTATGGCATAAACAGAGCCCTTGACTTCTGAAAGCCTGATAGAATTTTATCAATTCCTGAGAGAAGTTCTCACTTTTGAATGACCAGTAATTTTATGTCAGTTTATCTAAATGGTAATGTTTATGCCTGTACGGTGTACAAAACAGAAAACCACTTTTGTGGCAACTTTTGAAAGCTGAAGCTAGGCTACAAAATTTGATAACCACAAAATCTATTTAATGCAGCTAAACTCCAGGGCCCAAATATTTTCCCATTATGTAATGTACAAAACAAATTCAATACCCACAGCATTATAACAATGCTTTTCCCTACTTCCTGGGATGCTTACAGTTCTCTGCCTTTTATTTTGAAGATTTGTATAAGTACTTGTTGGCCCTGTCTGCAGAAAAGGGCAATAATCACCAAATAAGTAAATTTACTGATAAGTTGACAAAAAGCAGTAACTCTTCAGTCACTGTCGGTGGACTTGTAAGCACATATTGTGAGATAAGGTATGATGAGGAATACAATATTGAGTTCACGACTGAGACATGAAGAGGCTGAATGTTGAAGAGATTGAGTTATATAGATGTAGATGTTAAAATGTTAGCAGTTCCTCTGCCTGTTCCACCTTAGCCAGTTTATGTTACTGAATGCTAAAGGCAACATAATTAATTTTGAAATTGCTAAGGAGACTTCAAGAACAATTACCAAAAGCTAGTTTAAATTCTGTAGTCCCTTCTGACTTGCAGTCAGGTTTCCGGCAAGTAAACTGCTGCCCTGCTGACCTTAAGCCTGGGGACATCCTTAACACAAAATGCTATTTGTACTAAATTATGAAATCTTACTTTTATAATGTAGCTTGCGTTATCTGGGGACTAAACTGGGACTATCGCAGGTACTTCCCTTAAGGTCCCATATTTGTTGAACCTAGATGTTAAGTGTCAAAATAACTTTTTCTTATTTTCTAAAATTTGCACAAATAATAATAATAAAAGGCCTGAAGTTTCATCTTTACTTGATCCTTTAGTGGTAGGAGTCAGACTTCCGCGATGGTTTCTGGAATAGTCACAGTAGTTGAAACTCCATCAAGGAACTCAAAAAACCTTAATAAATGGGGAGGTCTTAAAAGACTACTTAAGATACAAAAGGGTGTTACTGAGGTTTTTTTAATTAAATATTTTTTATGCCAAAACCATTTTTGCATCCCTTACAGCTGTAAGTTTCTTATTAATGAGATTTATACAAGTATTCACAAAGGGGAAAATGAGGCACACAGCTGAATATTGGTGCAGTTGTTTCCAGCTGTGATGAACACAGTAGTTCAGTAGTATCTGTGATGATGGGTTAATTTTAAACTTTTGATGCCAGTGACATGCCTTTTTCTGTAAAACAGACCTGAGTAAAACATACATATTGTGTAAATACATATATAATTATGTTATATAAATACATATGTATGTATGTTACATACATGTTAAGTGAACCGGGAAGATGTGTAGAAAGTTACTCAGTAGTACTGCAAGTATAAGTTGCGAATGGATCTCAAGTTTACAAATATGAAAAATTATCTATTAATTGAATTTTTGAAATGTTTATACTGAATCCTTTGCTTTCATTCCTTCTGTATTTATCTTTTAATCTTTGCAGAAGCAAAGTATTACAATCACTAAAAATCTCGAAGTCTTGATTTAGTAGATCACATCTCTGAGAAGGGGACTCGTAAGAGGGAATTTTATACTTAACTTTTCTAGGTATCTAATCAAAAGAGAATTATTCTGAAAACTCTGCTAGTGCCAAGATTTTTAAGGTGACTGACATTTCTGAACCATGGCCAAGGTGATGGTTAGACAGGTCATTTGTCACACTGTTTGATTTTCCATTGTTGGTTGATTTTTGATTGTGAGCTTTCAGGTTTACAGGGAAGATCTTGAGTATGAACCAAGTGTAAGTGGAACATTACAGTGTTACTATAATTAGTTCTACCAACAAGCAGTGCTTTTGCAGACCTTCTGTTTCTATATTTATGAACTATTATTAGCTTGTCATAACACAAGCAACATATAAATAGTTCACTGTAGTGTCTGGGGGCCTAATCCAAGACTATGTATTCCTAGGTAAATGATGAAATACATAATTATTTTTAATGATTGGCCCTAATACAAAGATCATGAGAGAAACTATGACCATATTGATGTCAGCAAGAGGATTATCAGTGATTTCCTCCCAATTTTTTTGCAAGTGTCATTTTTTCTTACTTGAGATAATTCCATGGCCCAAATTCCTCCCTTTTTATAATGCCAGTTTCTAGCAGTTGATAATTAGTCTATAGTGGATTAGTCTATTAGTCTATCGTGCATTTCAAAGACTATTATTTTGAATTATATCAGATTAAAAGTAGACCTTTGGTGAAATTTATTAAGCTCAGTTTTCAGTAGCTGTCTCCTGTGTGGATTTTCTATTATCTAAAATCTGACTGAGGTTATGAGGCAGCCTTTCCCTTCATGGGGAAGAGCTAATCAGGATCTCTCTTCTAGTTAGGCTTCACTGTCCATTAGCACTGTAGAAGCTGCCCTCTGTCTGCCAGGTTCAAATGTTACCAAGCAAAGAATGGGAGACACATGGTCGGCATGACAGTAAAATACCTGGTGTTTTTTCTTTTGATGTGAAATTGAATTCTTGTTTGCTGTGTAATTAAAAAAAAGAAAAAAAGAAAAATGAAAAAAAAAAAGGGTAAGTTTTAAACATATCTTCACCTTTCTGTCATGTAAATCTTAAATATAAGTAACAGGTATTTCATAGTGCAAGGTAAATCCCTAAGCTTCATCCTGTGTTGAAAATATGCTTTCTAGTAAATTAAATTAGATGCCAACTAGCATTCCACAGGATCTTTTAAAAAGTCAGGTAACATGTTAAAGTAAGATTTCAAATCTCTTACACACTTTAATTATAAAATTGATAACTTGGGTAACACATCTCAGGGAAGCAATTGGTAGTTATTTAAGATCCTGGAAGAAGTGAGCTGGGCAGTGTGGGGAGGCTTAACAGGAAAGTGTAACCTCTACTGTTTGACTTCTGTGTCCTACATGTTTTAGTAGGAACTCATGTAGTTCTCTTATGAGTACCTCACCATTCCCCAGAAGTGAATTACCTATGTAGTCATAGAATCATAGAATAGTTTGGGTTGGAAGGGACCTTTAAAGGTCATCTAGTCCAACCCCCCTGCAATGAGCAGGGACATCTTCAACTAGATCAGGTTGCTCAGAACCCCCTTGAATGTTTCCAGGGATGGGGCAACTACCACCTCTCTGGGCAACCTCTTCCAGTGTTTCACCACACTCATTGTAAAAAATTTCTTCCTTACATCTAGTCTAAATCTGTCCTCTTTTAGTTTAAAACCATTACCCCTTGTCCTATCACAACAGGCCCTACTAAAAAGTCTGTCGACATCTTTCTTATAAGCCCCTTTTAAGTATTGAAAGGCCACAATAAGGTCTCCCCAGAGCCTTCTCTTCTCCAGGCTGAACAATCCCAACTCTCTCAGCCTTTCTTCACAGGACAGGTGTTCCATCCCTCTGATCATTTTTGTGGCCCTCCTCTGGACCCACTCCAACAGGTCCATGTCTTTCCTGTGCTGAGGGCTCCAGAGCTGGACGCAGTACTCCAGGTGGGGTCTCACCAGAGTGGAGTAGAGGGGCAGAAACACCTCCCTCGACCTACTGGCCATGCTGCTTTTGATGCAGCCCAGGGTACGGTTAGCCTTCTGGGCTGCAAGCACACATTGCTGGCTCATGCACAGCTTTTCATCCCTCAGTACCCCCAAGTCCTTCTCGGCAGGGCTGCTCTCAATCCCTTCATCCCCCAGCTTGTATTGATACCGGAGGTTGCCCTGACCCAGGTGCAGGACCCTGCATTTGGCCTTGTTGAACCTCATGAGGTTCACACGGGCCCACTTCTTGGGCTTGTCCAGGTTCCTCTGGATGGCAGCCCAACCCTCAGTCATGTCAACTGCAGCACTCAGCTTGGTGTCATCTGCAAACTTGCTGAGGGTGCACTTGATCCCGCTATGTTGCTGCTTAAGATATTAAACAGTACTTGTCCCTTTCATAGCTTTAATAGCAGATGCAATTTCTTGATGTTTACTGGCTGAAAAGTGACTAAAAGCAGGATTATTAATAATTTAAAAAAAACCCCAACCCCAAACAACAATTCCTGACCAACACAAAAATGAACCACAACACTTTTGATATGTCTTTTAATAACTATTTCCATTTTTATTATACTAAACAGTGCGAATAGACCAACAGACTTTTAAAAGTCATCAGCAACTATCTATAACTGTCAGATAATTAAAACTGATCACAACTTATCCAGATATTCGTGGGCCATATGGTCTTGCCAGGTGCCATGTTTCATCACATACATCCCTGAAAAGGAGTATACAACATGGTTGATTTTATTTGACAGGATTTGATATTCCTTTATAAACACTCTGTATGTATGTAAATGACATTGCAAAGTGCAGAGGACTTAGATGAATGTGCCTGGAAGATAGTTTTAACCATCCTATTTCAAATGTCCCCAGAGGGGACAGGCTGACTGTCTTGAGGACCAGAAAAAGTTTCTATGTCTAGTCAAGACATAGAAATTTAGAGGGATCAGTGACCTAATTAAAGAACATGAATTCTTCTAGTGTTGACGCCTAAAGTTCAAATGTTCTTTTTATACAGGAAACTCGCCTGCCTGGCTGCTACACAAATATTAAAACAACTCTGTGTGAGACAAGTTTTTTCAGCATCTGGTCTGCAGCACCATGAGACAGTAGCTAAATCTTTGCTATGCAGGACCTCCTTGTCAATCTTGAGCCTAAACATAGCAGCCAGTGTAATAGGATGTTTATTAGGGCAAACAAATAATTCATGTCTTGAGATAAGCTCCTAACATAGACCACATTCCTCTTGCAAGTTACTGTAAAATGACTACAGTGTTTTCTTCCTAACTATATTCCTTTCAGGAAGAGACTCTGCATGCCTGCTAAAGTCATTTGTAGCCTTGTCCTCCATATAAATGAATGTCAAGGTTGAATAAGATAACTAATGAGTTGGACGACTTCATATTTGTACACCAGAAGAGAGGTAGCTCCAAGTTTCCTTCCTTTAATCCTTGGTGGGTCACTCTTATTCTCATAACTTTTTCTCCTGACAAACTTCTTACTGTGTGTTTCTGGAAAAAAATACCTTATCTAGGGCTTATCCAAATCACATCTACTTCATTACCACATTCACCTTGGGACAAAAGTCCTTAATGCAAGACAGGGATAGAATATGAAAACAATGGCTTCCAACTGTTCTAAATCTTTACATTTTTATAACTAAATATTTTAGTGTCAGAAATGTAACTAATAAATTGAAAGCTTTCAAAATCACAACCAGGAGGTATGCTGTACCCTATAGCACATGTTTTAAAAAGGAAATGACTGAATAAATTAAAACATGGGAAGACAATCTGAGTTACATAATAGCTATATGTATTAAATCATTCAGGAGAAGTTGCAGCTGAACTAACACTCTGTAAAAATGAACTCTCTGTGGTAGACTCTTCACTCACTGAACTTATTTAAAATGTAACAGAGAGGAGTGAATGGTTGTACAAAATGGAAACTTGCTGCCATGGAAGAGATATGTTCAGATTTATTCCTTCCAGAGGAGAAGATGATGATTCAGTTACATACAAAGAAGAAGCAATTAACTGTATCTTTCAGTTTAAATCTGATGCTTATTTGAAATTATGTTTAACCCCAAACCAATTCTGTCTGACTTATCTAAATGCTCATCTATAAAAGGAAGAAAACACGACCTATTCATAGACAAGACATTGTGGATGTAATTAGAAATTGTTTATAGTCTGCATAAACACCAAGCCTAAATGTTTTCCCCATAAATGCTCATATAAGCACCCCATTGACCATTTTTTTCTCAAAATATTCAATCATGTTTTCACTTCAAGTGCATGACATAACTACAGCCTGGATAAAATGAAAGTCTTAATAAGCTAATATACAGTCCCTTACCAGGGGCCCCTTACAGACCAACCAGCCTTATGAATTTAGATCTTACTGTTTTATCTAAATTAGGAACCAATGAGCTGGAACACATAATTTAATTTTATGATGCACTGAAAGTATTTCAGTAAGTAGTCATACCAGACTGCTACAACACACAATCTCAGAAGGGTATTTTACAGGTTGTCTGTATAATAGATTTTAAAGAACAGAAATTATCTGCCATCAGTAAATATAGAAACATTTCTGATCTGTCAGAAGGGTACTCTTATTGGTTTTAAAGAACTGAGTTTGAAAAATACTTTGCCATGTATAAGACCAAAATATTGCAGCTAGTACTTGGAGAACCAGCTCTTTTCCTTTCTTTTGTTCCTTTTTCAAAAATGTTACTTGCCAGAGCTGCCTTCTAGGGATTTTCCTTTTATAGCTGCTATGAAAACATTAGCTTTTACTTTGTCAGAGAAAGAAACATAAACATATAGCCAATCCTCTATATTCATATGCTAAAAGCATTAGTATTCCATTTGTTGCACCTAGAACTTACAGTTCAAGGGATTGTCCGTTCATACATCTCAAAAAAGAGTGAATTCCCTCATCAAGATGCACACAGTTGGTAATTGTATAATGTATAAAACTTTTGCTGCAAAAATTATTTTAATTATATTTGCTTATTTAAGAGAAATGCACAGAAAACAGTAACATTAGTTGGAAGGACTCCATTGTATTTCCTGGCAAGCTTTCTAATCAGTGATTTAAATAAAATCAGAGTTATTGTGCTGAGATTTCAGGGAAGAATGCTTTAGTGGTTTCTCCATCTTTCCTCAGCTGTATGCCAATTTCAGTGAGGGAAGACAGCACAAATCCAGTGTGTCCTGTACTTCTTGATGTCTTTCAGGAAGCAACTCAATTGAATCCCTTGTAGTCAGGCTGGTGAGGACTTAGAAGCAGGTGAACTGTGAATACTTAAGTTAATTTCATTCCACAGGACTGCAAATTTTAAACCAGAGGTGGACAAACCTCTTCATGTAGAAGCCCCATCCTAAAATCCTTGTGGATAAAAAGCTGCATGGGGTACATTGCATACTTAGGAGAGTCAAGGATAGCAGGAGTGTGATTTCCCAATAAGAAGTGACAGAAGAGTCCCTCTGCTCCATAGGGCTGACCTGTCTCACTTCACAGTCCCAAAGCAGCTGAAGGATGTCATCTTCGGCAAGCTGAACCTTGCTGGCAATACAGATAACCTGGCAGACCGACTGAAAACTTGCTGCTGGCCAGCTTCACTCTAGGGAAATCCCTTTGAACATCCATTTCTGTCTCGCACCACATTTTGGCCAGCCTTATCTGATTGCTTTAAGAATCTGAATCAGCTTAAGCATTAACGTCAGGAGTAAATGGTCTCATTATAATCAGTGCAGCTACCAACAGGCTAAACTTATGGTTCGTGATTTAGGAGCCTCGATTAACAGATGAATAGAGTTGGTTCTAGTGGTTCCATATGTCCACTCATTTTTCATTTATTGAAAGGTACTGCACCAGCCACAGTTCAGACCAAGCTGCTTTACAATGTATTGTAATCTATTGGAGGTATGAATATACAGTATGTAGTGAGGTTAGACACAAGACTTGTTCATCTGAAAAGGTACAGTCCCTATAATGGTGAAGTGGAAACACGTTTATTTCATTTGAAACTCCTGTATGCTCCATACAAGGATCGCAGATTGTATCTTTTGCTAAATTTCTGAGAGTTTATTATAAACCAGCGCTTGAAGCTGGGAGTTACTATTTTTAGGAGTACAGAAGAGTGTTTTTCAGAGACACCTGTCAGGAGTGGGACTACTCCATTTTGTAGAAATCCAAGGAGAATAAAGTCCATTCTCAGCTGATACAGTAGTCTAAGTGGCAGTACGAAAAATGACAAGACAACTGTCGTTATCAATAGTGGTTTTACCATTTTTCTATAAAGGACATTTCTTATGTGTATTTGAGGCCCATTTGAGACTAACTTTCACTGATCTATAAATAAGAATAAAATCAGCCTTTTTAAACTTTTAATGGACTTTTTCTTTCCTAATGACATTTTTACTACATTACATATCATATTTTAAATATGATTAAATATGGTGACTGTAAACTGAAAAGTGTTAATAGAAACATAAATGAGAGAGAACTTACTTCAGCAGATCATTTAATCTATCACCATCTCTGAAGCAGGATCAAACAACTTAATTATCATTGTACCAGTGGATGCTAGTCTAGCATGCTCTTTGAAACCTGTGGTGCTGGAGTTTGCTCCATTCCCAGTTCACAGAGGGTAATTCACTGCCCTCTTTGTGAGAAACTTTTAGGAATTGGTAGGGATTTATCATACCTCTTCTCAATTTTCTCCTTTCTAGATCCACCAAGCTCAGTTCTTTAAGTCATTCCTAATAACTCATGTTTCCTCAACTTGATTGTCTCTGTGGCTCCTTGCAAGGTCACCTGCTGGTTCACATTTTTATTGGGGTGTGTTACCTAAAGGAAGCCGAGGCTGTGTGGGATTAGAGGTGGGAGAGAGATTACTTTGCATGGCTTGCATTTGACATTGCAGTTTATCTATCACAATAGGATGAACACTTTTTTTACACACATTGCTTAGACTTGATTTGTGATCTGCTCCAAAGCCATTTCTCCAGCAGAGCTGCTGCTTACCTAGGAGTTGCTTTCTCATATTTGTGCAGCTGCCTGTTTAGATCTTGCAGTTGTTTTACACACTAAGTATAATTTTAGTTTATGATAATTAAAAAAACCTGGAAATACAGGCTCAATTTTAAGTGAAAAGAATTCTGGAAACTTTCAATGAGCATCTTTAATTCAACTTTTGCTTTTATTTCACTGATTTTTATATTTTATCCTCATGGTTCTTGAAATAAATGTGAAGTACACATTAAATTAGAGCACAACTAGAGTGAAATTATTCAATCTGCATTTTAAGTGGTTAAAACTCTTACGTATTTTTTATTGTCACTGTCCTGTAACTATAATATTATCAGTCCTTTTATCTTGAGCTTTTAGTGGAAGTGTTGGAAGGACATTTATTTTTACTGGTAACTTCTGAAATTAACTGTTATTTTTTTGTCAGGTGCTCAGACTTGAACTGTTGGTTTTGATTATATCCCGTAGCACTGATATCCTAGGTCATGTTCTTGCAGACATGCATTTGCATGTAACTAATGTGGTTGAAGTTGAGGGGGCTGCTTGCAGGGCATACATTTAAACATGTGTTTACATCTTTTTGAGTACTGAGTCTTTACTTTGAGGTCTTCAGGAAAAGCAAACTCAGTTTGCTTGCCTCCCTGGAAAGTGCCTCATACATTGTAATAACAGCAAATAATATGAAGAATGGGTGAATTTTCTTATTCTAGCATACTACGATACACAAAGAAAACTAGGTTCTTCCAAATTTTCAAGTGCCTGCAGATTTCTTTAGCAAATACTTTTGTTGTCTGATGACCTTTTCTTCATTAGTATGAATTTCCCTTCAAGGCAGGCATTTTTCAATCAACAGTAATTTGCATATAATTTATCAAGAGAAAAGAAAAGCAAAATAATTTTATTTAAAGATTTCCCTTTGTTTTAAGTGTCATTAGCAGTTCTGACTAATCAGATTTTTACAATCTCATCAGGCGCTTTTAGAAAATCTCTATGAACTCATCTAGAGGATGCATTTATTCCTAAGTGTCCTGTATTGCATTACAGCACAGTAACGAGTCACCGACTGCTACAGATGTTTATGTGAAATGCAATTAACACTCTGCCAATTTAGTTTTTATAGGGACACAATCAATTTTTATTCATTTTAAAGCTAGAATGCTTTCTTTTATTGTGTGCTGCCTCTCTGCTGATTATATAGCTAAACAAATTATTCTTCTGCTTGTAGTAAATGGGAGTGTTCAGGCAGACAGTACTGTGGCATATTACATGGATCACATGTAAGATAGGAATCAAATATTTGGATTATGTAGAATTTGTAGGAACTAAAAGCTAATTTAAAAACATACTTAAGTTTGGTTTATTAAAAAAATCACATAGAAATGTGAATGATGGTATTTAGAGATGTTTGTTTAATTGCAAGCTTGGTCCTGGGATGCGCTTAGTGTCCACAGCAACCACGGCTTTCAATATTAGGGGAATAGAAAACTCAGCTTGTTCACAATCTCCTTTAATAATGACATTTTCTTGGATACTTGACTTAAAGTAATTGCAGTGAACAATACTAAATTATTATATGCTAATATTTGCTGCATAAAGCAACCTTTGACAGTTGGACTTGATGATCCTAGAGGTCTTTTCCAACCTTAATAATTCTATGATTCTATGATTCTATGACCTTAAGTAAGTAGTACGATCAACAAACACTGGGATATTGTTGTAGGTAAAGGCTGTCAAAGACTTGAGAAGAATGGAGATTTCTGGATTGTCCCTGTTGGGTAATATTTTTTTGATATTAAGGGTGATGATAGTTCAAATAAAGAGTAAGAAGGCAAAAAGAAGACTGGAGGTGGCGTGAATGTGAACCATTAGGAAAAAAATTGCTTAGAATGAACTGCCTTCTGCACTTAGCAAATTTATTGATAAAATTGGCTTGTGCTCATGCAGAAGCCATTTTCCTCTAGGAAGTAGTTCCACCTTAAATTAATTCCTGTTATCCTGACTTTAGTGATCACATGCAGAATCTGTAAATAGGGTTTCTGCTCATTATTCTTTCTTCCTTTAGAAGCATGCCCATATCATTTCCTATCCCTTCCTTATGCATTTGTTTGTTTGCTTTTATTCCTTGACTGTTGGGCTATGCTTATCTGCTTTGGTAAAAGCTTATCAAAAAGTTGCTCCCTACCTGTCCTTGGCATATATAATTGTATCATTGGGCTGGCCAGGGAAACACTTGAATGTGACTGCATATAGGCCATCTGCTGGCATCTTTTGTTTGGGAAGGCTGTGGTTGACCCCAAGATGTTCCCCTGGGGACCCTGTGTTTCGTACTCTGGCAAGCAGTCTCAGCACTGTCCTTCCACCGATACTGATGTTTCTTCCTTGGTGGATCCTCCTGGTCACTTTTCTTTCTCATGGTCAGTTCTAGTGTTAGTTCGTGGGGCATTCCCACCTCTTGTTCTTTCCATCCTCCAACCCCAGGTCTTGCACTGCCCCTTACGTCCCTGCATCCGAAGCTCCTGTCTCACCAGTCCTAGCTTTCTTCTTCCTCCCTCTGCTCACCTCTCTGCCTATTCTTCATGCTTTTCTCAGCCCCAGAACTCATTTTCTCTCTCATATTTTCTTCTTTTCCTGTATTTGAATCAACTTCTTTCTCTGTCCTTCCTGGACACAATGCAGTGAACGAAGGGAAGGAAAAGATCATTAAAAAAAGATAAAAACCCGTTTCTGCCCTAATTTTATGAGACAGCCCACTCAGAATTCCCCAAAGCATGCCAAGTGTGGACAGATTGGTCCATAGGATTGACCTGCTGTCAAGTCTCTACCATGAGCTGCAGTTTTCCAAGGTTAATTATTTTTTACCAAATTCATAGGGAGGTTAAAAATTGCTTCCCTGAAATAAATTTCATGTTCCTGATGTATAGTCCATCTTAAAAAAATTCATTATTTTGAATGTGGGTGGAATTATTTTCTTTTTATCATTCTTAGAAACAGCTGAACAAATTTGATCAACATTTCATATCAATCAGCTTGATATTGGGGAAGCTGTAAATTTGTTATTCCTCTGGTAGTTAAAGCACATGTATATTTAGGTTTTCTAGGCCTCTGCCAGCCAAGCTGGAAAGTAAGTTGAAAAGCCATTTCTTCTGCAACTGCCTTGCTACCGTTTCGCTGTCGGGCTGCAAGGCTTGTAAGTGTTTTTATAGTTCTGGCCACTCATAGAATGCTTAGATTACACCTACTGACTATCAGAACCACTTTTGTATAACCTATGCAACTATTAAAATACTTTTAGTTTCAGAGAAAGAAGTAAGAATGTGCATCCTATGTGTGTTTAAAGCCCACATTTACATCCTCTGAATTTTTGCTGCACTTTTCAGAGAGGTTTCAGTCTAACTCCAGACGTATGAGTACTTAAAGGCAGTCTTGTCTTTATACTTGCCTGTCAAGAGTCATGAATGCTTATAGTTTTGTTATCTGTACAAATGTTAATTTACTTAGGATGCAGTTACAGCACACTGCTGAATTTTCTTGAACTCCAGCATTGTCAGAAACTTAAAGCACTGAAGTAGTTTCCTTAAATTTAAACTGTGACTATAAATAATGCACACACTTTTGTGTAATGAAGTAATTAATAATTTTCTCCCAATTTAGTTATAAACTACTAAAGTTAATATTTAATTTTTTTAAGTTCAGATTTCTACAAAATGCATCTAATAACTTTATAGACCACCACAACAAAAATATAAAGAAAACATTTACAGATTATAATGACCCCTCCATTTTAAATTGGTCATGTAAGGATAATCAGGTATTCAGAGAAAATGTACAAAGGTTTTGTTTTCTTTTTCAGATGTTTTTCACCTGATCTGGCTTTCCGTGGCAAGTAACAAAGTATTAGCACCTTTGGTGCTAATACTAATAACTCACAACCTAATGCAGAATTTTCTGAGGCCTCCCTGCAGACAGTATGAAGGCTTCTTGTTTCACTTCTTAGGATTTATTAGCATTAAAGTTCAGTGAAGCCTAGATGAATAATTGCAGAAAATAAACACCCCTAGGAAGTATGAACAAGGTGAGCTATAGAAGCTGCTCTTACACCGAAATCAGATGAGATCCACATTTGGTTCTCTCTCATGTTTCTCTTGTGATTTTTCAGAGGAAATGGTACAGTGACAATGACTGTTTTTAGTAACACACTGTAATTGTCACAGTGTTAGGACACAAACCATTGTGAAGCAGGGAAAAAAAGGCTGAAAATGACCAGCAAGGACACTTTAATGAACACTTGAATGCACCTCAAATGAAAACCAGATGTTCTTTGTTAACTTCAGCAGTAAGCCTTCTGTTCTGATTGAGGAAACTGTACCTTCATCAAGGACAGAGAACAAGGAGAGATCTTTCCAACAACAACACATATTTTTTGTATGTTTAATAGATAATACTGCAGAGGTATGTTTCTGTACCTTTCTGAACCTTTATGGCATATTTAACGTC
The DNA here is from genome assembly GCA_031468815.1 of Morus bassanus. Taxonomy (NCBI): domain Eukaryota; kingdom Metazoa; phylum Chordata; class Aves; order Suliformes; family Sulidae; genus Morus; species Morus bassanus. Next base: position 133,139,237 of record CM062567.1, on the reverse strand, counting down.
ACTGATATAAATAACAATGCATTGTGTCATAATTTTATGATTTGAACAGTACAGTTCTTTAAGAAAGCTCTGTAACAATTTGCTTAGCAAATGGAAAATATTTCTGCAAAATAACTACTGAAAAACTACAAAAAGGAACTATTTCCTTACCGTTTCACTGCACCAGAAGGAATACTGCAAATAAAGTGATGCTGTCAGTAGAGTTTGATTTTCAGCACAGTTTTGATTTAATAGATCGTAAATACCATTTTTTAGCTATCCCTTCTCCACATTCTAGTGGGGCTACCTAGGTCTGGCAGATCAACTGCTGACAGGAAGCTAAAAATTCCAGGGCATCAGGTTGTTCTGCAGCACATGGTATGTGGCCAACTGAATCCTTGGTAGGTAGTGAGAATCCTGTCTCTGCCCCGGAAAGGATGCAGATATTTTTCCTGTACCATCTGCCCCCTTTCACATTAGGAGAAGTGGAACTGGAGGCAGACACAGGTCATGGTGGAGCTAACTGCTCTGTGCTTCATCACTTGTTGGACTGTGTTAGTGGAAATACAGGTGGGCTCCTGGTTGTTTTAGCTGGAGGTGAGGAATGGCGAGTAATATGAATCATTACAATCTGCCACATCAAGGCCTACTGAATGGAAATGTAGTGTATCATGCCAAGATCTACTTGGAGACAATTTAATTTATGGCTTATTGACTAAAATTTGTGACCATTTTCTTCTGAGCTTTTAATATATGCCGCATAAGGGTTTATCAAGGCACTTGTTCTATAATAAGTGATGTAGGAGATCTGAAAGTCTAGCATGCAGTGGCTAATGCTAAGCAATATACTACAGCTACAAGTTATTCTTTCTTTGTGCATTAATTCTTCTGTAATTAATGCTTAATTATTTAGCCATTTATCTGTTTAGATAGTTAATAACTTAGGATGTTAGGATTATAGGAAAATTCAGTTTGGAAGGCAACCCAGGAGGTCCCGAGTCCAATCTTGTGCTCAAAGCAGGATCGCCTATAAGGTCAGACCAGGTTGCTCAGAGCTTTATTTAGTCCTGTCTTGAAAAACCTCCAAGCTTTTCACCTCAGGGTAAAAACAGTTTTCCTGTTATCCACTCTGAAACTCTTGTGTTTCAGCTTATGCCCGTTGTTCCTCATCCCCGCACCATGCATCACTGTAAAAAGCCTGGCTCTTGTCTTCTTGATGACCTCCTTGCAGGTACTGGAAGGCTGCTTTTAGGTTCCACTTAAGCCTGCTAAATTTGGTAGAGTTTGCCTGATTCAATCCACTGGCAAAGCCACATATTATTTTGAGGAATAAAGGCCAGGTTTTAACCTTTAAACAACTCCCAACAGCTTGCTGTTGGCACAGGTTTAGGTCCTTCAGAATTTTTGCCCTCTTCTTTGTTTGTTCTATGCCTCTCTGCGCTGTACGAGCACTGGTCTGACATCAGTAAGCAGTTGTGAGTGTTGTGCCCAGAGGTTCAGCGTGGGGTGAACTAAAATGTTGTGGGGGATGTTTAGGTTGTGGATACTCAGTGTCCTCTGTTGGCTGCAGAAGGGTTTTGGTTTTGAGTACCTCTTCACATAATAGGGGTAATCTACTATTTACATTAGTCATGCAAGGTTCCTCCAAAGGTCCCCTCTTGTGTTGTTTCCACTTGATCTATTCAGGAGGGCATAACCCTCTTTGCATCCTCCTTGCTTTCTGCCCTTTTGTGGGGATTTTAAACTCTAAAATGAAAGTCAGATCCACAAAGCTACTGGGAACACCAGTTCATCTTCATGGAACTTCTGTTTAACTCATCTTCACCAGATTATACCATTTATCCTACTACTTAGTATTTCATAAAACTCCTAGGATATCTGCTCCTTTTCTTTGATTGTTATCTGGTTTGCTCTGCATTTCTTTAGTACATTTAATTTTCAACATGAGATGTCTGAAAATGTTCATACTATGAAAAGTGGTTGTGGTGGGTTGACCGTGGCTGGAGGCCAGGTGCCACCAAGCCACTTTATCACTCCCCTCCTCAGCAGGACAGGGAGGGGGGAGAAAATAAGATAGAAAAAACCCCTTGTGGGTCAAGAGAAAGGCAGTTTAATAAAAGCAAAAGTAAAGGCCTCACGTGGAAGCAGCAGGAAAACAAAGATTTTATTCTCTACTTCCCGTCAGCAGGTGATGTCCAGCCACTTCCTGGGAAGCAGGGCTTCAGTATGCATAGGAGTTGTTCTGGAAGACAAACGTCGTACATAATGAATGCCCCCCCCCCCCCCCCCCCCCTTAGCTTTTATATACTGAGCAGATGTCATATGGTATAGAATATCCCTTTGGCCAGTTTGGGTCAGCTGTCCTGGCTGTGCCCCCTCCCAAGATCTCACCCTCCTCCAGGCTGCTGGTGAGGGGGGAAATGTTGGAGAGACAGCCTTGATGCTGTGCCAGCACTGCTCAGCAGTAGCCAAAACACTGATGTGTTATCAACTCCTTTCCAGCTACCAGTACAAAGCAGTGCACTATGAAGGCTGCTATGGGGAAAATTAACTCCATCTCAGCCAGACCCGATACGGTGGTTCATCTGTTTTTATGAACAGTTTCTTTTTCACAAATGAATGAATCTCAGCTTCCTGTGAATGTGTTTCAAAGTTGCCATTAGCTGTCTTCATTACTTTGCATTCAAAATTGTTTTGTTCCTGTGGCTGGATTGAGGCTGGACTGGAGGGAGTAGGTGGGGACATTCCCATAGGTCCTCAAAGTGAATTCAAGGGTGTGTCTTACATTTGTGTCAAAGTAAAATGCCAAAATCGACCAAAAATAAGGATTGTCTATATCAATCCTATTTTCTACATTTTCCATTTGGAAGAAGAGATCCTATGTATGCCTAGAGATAAAAGTGAAAATCTGTTACTTACCAGCTAGTAGTTTAAGAATACATAACTGGCTTGCGCAGCTGTATTAACGAGTTTGCATACAGCATTACAGCACACCAGAAATTACTGTGTGTAAGATGTTGGAAAGACCAGATTCATAGATATTTTTGGAGCCTTGCTCATCTGTCACAACTTTATGCTTGGCTCCACTGTTTCTGTCCTTATAGGGGAGCTGCGGACTTGTAGCTGGGTTGCATGAAGCTGAAGCTTTCATAAAGCCTTAGTGAAGTATATCCAATAGATCATTTCAAGCACAAACTGTTGGCAGGAAACATGAGGAATTCCTTGAGATTCTCTGATAGTTTTATACTTGGTATTTGGAGATTTTTTTCCAGAATATTTAGTATTTATACTGTAAAGATTCAATTTACTTTGGCTAGATGTAGAAGCGGAAAGCTTTTCTTTCTGATTTCTGCATTTATGGAAATGAGTGGCAGTTTAGCATTTTGTTCTCATCCTCGGAAGACTTGTAGGAGATTTAGGGCCACGTGAGACTGTGGAGAGATGTACTAGATGGATGGATAGAAAAGCATGAGAAGGGAGGGGAGCAGATCACCAGGTCCTTCTGAATATCAGAAGTTGTGCTCATTTAGATTTGGTGATAGCTACTGATGAACAGTACATATATATCTATGGGTAGATGGACAGTTTGCTCTTTGAGCAGATTTGCTGACTTCTGTTTGATAGCATCCCTGCAGTGCCTTGGGAAGGCTTTAGTTAGCGAGATATACCCAGTCCATGTTCTACAGATTTTGCCTGGTTCTATCAGAGCATCCCTCCCATGCTGCAAGCAGGAAAAATATTAGTGTTTTTGTTTCTTTCTATTTTAAGTGGACTTTTACTCCAGTGTAACTGAAGTTTTGTTGTTCATTATGCCAACTAGTATGTCTCATGGAGAACTGAGGTCATGGAAATCAGCTGGGGAAGGACTTCACAGCAGCAGGAAGGAGTCCAGAAATGGCAGTAAAACTGTAGTTTTTCATTTGGTTATTGAGGCCTATTAAATTTATGTTTAAGTGAGCAAACTTATGAGATATGAATTGGTACACTGAGAAAAAAAAATTAGGGTCGTTCCTGTATTTCAAGCTTTAGCAATTAAAAGTGTAAATTCATGTGCTATTGCTTGTTGTTTTATATAAAAGCCAGGCTGGGATACTGATTAATGTGATTTGTGGAAATAGTAAAATATATACTCATTTGGGAAGTCATTCGCAGGTTTAATTCATATATTTTGACTAGGTCTTGCAAAGTTTATCCCAACGTCATCATAAAATAGATTCATTCCTGCTTTAAGTGATAGTAGTACAACAAATTTATGTTTACAGAAGTAGATTTCAAAAGAAATATTGGCTAAACCAAATAAGACCCAAATGCGCAGTAACTTAGATACAAATGCAGTTTTAAATATGAGTTTTGGGATACATTTAACAGGGCAAATATTACATGTATTTCTTCTGTTTCCTCCTAGTTCCTGTGCATTGAGATTCAGTAATGAATGTATGCAAAAAGCAGAGCTTTATGAAAGCATTAACTGGTGTACTCATTAGTGCTAGTTACTAGAAGACGTTGGTGTATAGAATCACTAGTTAGAACAAAGTGGATTTGCAAGCTGAAGTTACAATATTTCCATACTGTACTGTGGTTATTTTACTGTTTTATAATACATGGAGCCACTCTTCAGCCGCATGGCAGTGTTCAATTTTGCATATACTAAAGTATTGCGTGAAACTGCATGACTGCCAAAGTTTGAAGTTTAAGGTGGCTGACAGCAATTTTTATAAAGAAAAGAAGCCATGAAAAAGGCATTTATACTGCGTAGATATACTTTCGATTTCCCACCAAATTATCTTCCTGTTAGTTTCTCATTTGAGTCTTTTTTCCCTTTTATGACTTATCGGAATTTTGTCTTACAGTCTGGGAAAGCATTGTAACAGGGAGTAGAAATCACAGATTATAATTTAAATCTATGGTATGATCGCTATTGCAACATTGGATATAGCTGTCTGCTGAGGTTTTGGTATAAGAATACTAGTTCCTGGGGGGGGAAACTGAGTTTGTAACTTAATAGGAAAAATAAATAGAAGGTTCCACTCTAAAACAAACAAAATCCCTGTGCCCCTAACCCCTTAAAGTTTGGACAGCATTCAAAGTAATTCAGAATTAAAGTTATACTCCAACAAGCCATTGTGTAAATGCAGTCTGAAAAAGGAAGAAATAAGTTTCTTCTGTATTTGTCCTGTATTTTATATAAAGCAGGGAAAGTCTTCCGTTTATCATGCCTCATGTATATTTTAGCTTGGTTTACTGGAGGTCTCCTTTGAGAAGCAGGGAAGTGGATGGAGAACTTCATTAGTTCTTGAAGGACAGAACAGATTATTGAATAATCAGCTGAGATCTTACCTCCCAGCTGTTTGAATTAAATAAGCTGTAATAAAATGTACACAAATCCTCCCAGAGATTTAAGTAGATGACTGTGCCTGAGGAAGTTGAATTATAGAAAAGAACATCTTAATTTCAGTCCACTGTCTCTGAAACTCATTTCATAGGCACTGAGAATATTGAACTCTCATAGAAATCAGGCTACTGAATTCAGGGCACCCAAGTCAGAAAATATAGTCCCTTATATTTTCCCCAAGACATGTATATTTTTGTTTGTTTGTAAAGAAATAGATGGAAGAGCTTATCTTATAAATAACAAAAAATAATTTATGATAATTTTTCTTAGGATCATTTTGCTAATCCCCACTAGAATGAAAAGCATCTAATTATTCATTTTGTAAAAGCCAAATCAGTCAGGCTATTAAACTGTAAGAAACTAAATATAATATTCAAGAAGGAAAGAGGCACTATATCTCTGTAATGACTCGTGAAGGATTCATTTATGTTAGTGTAAAATTAAACACCCACTTTTTATACAAAGTTGAGGAACTGTTTGTGTTTACAATGCTGAGGGAGATGCTAAACCAAGTAACTGAACAGCAGCAAGAAAGCCAAATGGCATTATATTTGTTCAGTTTAAGAAGGGGTTGGTTAAAAAAATGAGTAACAATACTGGAAAGTGCTGAGACATATTTTTGTATGAGGTAACCATTGAATGCGGAGGTGTAAATCCCTTGAACATATGTGAGACACAATGAGGCTTCTGCGTTCTTCATGTGGGTCACTGGGAAGGTGAACAAAAACCAGACAGATATAGTATATTTGGATTTTCAAAAAAGCTTTAAATTCTCACAAGAAGTAATTCAAGAAACATGTTACTGCTAAACTTCTGTGTGGATTGAAAAGTGACTGGGAGAATAAAGAACAAATAGATATAGGAGATTGATATTCATCATGCAAAGCCTTCAGCATCTATGCTACAAGTACTTTGATAAATACACTTATTAATCAACTAAAAATAGGATGAGTGGAGAGATGGCAAATTTAAGACAAGATAATTTAAGTGAAGAAGATTAAGAAAGGCTGAAGAACTCCTGTGGGACCTGATATAACTGGCAAATATGATGCAAGCTATTTGGAAGAACTGTGTGAGCTGCTGTAGCCAGAGCTCCTAGAGAGATTCGAGCATGCCCTTGCGTAGCTCATTGCCACTTCTGCTCAGAGTGTGGCACCAATCAAAAATTAAAATGGTTTCATTGATATTAGAAAATGTTTTATTGATGCAAGTAATAAGCCTGTGTTGTCCATAGAAGAAAAATACCTTAAAGTTCAGAAAGATTTAAAAGGACATTAACAAGGATAATACAGATAACAAGAGCAATCATAAAAAGATATATTTTTTTTAATGTTACATAATCCTTATGCTTCAGAAGGCAAAACCATGGGCAGTTGTATCCCTCTGTTGTTGTTCTAGAAGAGCGATCAGTATCTCTCTGATGAAAATGTCTGGTACCATCAGATGGGTGAGACCCTCTGGAAGGGACAAACCACAAGGCTGCGGCAGTACATCAGTCATTGTGTTCGCAGTTCACCAATAAAGATAAAAGTTTCTAAATGAGAAAATGCTTGTGCCTGTACAGGTCATTAGAAGACAGAAGTTCAGATTGCAAACCCACTCCATTTAGCTTTTGGGTCTTGCACATTTACTGTGTGCAAGATGACACTTTTGTCTTATCTGAAAAGATATAACCTTTACTATTCCTATTAATTCATAACTGATCACCTGCAAATGAGCAAACTACTTAGACTTGTATGGTTTTAGTATCCTAGCCTAGCTAAGTGCTTCTGGAGACTTAAAGCTCAAAACTCAGCCCACTCAAAAAGCTTGTTAATGGGTCCCACATGACACAGCTATCAATTTTTTAGTATCAGATATACATGCTGTATCCATTATAACTTTCACTTAGGGGCAGGCTTGCCCTAACTGTATAGGAGCTTGTAAGGCTTTGCTTTTATTTTTGTTCTGAAAGAAGGAAAAAAATTAACAATGTTAGGTGCAAGTGAAACTGTGTATTGCAAAAGACAATGCTCACTATGTGTCTGGCAGAGAGAGGCCTGATGCATTGCAAAGAGTTGCAAGATTCTGTATCTGTTTTCAACATTTCCCAGGTTGTTTAAATGTGCATTGTAAGCAATGATAAAATGACAAGTTATCATTGATCTGTCCTTTCCTCCATCTCAGAGGGATTCATTAAATAATGCATGCACCCATGTGAATTACCCTTCTTCACTATACTATCCCCAGACCATTAGCCAAATATAGCAACAGCAGCATTCTTCAACCCCTAGAAACCCTTTGGCTTTCATTTAATTAAATTATCCCATTATGAAAACTCTTATAATGAGATTAAATTTAATTATTTATTAGACACTTATTTGCACTAGGGAACCTATCAATTATGCATGGTTGTGCTAAACATTTTTCAATCCATCACCTTTTCTTTTCATGGAAGGTGCAATTTATTAAGTGCATCTGAAGTATTGTAACAGAGGAGCTCTAGCAGAAATGTGCATGCCATCCTAGTTCAATTAATTGCAAATGTAATAGGAAAACAGAAATATGAAAATTTATTCTCTCTCCTTTTGAAATACAGCACACTGACAGAATTGCACATCTTGCAATTATTTGGTGCCTTTCCTCTTTACGTCCTACCTAGTAAAGTTCCTGAGCAGTACTTTTAATTCATGTTTTTTGGTTGTATTTTGCATGTTCATGGTTCCTAATTGCACAAAAATTCAGATGTAATGTCGAATTAGAATAGTTCAAAGAAATATTTGTAGCACACTGTGGTTTGTAACTATGTACATGCAAGAATTTCTTATTAATTTATAGAAGATACTAATATTCTCTTAATATAAATTAGTTGATCATAAAGATTAAATTTTAGTCAAATTGTTAATGCATATAACCATAAAACATCATCAGTCACATATCTTCATGAAAAGAATTTGGATATGAAGGCAAAAACGTATAAGCTACCAATAATTGTTTCAAGCAGAATGACATTTTCTGGAGAATGTTAAGAAGAAGATATAAACTTCAATACAGCTCTGAGCTTTTCTTTTGTAAGACCTTGTCAATATGTAATTAATTATTCAACTGGAGTTCTGTGTGGCACAGGGCAGCGTTTCAAAGAGCTTTCTTTTATAAATTGCAAAGTCATCATAAGATTGCTTTTACTTTTTTCCTTTCTTTTTTTTTCACATTTAGAAATGGCATGTGTATAAAGGCTCATAGACACCTGCGAGGTGGCTTAAGCAGTACAGTGATAAAGTGAGGAGCAGCAGGCTTTTTTAGTAGCAGTAGGCTTTAGCAGATGCTTTTAATACATTACAAAATTCTGCCTTGCTTTAAAAGTGCTCGTGTTTCATGTTCAGATGTGAATGGGGGTCAAACAGAAAGATTTATGTCCTTTTTTTCCTCACTTATGCATGTAAGAGGATGTTTGCTTCATTAACTTTGAAATTCACTGGCCAAATAGACTGCATATTTTAGAGGATTTAAGTAAATGTGCCCCAAAGTTCACACAAATTACTATAGAGCATTTCAATCCTCATCTTGAAGGAATGAGACATTATGCATCTGTTAAGAAAAACAAAGGAGTACTGCCTGTATTTGGCAAAACAGTCATACCTTCTACCTATGACTTTATCAACCTCACTGGTTGTTATTATCTGGTACTTTCTTCCTGAAAGTCAGGACTGTTAATTAAATGTCAGTGTACCCTAGTGGGCTTGATAGGATGGTTTTATTCCTGTGAGGGAGATTACATCCATTAGGACAGCTCTCCAGGCGACATTCAGAACTGAAATTTACTTTTTGGTATGCTGCTTTTGCCAGCCAAGGATCTAGCTCTCATTTTCCAGAATAGCCACCCATCTTACACTTGGATACATATACTCATATGTAAGCCCCACATGTAAGGTGGGTACATAGTAACACACAAATACGTTTCTTCTGTCAAAGTCCCAAGATGATATATGAAGCAAGTGCTGGTACCATAACTAGTAATTTTGGTCTCTGACACTTTCTCTGCAGAATCAAACCTCTGAGTGAAGCTAAAAAGATAATACCTAGACCAAAACCTTTGCAACATTATACTGCAATGAGATTACCATCTGCACACTTTTGAATGGTGAAAGGGTGAGTTACGTTTGACATCTTCTCAGCCTAGAAGCAGTATTTTAATATATTTTTCAGTAAGTTACAGCAAAAAATTCATTATAACTTTGGCAAAGATGAGGTTATTGCTGTATTTTGCATTCTGAAACCTCGGTGCTGCAGTTGGCTGTGGAACAGCCCATCTTAGTCTGTGTTGGGGGCTGGTAAGCTGGCAACGGTTATTCTCATTTTTCCCGTTGTATAATTACTTGGCAGCTTTGAACTCTACTTAGTAATGTCCTTTAAGGATCATGTAGGCTATGCACTACAGTATGGTAGCAAATAATTTTAAATGGATACTTGAGACATGAAAATGAAAATGAACATGAAAATGCATACTTGAGACATGATGTGTCAGCCACCAGCTTAAATTATAGCTATTCAGTCAGGCCACATGCATTGGTACGTGTACTCAATTTTCACACCTATATTACATGAAGGTTTCAGTGTTTGCAAATTGGCTGTGGTTGCAAGTGTCCATATACTCCTCTCTTCCTTTTACATGTGATAATACCTTTTTTTTTCAAGTGGTACAAGAAAGGTGAGCCTTCTAAGAGCTTCAGATGCTGAAACAGTAAAGAAACTGTACATCCAGCTTGTATTGTGGAACAGACATTTTGGATACAGCTTTTCAATACTTTGAAAACAAGTTTTGACGGTTTCACATGGGTGAAGACATGATCTATGAGGAAAAATAGAATGGCAGTGATGATTTCATCATTGGTATCAAAAACTTGTAGGCAGGGTTTTCATTTATGGCTTGCTAACAGCTTGTTAACCTCCATTAACACCCTTTTGCTTTTGTATTTAATAAATACAACAATTAATAGGATACTGCATAGATATAAATATGTTAAAAAGGAACTATTTCAGCTGTGTACCTTTTCAAGCTTTATTTTTGACACTGATGGTGAACACACACAATCTGGCCCAATATAGTTTGTTATAATCTTTGGTCTCCTACCTTTATTAATAAAGAACAGCATGGACTTAGTATGGTTCTTAATTAATATTATTTAGAAATGTTTTAAAAGAAAGATATCAAGTTTAATAGTAATATTACTTAGAGGCATGGAGTTTCCAGCTTTTTTGCTTGTTCATTGCTTTCCCCTTCCATAACTCTTCAACTAGAAACAGGTTTCTGCAGAGGGGTTAAAGACAGGAGTAAAAATAATCTTGTATCAGGGAAATTATGTTAAGAAGGAAAAACTTGTTAAAAGTGGAGGGAAATGTGGGTTTTCAGAAAATTACAGGATGCAGTAAAATTTTTAGGACACTTTAAATGCAAAGGCCTTTCAGCTTTTTTTATTCTTACAGCTTTTACAATATTTTAGACAAGTGAGACTTTGTTTAGTTTGGGTGAAAAGACTTCTGATTTGAGATTTGCTTGTTTCAGGAAAAGATTCCTTTTCAACAGAACATTGATAATTTTCCCAATACAAATAACCATAGCTGGAAGTTGTCAAGGCATCAGGTCATTAAGCCAGGGAGAAAGACTTTTCCTTCCCCTGTCCCTGATGCAAAGCTTTTTTACCCCATCATTTTATGCCCTTCGGTTGCCAACACTCTTCCCATTTTCCTTGAAACAAGCTGATAGCCTAAGGCTTTCCAGCAGGCTGTGTAACAAAGCCCTTTCAAGACCTACTTGATAGAAAATCAGGTTCATCGTGAGCTCATACATAGTGTCAGTTCTTGTGGCTTTTAATTCTTTTCTAGTGGTCTCATCCCTCACTGCATTCCTGTGCTCCCTTTGATTTTATTTTCTGGTATTCATCAAAGTAGACTGAATGAATGGGTAAAAAAGGAAGATCTTCTTCACTGATATCACTCTTACTCATGACCTGCTGTTCCATGGTGAGGAAGAGAAAGTCAATCTGGCCCACGTATGAGACAGGACAGTCCAGCTGTGTACAGCATCAGGTCTGAGGTCCTGGCTGAAAAAAAGTTCAAATGATCCGTAATATGGAAGAAGCAACCTCTTGATTGCAGCCATAGCCAGGCCCTGGTAGCAGGCAACGCACAACAAAACTGGGGAAGGTTTCTGTGCTTACTGTTTTCCTTCCTTCAGCAGCTCTATCAAATGAACCTGATTTCTTGAGGTACAGCTTTGCTTGTACAGGTAGGGACTGAAAGGATTTCCTGTGACAACTGACAGATCTTACCCTCTGGGGAACTGTCTTTCTACGTAAAATGAAGTTGCTCTGTCAGCAGAATGAATGTCAGCAAAATGAAAAATTTCATTAAAATAACTGAACAGAACTGTAAATGGAGATCAGGCAGTTTCTTGTTAAAACCTGGGTTCCTAAAGAAAAACAGCTTTTGCAACCACATTCTTTGTACATATCTGTCTAACTGTATGTCTCCTAATAATAACTTTTCAATTTGTTGGGAAATCTCAGTCCAGTCTGATGGAGAGCTAGGAGCCTCAAAAATATCACACTCCTTCAAGTTTTATGAAAACAGGAGGATCAGTTGTGAAAAATGTGTGTAGACATCCCTGGCTGATGAAAGGCTAAAGACAAATACATGTTTCAGTAGACACCTGTGAATCTGTAGCATAGGGCTGCCCTGTACTGACAACGGAAAGGTTGGAGGTGTATGGGTCTTCAGTTCAAGCTAACTGCCCTGGGGGTGCTGCCGGTGGGCGCAGTTCATTATGTGTCCCGCTCCCCAGACTGGGGTTTTGATAAAAGGTGCATGGTAGAGTTGGTCTGTGTCAACCCTAAGCCATACACCCTCAGCGCTCCCAAGCCCAGAGACTGCATTTCTAAGCAACCTGCATCCCAGAAGCAGGACCCTTTCCTCTTAGGAGCTACACCATCCCCTTCAGCAAACCTCCCCTGCTTCCCTCTCTCTTGGTTCCCTTCACTTAAGTCCCCTCCATGATCCTCTCTTGAAGTTTCCCAACATGGAGCCTTCAAACCTGTTACAGCTGCTTCACCACCAGATTTCAGCCTGTTCTAAGGTGCTGCTTTGAGCCAGCTGTGCTCCCACTGGCTGCCCATGTTCACTGCCCCTGCCTCTGTGGCTGCTGAATCTCTTGAGGTTATCTGTGCGGGGAAAAGAAGTCCTCCCTTCCCCCACGCTCAGTTTCCAAGAGAAGTAAAAAAGCTGGTTAGAAGCAGCAACTGTGAAAAGTGAAGCCTATGAGCTATAAAACCAAGGGAATCTCTGGCAAGAGACTCTAAGTAACTCCAAGCCTGTAATTCTCTCTACTCATAGCCTTGCTCTAAAATACCCTGGCTGACCTTCCTGGCACATTGTGGGGAAAGTTCAAATATAGTCAAATGACAAAAATCTTTCATTTATAACCTGCTGTCATTACCTTCCGGGGGAGGAATGTCAAAGCATGGTTTCTGGGACTGCTTGATGGGACCAGGTTGGTTATGCCTTATTCTGGTTTTAGCAGTGCTTTTGATCCTACTTTGTTGGTCATTGTGCTTTTAATTGTGTCAGAGGTTCCCAGGATATTAATTTTCTATGTATCTAAGTCAGCATTTCAGCAAAGGAATTAATGGAAATGTCTTTAGAGATGAGGATTAGGAGCAGCATGAGGAGTTTAGTAACTCTGATTAGGCTGGGGACTTTTTCCTTTGGGTATAAAATGCCACCAGAGCATCCTGAAGTATCTATATGAAAAGACTGCATTTCCCTTGTGTATTTATAGATTGTAGAATGGGAGATGCAGACAGTGCATACTTGGAATTAGACAGTTATTTTAGATGGTGGAAAGCAGGAGGGAAATTTTCAAATTAGAGTGTGAGAACATAACCATGTGACTCATTAAAATTAATAGGAACTGCATAGTTTAGTCTCTATGCACCACTTTGAAAATTTCCCTAGGTGTTTCTCTATGAATATTTATGTAATCAGAAATAAAATGCAGACAATGAAGCAAAAGCCAGTGTAAATACAAAGTGATCACATAATTTACATGTTTTTAATTATTGACATAAACTCCACTCTTGTCCAGTAATAAAAAATGCATATGAATGCAGAAAGTCATTAAACACAAAAGAAAACAGTTTCAGCAATTATTTAAAAAGGAAATACTTTTCTGATTTAGTTTCTAAAGAAGTCACTAAACCTGGTTGCATTTTAACAAAGATATTTAAAATTTATAGTCCAGAATATGTTAAAAAAAAAAAAAAAAAAAAGACAGATGATTGCATCACTCTAGAGGAGATATTTATGTCAATTGGATCACTAGATATCAAACAACCTTCTGGTAGTGTACCAAGGATCTTAATTTGATCGCAATGTTGGGTTAACTAGTTCTTTGTATTCTGAAGACTGTACCTGCACTGAAGGATGATATGAGAAAGATGCAAGAGGTAAAAGGGAAGGGGTATGCATTTGCTTAAGAACCCACCTATGTACAGTGTCCTCTGACCAGTTACTACTGGCTTACTAAAAGACACAAGGTGCTTATCTTCAATTAAGTTGTGAATGGTGTTAATTTTATTATCCACCTATCTTTTATTCAACTGCATAAATCCAAACCAAGGTAACTAGCAAGGTTCATCATTCCTGATTGGCAGTTCAGGGAAAGAATAAAAGAAGAAACAGTTATGTCTGAAGAAAAAATTATCATATGGTGTCTGAACCCTATCCCAATCTCAAGAGCCCCAGAACTAGTTTTAGCTGCTAGTATTATTGTACCACCTTTGCTTTCCCAGGAGGGATGCAGCAGGTCAAAAAATGGCAATGCCTGCAAAATGAGAATAATTCTGAATCAATATAACCTTTAAAAAACCTGTCAGGAAAAGTAGATATTCTGCAGCTTTCTCTCTGCTTCCCTGTCTGCCAAGTGGTTTCTACATTTTGAATTCTTGTCAAACCGAGCAGCAACCTTCCGCCAAATAATTCCATCACCAGTTAGTCTGTCATAGGCTTTGTCAGCTTAACTTCTCTGCTCTATGGACTGAATACTGGATATCAAACAAAGATCAAGAGAAATGTTACCCTTTCTCTCTGTATAACACTGCCTTACCCAGACATCCTTCTCCCCTGAAGTTGTGAAGCAGTGAAATTCCTCCCCAGGACCCCAAACTGAAAAAGGAGAGTCACATCTCCAGTAGGAACCTGCTGCTCACACCCTTTCTAGCGAGACCCAGTGTAGGGATGGTTAAAGGGGTGAGGAGAAATATATAACTAATTGATCAGTATCAGAGAGCGATCCCTTACATGTCACAAGCAAAATATAAGCGACCTCTCTACCCTATGGAAAATCTAAGAATAGAATAGAATAGAATAGAATAGAATAGAATAGAATAGAATAGAATAGAATAGAATAGAATAGAAATTTCAGTTGGAAGGGACCTACAATGATCATCTAGTCCAACTGCCTGATCACTTCAGGGCTCACCAGAAGTTAAAACATGTTGTTAAGGGTATTGTCCAAATGCCTCTTAAACACTGACAGGCTTGGAGCATCGAACACCTCTCTAGGAAGCCTGTTCCAAGAGAATAGATTCCCCTGGGAAATATGTGTGGTTCTTCCCCAAAGGAGAGTTTAACTAGCTTGTGTAAAGAACAACAAGTTGTGTAAATTGGTTAAGCAAAGGGTAACTTGAAAGAGGGCTGGGAAATCATGCTAGGTGAATGTGGGCATCTCCAGCTGTTGACAGCAGCTCATGAACAGCTGGATAGCAGAACCTGCTATGAAAAAACACCAGTCAACTTATATTGCCATGGGACTGTCCCGACTGCCAATATAATTCAGAATATCTGTGATTCATACTTCAGTGGTTCAGATCAAGAGAGCTGACAGAGTGAACACCAGAGATCTAATAAATACATCCACTCCCTTCTCTCATCTTCAAAGTCAAGAGAAGGGAAATAAGCTTCCGACACGCAGTAAGGCAGTCACCCCTGCGTGGGAGAATGGACTCCTCAGAAAGTATTTATAATGTGGTTAGGGGCGAGACACTGGTGTGTTGGACAATGCATTGACTTCTCTGATAAACATTTTCTGAAAAGTAATTTCCGGAGCTAACAAGGAATTATGTAAATGGAGAAATAATCAGATAAAGTGATCAAGACTGAAGAAATGAAACACTCTTTCAGGATGCAGTTATGAAAAGATGATTGGGATACATTTAGCAGATTTCAGCTAATGAAGTCAGAGTTGTGATTGCAGGCAGGTGAGGAAAAGGAACAAATTTTAAATGGTAAATCAGTATTTATGTTTCCTGGACTTGCAGGAAGTCAGTGTTTCATTTGTTTCAGCCCAAATGGTTGAAAAAGAATTATGGGAAATTTGGAAAATGCTCTTACTAGGAATAGCTCTTTTTTTGTGGGGGGTTTTTTTTTTCCCTAAAAAAATAGTTTTATTTTCACTATCATCATATCCAGTAACTCTGATAAACACTCTGACAAACATGATAAACATTCGAGTAAACACATTGATAACATTCATATTCATAAAGTCTCGTAGAAACATTTGTGAAAATGGCAGGTGAGGAAAACGATGATTTCATGAGAGATTCAATTTCTTCAGGAAATGCTTCCTTTGTGGCAATTGGTAAGGCATGCTTATTGAATGCTAGATTAAAAGCAGGTTTTACCAGTTGTAGGGAAGTTGCAGAAATTCTCATTGGGCCTGAATCTGTGCCTCTCCTCACTCCCATCCCATCCCAAAATCTTGTAGTACGGAGATACTGTGCCGTTCTGTTGCAGGTTTCTCCTGCCATGTGCTTATATGAGAGCTGCAGTTGCACCCCTCCATGAGGTGGGTTTCAAATTTGAACCCGAGTCCTTCATGTAGGGGTCTGCATGCTGCTGCTGCTGCTTCTCCCAAAACTGAGTCATTCAAGTGCCATCTAGGAAGAGAGTGATATGACTTAGGTAGCGAGAGCTGCGGTGTGAAGGCTGCTGTTTGATCCTACAGGCAGGTCCTGAGTTGCAGGAGGGACCACTCACCACCATGCTGTCCTACTCTCCATCAAGAGGTCTTCTCCACCTCTCCTGGCCAAGCCACTTTGCTGTGCTGCAAGAAGTGCAGTCTCTGGCCTTTAGAAATTGCGTTTGCATGAGGATGTGGGTGCTGTGATATTTTCTGAATCCCGGCAGGCCTTAGGCAGCAGAGAACAGTAGCCTAAGCACAGTGCTTAGCTCTGCAAGGGGAGAAATGGCACTCAGTATGCTCAGTAGCACAATTTAAGCACCAGTTCCAATCTGACATCATTGGCTACTTAATTTTTCTTAGATGATGTCCGATACAGTTATTTGGGCTGCATTGTAGGTTAGGTTGAAAGCTAAGGTCAATTCATGGAGTTGGGAACAGTTTGGGGGTATTTGAGTTTTTTCTGGTAAACAAGAAAAAATATTCCTTTCACTTTGTTGATCCAATTCATAATTATCCAGTATAACTACTCATAATATTAATACCTTGTCTATAATTACTAATAATATTAATACCTTGTCATAAATTTTATTTTTCATTGTAACTGTTAGCCAACAGTCATTAATAAGATGCTAACCTTTACTTGGTATTCCATCTGTGACTGGAATATCAGATTTCAGGTATTATAAATCAGTTTTTAAAGGTTCAGCATCAGTTTGAAAATTTCAAAGCATACCTGTTTCTGTCAAGCTTTCATAAAAGGATGTTTCAAAATTTGTTACTTTTTAAATTCTATTTTGTAAATCCATTTGCACATTTCCGAAAGCAAGCAGAGTAAGGAGTAAATTCTTTGGGATATTCAAATCATGGAGCTAATCCAAGATCAATTCAAGTGAACAGAATTTATTGGATTAACTACTTCTTTCAGTAGAATCCACCCTGCAGAGATGTTCATTTGGACAACCTTGCATTTAGTGTTAGGCAGGGAAGGATGCTGTGGATTAATAGTTCTTCTAGGATGGAAGGAAAGAAACACATTTTCATATGGTAAAGGAGATACTAAATGAATGAGTCATTCCCTTGAGCAAATGACACCTATCTGCTTGTGGCACATTGATATGTGGAAATCATATGAAGTCTGGATGTCACCATTTTTATTATTTATTAGGTTATCATGTTTCCACTGTTGTCTGCACATGTACTTTCATGTTTGTTGACTGTTAAATGACATCACTGCTTTCTAACTGCTAATAGTTCTCATTACTATTAGTTCTCAGCTATTTGAGAATTTATTGGTATTATACATGGCTCTTTCTAGCAAGAGAAAAGCCATGTATGTGCTTAAACAGAGCTAAAGTTGGAAATCTGGCATATATTTTTAAGCAGTGCAGTGCAGTTTTATTAAAACAAAGAAACTTATGTCTTGCAAAGTTACAAGCAAGCTTAAGTGAGTGTAAAGATTTAACAAATCAGTGTCTCAAACCAATCTCTTAAATCACTGAGATTCTTTTTTTATTCACAGTCATGAATTTCTAAACCAAATGTAAACAGCAGTCTTCAAACCTCTCATTCAGGGTCTCTAAAGTCCACTTCTCATACTAAATTAATAGGAAACATTTTTACCTGCATATTAACTTTCAGCCATTTTTTCATTAGCCTTCACTTCAAGTCATTTTATGGTACCCATTCAAATTTTGAGAAACTGGTGTCTTGGAAGACTTCAGTGCATCCAAACATGAAGAGATAACTAGACCTGGATCCTGCAACCTGGGCTGTGAGGGTAGACTCCAACACTGGTTCACAGGCCTTTTGAGGGCTGAAGGACTGTCAGTGGGTACTACAGTCCACCTTTGGATTGGACTGCAGGATGGAGGTCTGGCTGAAGCAGACCCCAACACTGGCTGACATGAGCCTCGTAACGTAGGACCTGCTGAAACGTATTTCATCCTGCACATTCATCAGATGGTAAAAACAATTTTAGGCATCCCCATATTAGATTACCATAAAAAATATTTGACCTAGCAGTTGTTACTTTATGATGCATACTGCATAACTACTTACTATTATTTACTTACTGACCAGAAAAACAAGAACCAAATCCTGGAATTCATCAACTAATAGAGAAAGATTTGTATAAAGCTCCTGCTGTGCTTGGTATACCACATATGTCTGAGACCAATTCCATAAAAAGAAACTTAACATGAAATTGATCTTATTTTAATTCAGGCTTTAAGATGCATACACAATATTTTGTAGTATTTTGGAGGTGAAAGTATTAATAGTGTTTTCTTATTTAAAAAAGAAAAGATTAGAACTAAAAATAATGAGGATTTTATGAGAGGGGAGACAGGAGGGAGAGAGAAATGTGTTGTAGGGCTATCATTGCTGGTTTGTGGCAGCTCATTTGGGTCTCATCGGGGAACTAGAGCCTTATGGTGTCCAAGCTGTACCCAGCTGAGGGGCAGCTGCTCTCCATCCTTTGGATTGCTCCCTTTCCAACTGTAGGCACCACACAGTTCCTGAGACTCTTTCTGAATTCAAAACCCTTTCTATATGTGGATTAAGGTTCAGGAGGGAGAGCCTTCATTCTCGATGCTTGTTTTCCTTTGCAGTGACGGGTGGGGAAGCAATTCATCAGTGGCTGCGGGGGCCAGGGATGCTTTCCCATACGGCCACAGCCTGTTGGGGCTTGGTAGAGCAAGCGACATCACCGCCAGTGTCCTCAGCCAGGGCAATGGAGCCCTTGTTTTGTGTCCCAGGCACCATAAGGCATCACTTGAAGCATTCAGTCTCCAGCAGTATAATTTTGACTTTATTTGAATAAGCAGACATCTGCAGTGAGTACCTTGATGAAGTATGTTTCAAGCTAGTGCATTCTTAGGCTACTAAATCCACTAAATTTTCCTACGTGTCTCTAGTTTAGGATTTGCTGCTTCCAGAAGAGCTATTAAAAATTAGCCTAGATACACAAAGGCACCCTGCTTATGAATATAAAGAAAGTGGCAGCAGATGCACCGAAGATAAATGAGCATTTCGGGTGCACCTAACACATTCCTTACACTGATAGCTGCCGAATTATGATTTTTAAAAATCAAATTATAAGAGTTAAAACCTGTTTATCTCTGCTCATCCACCTTTGTTTCAAGTTCTTTATATAGTTTTGTTGTGTTGTGTGTATCTTTGTGTCTTCTCTCATTATGTTATTGCATTCTTCTGGTATCACTGCATAAAAAGCGTTCTGCCTCTCCTTGGTGTGCAGTACCTGTGCTGTGTCTTTCAGCTTATAAATTGGAATCCAGTGCAAGATGTGTTTTCATTTGTCTGTGTCTAGTTTGGCAACATTATTTAATCAGGGCTGTTGTGTACAGAGACTCCTGTGTTATAAAAAGCAAGGCATCCTTAAAGACACATTTTCAGAACTTCATCAGGTGAATCACTCAGCTGGATATGAATGCTTCAGTCTTTTGTGTATGAAAATGTGGTACAAGACAGAGGGGCAAGGTATATGATTTGTTTTTTTAGATACTGAAATCAAACTTTTGCTTGTTCTTAATTCTTGTGAAACCTTCTTGAAATCCTTATTTTAACCTATTTCCCTCTAAATTAATGACAGGTTTGCAAGGACAAAAGTACTGACTGCCCTCTGTGATTTTTTTTTCCCTTGAGCTTAGGTTTGAAAGGGATCTGTCATCTTAGGTTCGTGGGCTGAAAATATAGGTGTAATTATGAATAATTGATTTAGGAATTAAATATTTCTTTGGAAAGGTAGATTGTCAAGCAGGAAATATATGTAGAAAATCTGTATAATGCACTTAATTAAAAAAAAAAAAAAATCTGTATTAGGAGACTGGAAGTATCCAAGCAGTAAAAAGAGTTTAAGCTTTGTTTACATTTTGGCTGCAAGAGGTGCCTCTCTTTAAGTATTTAGATAAACAAACCAAAGCTGCTGTTTTCATTAGCACGTAACACAGAGCCCAGTTTCCTCACCTCGGAGAATATTAAACTAAAATTTGGTGGCAGAGAGCAATTTGATCTCTGCAAATTTGAGTCTTGCAAATATGACTCTTGATAAACCTTACAGTATGGAACACCCCCCCCCCCCCCAACCTTCAAATTTCGTACCTATTGACATTGCTTAATAAAAACATCTCGAGTGCTGGTGCTTCTGGGTGTGTTTCCAATAGCAATGTGATTGCAAGGCTCTGTGGATAAAGTTACCAATCCTTTGAATTCTGACCTTCAGTCTAAAACAGCTTTAGAGGTTACTCTTTTTCCGATTTGTGAGATTGCAGAGAAAAAGTTAATGCTGCTGGAAGGAAGCGGGGGAGGGAGCTGGGCTTGGAGATGAGAACTGGGACTTTGAAGCCATCTGAGAAGTTTTCCTCTGGCCTTGATTTGTAACAACAAATATTGGCAGTCTGACTCTTAGTAATTATACAAAGTTTCAGAATAGGGCATGCGGCAATTGAAATTTCTGTGAATACAATTACTATTGAGACCTGATTGATTTTAAGGGAAATTATACCGTTGGGTTCAACAAAGTCTGGATTCTTGGGGGAGCTGTAGCCATCAAAACCTCAGAGCCAGCTTAAGCCCCTCATCTCTGTCTATGGGGAGGGGAAACCTCAAAATTGACTCCCCCTTAGATATGTTGACTGGAAGTGTCTTGTCTCTCTCCACTGATGATAAGGGTTGGGATGATCATCTTAAACTAAATACTTAATTTTAGGTGGTTACAGTTAGGTAAGAATCTAACTGCTGCTGAACAAATGAAGGTCATGGTATAATTACTGCAAGGTTCAAAAGAATTTATTATGGTAAATTTCTTAAAAAAAGTTTACAGAAAAGCAATTCATGCGAGTGTAAATTAAATTGCCCTTGTAATGATTATTTTAACCTAGACTTCCACTTTTTCCTTTTCATTACAAGGCCCAAAATGTGGAATATTTATGAACCTCACTTTTAGAAGATACTTCACCCTTCCTGATCGTCGTAAGAAAAATATGTGTGACTGAATGTTTCAAGGTTAAGGACGTACATATTTACTGTATTCAACTAACGCAAGGTTTGTGATTTGAATGTGTGTTTATGAATCACTTATATTAGTCACAAATACAGGCTTGTCTTAATAATTTGTAAAGTGTGCTTGGATTGCTGTTCTTTCAATTTTCTTCATAATTCTAAATTCTTTAATTGACAATTATTTTCTCTATATAAATTTTTTTATTTGCTTATCCAGTCTTAAATGTCAGCAGCTGAAAAATTATGAAATAATTTATATAAATAACTAAAATACAGTAATGATCCACTGCTCCATCTACTGTTGAACAGTGACATGAATAATGCTTCAGGAGAAAATACGGAACACATTTAGGAAGTAATAACAAAATGGAATTTGCAACAAATAAACCTATTGTTTCTGTGGTTAGTGAACAAACATATTTTTCTTGCAGAATTAAGAATTCTGAGTATGACTTTAATTCAGAGCTGAAAAACAAAGAGGAACTTTCCATCTCCTTTTTCACCTTATAGGAGGTGCTGACAAAACTGGTTTTGTTCATGTTAGTGGAAAATAGTTGGAGAAAAGACGGTCTAGCATTACTGAGCTGACTCATGTTATACAGCTTGCTGTATTTATATCACTGGCAAAAATGTAAGTTATTGCTGTGAAAAAAATTTGCAATGGTTTGTAAATTCTAACTTTTTTCTAGTAGCACTAAATGAAAGATGAGGAAGGCTTAAATAGTTGTGGGAGGACAAACTACAGAAAAATGGCATGTGTGTGAAATGATGTGTTTTATAGTCTTTACAGAACAACGGGACTTGATTATTTTGTCAGCTCACTGGCAATCTCTCATTTGTACTGCGTTCTTTGTGCAACTTAGTCTTCTGAGGAACCACTGAGTACAGCTTTTATTGCCCATTAGAGTGCTAGCAAGCTGCTCCTTCCTCATCATCGCTGGTGCGTTTGATTTGACTTGTTCATTTTTGCAAGCAAATTATTATTCACACACCACAGTGAAGGATGATTATTTTCAATTTTTTAGGCAGTCATGTTTCCATGCTGAGCTGGAGTAAAAGCCTGAATGTAACTTTGAAAAATCAGCTCCTTCTCAAGGATGCTCACAGGTTGCAATTTACTCCTTTCATTTCACCCCCTATCTTGCAAACAACTAATTCTCTAAACAACTTTGCTGAAAAACAGTTATGTTGCCTTCAGCAGGACTACTTTTATAAACAGTTACTAACATGTTCATGTATCTTTTCAGCTGAGGTTTTTGTGCAAAAAAAAAGTGACATTCTCACTGATTCTTAGGTACCATAGACAGTATTGAAAATCACCCTGTAAAACTACTGAACTTTACTGGAAAACGGAAAGTAATTTTCACTAGTTCAATTTAATAGGTAAGACATGGCTTAAATGAAGGCTGTTGTAGTTAGAAAAGCTAGAACATCACTCTCAAATCAGGAGTAGATCTCAGAGCTCTGCCCTTAGAGTGTCACAGACCTGGTATCTCAGTCTTCAGGGAAAAGTGATGCCATCACTTTTGGGTAGAGCATCTACCTCGGATGATCTGGAGACCAAAACTTACCAGTATTTTTGTGTGGCGATCATAAGTATAATTACCTTCATGAGATTTCTAGAAGGGAAAAGTGATGTAGGAAGTTTTCAGTTGGGTGTTACAAAGTACGAAAAGAGAGGTGACAGTATTAGATATATTTATAACTTACCTTCATGTAGGAAATCTTCCCTTCACCCTGCCAAACTACTTATTTATTTTGCAGTTAGAGTACTGAGCTTATTTATAGTTTACACTGTTTGCATCTATAAATATATATATAAGCTTTATATTTTTCTCCCTGTTACATAAAGCTTTTAAGATGTAATGGATCTATTGAAAAAACATGCATGCCTTGATTTTGGAAAGTGAAAAATTGAGAAACACTAAGGTATTTGCTATCAAACTAGACTTTGACTGCTTCTTCTGTGGAAAATCTCTCCATTTGTTTATATCATAGCTGTCAAGAACTATTTCAGAATCATATAAAGTCATGCGTTCATTCAAAAAGCTAAAGCAGTATCTATTTGAGATTAATAAAGACTACTATTTCCTATTTTAAATTATACAAAATGATCGTGTACTTATACTTAGTTTTTGATTGAAAACAAGTACAATTGCATGCAAACTAGCAAAGATGTCATTGGCGCCAGCAGTTCATACACATTTTGACTAAGGACGATGGTAAGCAGCATACGCCTTTTCTTATAACACAATACACATAGACCTTAATTCATTATTAATTTCATTCAGTGTATCTTGAAAGAATAAAATGAAATTGTCCTCAATCACACTGATAGTTTTTGGACAAAACAGTTAAAACGGTTGATTTCTGTCACTTTTTTTTGTTTGTATTTACCAAGGTCTTCCTACTTTTGCTCACGTGAGCAGCATGAGACAATAAGGGCTCCTGTCAAATGCTGCAAACTTCTGCTCCAGCCAGGGACGTCTCTAGGCAACAGCTGCTATGTGTAAGATAAAACTTGTATGGAGACACAGGAGGGATATTGCCTGCTTCAGAGGGTTCTGACGTTGCATTGCAGTTGTTATGGGAAGAGCCAGGCAGCGGCTTTCGGGAGCGATGGGATACATCTTTTGCTTTAGCAAAGTGTGGTCTTCCTGGGCCTATTTCTAATGTTAAATATTTCAGTAGCATTTCCTACTTAGAGGCAAACATGCAAACATCCCACTGTTCCATATCCATCTTATACCTAATTTTTCTTAATTATCAGCACATCTGTAATTGTGGCAGCCAGTAGATACTGTGTTCAGTATAGACCCACTTTACTTGTGCTAAAACAAGCGTGTGACACTGCATATGGAATTAAAACCATATTGCATGACTAATAGTTGTAAAAATATACCCAATAGCTTGTAGTGCATTTGATATTATGTAATAGGCCTGGTCCTTTCTTTCTTTACTCCTGAGATGCCAGCTGCATCAGCAGGAATGCAGAATCAGGGCAAATTCAGGCATGATGTAAACATATACAAATCCCACTGAAATCTCTTCCAAACCCGGTGCTAGTGCAATTGTGGTTTAAAATTGATGTTGGGTGCCAGTGATCAACAACTCAGCCTGCACTGATTTGGTGTGCAGTTAGCTGGAAGAACAAAACCAAAAAGCTAAGTAAACAAACCTCTTTCAAATACGTTTCAAATAGGTGCAGTGCTCAGCTGGCATAATTAGATTAGCTATTGAAATAAAAAAACTGCACTCACTTAAACCAAATGAGGATCTGGTCCATGGTATCAGCTGTAGGGTAAGTTCATAGGTTAGACCATATCATGGGGTAATGATATACACTAATCTGAAGTCCAATCTTCAGACATCAGATAAAGAACTTTAAGGCACTGTTTAATGGCTGTATAAACACAGAGGACCCTACTTTATCTTATAACCCCCATCTAGATCATTTATATGGCTTCAGTTCCCATACTGCCCACATGCCATACTACAGAAGAGATTAAAAATTCAAAGCCGATTCTTTTCTTGCAATGCATCATCAGCAACCTTTTCCTGATCATCTTAGCCTCTGTGTAATTTATCCCATGTTTATCATCACATCATCGAGCTCCGTATGTGTGTGAGGGGATCTGTCTTAGTTTAATTAAATACAGAGACCAGGCACACTCCTGAAGTTATTACTTAGACGAAACTCCCCTTAGGGACTACAAACTCCAAACAACAGTAAACCTGTTTCAGTAAGCTTTACTTTCAGAACAGTACAATTTTTTCATACATTTGTGCTATTTGTTTTTTTCAAATATTGAATGAAGTAGGGTTACGCAAAAATTCACATGCGTCACTAGAAGTCGCAGTCATATTTTTTGAAATAATTTTTTGATTTCCGTAACATCATTGAAATATCACTGTTTTTGAGAGAGCTTTTTGAGTTACATTTTCCAGTGTCTGATGGTACTTCACAACAAGTATATGATATTTTTTGAGGTGTTTTTTTCCAGAAAAAAATGAGCTTCTGCTTCCTAAAAGTGTGTGCCTGATCTTTTTTATGTAATAGATGGAGCTCCGAGAGACAGCGAGGCAAGACATGTGTCTTTAACTCTGTATAGGATTGGGCAGGGTTTTTTTTACAATGATCTTTTCGTCACTGGTAAAGACTTCAGTGGTAAGTATTTTCCAGAGGATCATGGCTGTTCCAAAAAGCACATAGTTCAGAACGATTCCATAGCCTTGTATTTCAGGATTTCAGTGAATTTTACCTGACAAAACTGCGTGTCTCCATAATAAGTAATTTGTATTTCTTTCACAGTTTAATATAGAACATCATAAATAGTTTTCTTGGCGCGAGATGTGGTTTGTGACTGTAAAGAAGTAAAGGGATTGTGTTTGTGCTGGCTACGCAGACGGGCCCAATCGAAAGCTGCTTATTTTGACCTGGGTTCCCATATATGGTGTGTGACTGTCCCGAGATCCCTTTTCTCCGCTAAACAAAATGAAATCCTAGGTGCCTTTTCAGCTCGAGGTTGACTTGTAGCTTTGCAAACCGATCTGCTTTCCTGAAGTATTCCCAATGTACGTGCCACAAAATAATGTCTCGCTTACTGGGATGTAGTAGCCAGAAGACATTTCTCCTCTAGAAGTATTGCTTTCGTTCAGTTTAGTTAACTGAAGGTAAGGATATCTTAGCAGTGTATAACCACAGATTTTGGTGAAGAAAAAAGAGTTCTGTCTGAATCTATTTATACAGCATAAAGTTATTTTTTTTTTATTTAGTACTGTAGACCTGGCATAAGATTAAGACTTCTATTTTGGTACTGCAAATCATTATGCTGTTTTCCTCATCATATTTGGATTACGTGTACTGAAAAAGTGTAGAAAAATAAGTGTTACATGAATTGAAAGATACTGTCTACAAAGTGGAAATGCTCCAGAGAACCCTGGTCAAATTTAGTTATTGTGTACGTTACAGTGTTTTTTAACGTAATGTATATATTTTTAAAGGAGTTTTTTTGAATTAGGAGCAACTGAAAGTGCTGTAATAGAAACGTATCACAAAACCATTTCAGTTTAATGGCTTACTAATTAAATTATTTAATTACTTATTGATTGGTAAAAGCTAAGCTTTAAAGAGTTGCTGTTACTTAATGCACAAATTTAACTCGGTGTAACTGTCTCCCTCTTCTTTGGAAATAATTGTAAGGTCTATGGAAAGGGCCTTTACGCAGTTTTAAGACTTTAGTAGGTGAGTAGTAATAATTTAAAATACAGATTTGACTGTGTTTACAGTTGCTTTTAGGGTTAGAGATACTTCACGTATCTGCATGGTTTAAACCATTTAAAAAGTTCCAGATACTTTATTTAATAAATACCTTTAAATTGGAGAAGGCCGGCTTAAATAGTTTTAGCAGACCCTTTTCTTTACAAGGTTGCAAGAATGTCAGATATTTGAGAACAAATCTGTTACATATCCAATCAAAACGGCATGTCCGGACGTGCATGCCGGTTGTATGCTTAGGAGCCTCTGTGAGTATCCTTATTTAGCTTCTCTCATTGATACAATGTTGGTTTAATTCCAGTTATTCTATTAGTACGGCTTTTGTTTAAACCCAGCTTAGTAGAGGGGACGCATCTCCGCGCAAAGTTTTTAAATGAGGAGGGACCCGAGGGGGGTTCAATACTTGTTCTGGGGTGAGGCTGAAGGAGGTGTACGGAGGGGCTGGGGGTGCGGGCTGGGGGGTGCGGGCTGGGCGCGGAGGGGGCGGCCAGGGGCGCGCAGCCCCGGCCGCGCTTCGCCCAGGCTGGAAGGTTGACTTCAGACCGAGGGAGCGTCGCTGCAGTTGTTGCTTTTAAGCCAATAAGGTTGGGACAAGAGAATAGCTGCGGTTTGCATTACAAAAACAAAAACAAAACCCAAAGAGGGGGGAAAAAAAAAAGAAGGGGGGGGGGGAAGGAGAAAAAGGGGAGTGAGGAGGAGAGAGGGCGCGGGAGCGGCAGCGTGCCCCCAGGCACTGCCTGGGCAGACCCACAAGGCTGAGCAAAGAGGCGGCGGGGCTGGAGGCAGCCTGCGCCGCGGCTTTGTCTGCCCGCCGCCCCGCTCCCGCTCCCGCTGCCGGCCCCGGCCCCGCTCCGCGCCCCTCCGCCCCGGGGCGCGCCCGCCCCGCGCCATGGGAGGCGCCGCCGCCGCCGCCGCGCTGTGATCCCGCCGGCGCGGAGGCTGCGCGGCGCTGCGCGGAGACGGCGCGCCCCGGCACCGTGAGTACCCGGCGGGCGGCGCGGGCGCTGACAGCGGCTGTCGGCGGCGAGGCGGGCGGCGCGGGGCGGCGGGAGAAGCGGGAAGGGGGCAGGGGAAGAGCGGAAAAAGGGGGAGATCGCACTAGGCGAATGGCAGAGCAGCGCGGAGCTCGGCGGCGGCGGGGATCGCCCGTGCCCCGAGTTGCGGCGGTGACTTTGTGCCGGCCCGAAGAGCAACGCTCAATTATAAATCACTAGGTGCGGCAGTTAATTTTGGCCGTGTTTCAGGCCGGCGTTTGTAGGCTTCCCACAGAGCAGATGTTAGGCGGTTCTGTTTATTGTGATCAGCCGGGTTTGGGGATTCTCCTGTCGGATTTCCTAGAGTGCTAATGGGCCGGCGGATGGGAATAACGTGATGGGGAGACGTTAAATGGGGGCAAAAAATAAGCACGTAATATAGGAAACCCGCAGACCTTTCTGAAAGAGAAGTGAGAGCGTGAGAAAAATAATATTAAAAAAAAAAAAAATCGGGAGGAAGAATGCCTGACAGAGATTTTGACAGCGCTTTCCGAAGCAGGAAATCCTTTTGCTTAATATGTTTGAGTTTTCCAAACACCGAGGAAAACACACAGATCCCCCCAGGAGAACTTTTCAAGATGACAGAATAAACATCTACACAACTGAAATAGTTGGCGTTTATTGACATTTAAGATGGCTTATTTAGAACGATGATCTTAGAACGAGGAAGTTAAAGACCTTTTGAAGTCTCATTAAATGTACATCTTGCTTTTGAGCAACCGAGACCCACAAAACATTCCCAAGTAAGTATTTCTCTCCGTGTTTCTGACAACCACCAACAAGAGGAAGGACTGCCCTTTGCAGCGAAAGGTTTATTCTGGAAAAGTAAAGGTGTTAGTGCTTTAAAAAGTGTTTCTCAGAAGGTGGTTGAGTTTTGGTGGGGTTTCTTTGGTAAGTAAACATTTAAAAACAAGGCAAGCAGAAGAGATAAAAGCTTTCAGGGGGGGAAAAAAGAGAGGATAGTATATTTCATGTAGTTTGTTTAAATTTAAAAATTATCACAGCGAGGCATTTGGGATGAGAAGTGGAAATGTTGTGTAGTGCATCACTGGAAGTTTTTAACGTTAGATACCACGTATAAAGAATCTTTTATTTTCCATCCCATACTAAGACGGTTCGCAAAGCATCTGCCAGAACACAGACTGCTGGTTTGGTGTGTAAAATAAATTAATAATGTGTATATGTGTCTGTAAATGTATATATGTGAGTGTGTATGCACACTGTATACTTTTATGTACCTCAACACGTATGCACACAGCGTTTTACATGTTGCTCACGAACCCGTGACACACAGTCTTTAGCCGAGCACCTCACTGCTGTCGGAGTTTTCCCAAGGCCTGGTAGGGTCTGGAAATGAGCAGCCATCCCCTCTCAGCGGTTCTGCGCAGTGACAGACGGCTTGAGTCACGCTTTGCCTTTGGAGAGCGGAGAAAAAAGAATGAGTAATCATTTTGTTTGAATTGCAATAAGTATGAAATATTTCTCAGGAGCCAAAAAAATCTTGGAGAAGCAGAAAGACATTCTTAACTGGCTGGTCAGAACAGGAGCATTGTCACATTGCAGTACTTCTGTCTTAAAGGGAAGAAAGTGTTGGGGTTTCAAAACGTTTCATTCATAAGTGTATGAACTGAGCACGCAGGATAGCACTTTTAGAAGAATTTAAACTAGTAA
Source organism: Morus bassanus (assembly GCA_031468815.1). Taxonomy (NCBI): domain Eukaryota; kingdom Metazoa; phylum Chordata; class Aves; order Suliformes; family Sulidae; genus Morus; species Morus bassanus. The sequence goes on along the minus strand of CM062567.1, from coordinate 133,109,868 downwards.
TTAAAAATGAAATCACTGTAATTACCTGCTTCTGGTTTAATAAGCGCAATTTGTCTTTGATGTGAGTAAGTAGTGAAAAAGCTTTACCTACTCACTTAGAGCCCAGCCCTGTGATTACTGGAAGAGTGAAAGTATTACCAAGTTTTATGTGTTGCCAGCAAGGTGCCTTTTTGTAGCCAATTTGCATTTTAGTTTTGTAACATTTTGGCTGTTGAAGCCATTACCCTGTAGATACTGATTGCACAGCGCTTTTAAGGAGGCAAAGAGTAGTGTTGGTGGAAAAGTCCTCTTTTCTCCCTCCCTCCACCCCCTCCTAAAAATGACAGATAGTTTTTTTTTCCTAAGGAGGAATGCTCTGATTTGAAAACTGCCATTGTCTTTGAAATTTGCTTCTTTAAAGTAGAACTGTTTTAAGAAAAAGCGCATGCGCTGGCTATAGTTTTCTGGGTTAACTTCTTATTTTCACTTAGAAAATTTCTTTTCAGCTGGAAAAATGTTTTAAATTATAGCCATTTAAAAAAAAAAAAATTGCTCCTAGCAAGCAAAAATACTGTGGAAAACCTGTAATTTAGACAAGTACCTACATTTTATTTGTTCTGTGCTGCTGAAATTTAGAATCCCTTCCCATTTACAGTTTACTTTTCACAGAACATTATTAACTTTTTGGCTTCATACATGATATTCTGTCAGATGCTTTTGATTTGTAATTTAGCAAAGTATAATAAACAGTGCAAAAGTCATGAATTTTCCTCTGCATCCTGAGCTCTGTGGTAGGGAAAATGTGATAAAATGTGTACCTTAAGTCTTGTTTGATGATCTCTCAAAGCAAGTTTGCCTTCTGGAAATAATTTCTGGGGTTGAAGAGCATGGTATTAACAGATTTAATGTGGCTATTCAATGGATTGGTGGAGTACTATGTGAGGTTTAACAAAATGAGAGAGACAAATTGAACATCAACAAAACCTACATCTGTGAAGAATTATAAATTTAATTAGAAAAAAGGCAAACTTAAAAGACCTCATTAACTAATCAGAATTTGATGTTACTGATTTAAGATTCTTAAATGGATGAATTTTAAGTAGCTTTGCTATCATTGTCCTTTTTTTCTCGCCGTGTACTATATAGTGCCCTGATCTGCAATCTGTATTAAAGAGAAAGATGTGAACATTACTTACAGCAATCAAATTATGCACAGTAATGTTTTTGCGGTATTAAGGAGAATGTGGATGTCAGTTTTCATAGAAGGCATTTTAAGTTTAAGCGGAGCGCAGAGTATGAAGGGTGAGTGACAGCTCCTTTTTTCTCTTTTTGATTTTTTTTTTTTTTTAATGTGCTCCTTTGGCTGGCTGGGTAAGGCCGTTGCATTTTTTTTTTTTTTACTTTTTGTTTGATATGTGAGTTGTGTTGCAGAACTTCAATTATCCAGAAATCTGTTGGCAAAATGGGAGAATGTATGAGAGCAAGCACACGCCACCCAGAAATGTTTTTATTCTATGAACTGGTTGTCATAAGTGTGGTTCCTTACCACGTTGTAATTTTGTACTACACATAAAAAACTGAAAGCATGTGAAGTGTAGCATTTTGTAAACTGTAACTAATTTCACTCACATCTGTGTCTAATTGTTGTCTGCATTCGCATTCTTGAGAGTAGATTTATTTTTCCTGGACCACTCTGTGGATTCAGCTGACCAGCCTAAGTGAGGATTAGTTGTTTTAAAGTTATTTTGATTAAAGAGTCATTTTTAAATATGGTAACGTGCAACACATGGTTTAAATAATCCTTGAGACACAAAGGAATATATCTAAAGTATGTCTAATGAAAATGAAGATTGTGGATATGAACTTTCACAAATCATGGAGTGTTAGAGGACATATAAGGTATATATTTAATTCACTATGAATGAGCTGGATTTCTTTTTTTTTTTTTGCCCTCTCCCATGAATCCTTAAATGAAATATCTCTCACTATACACACATATGCACATATATGTATATATTTGTAAGTGTATGGAAGTTATTATTTTTTTAATTTGGGTAAGTAAAATAGTGAGGATTAATTGTATTTTAAGGTTTAGTGAAGTATGAATAATACTGTAGGGCATCTTGGAAAATATCAGTTAATTAAAGCATCTGTTTGAAAAAGAAAGTTTTTTCTCCTATTAGAAAAGATATGTTTTAAAGGATCCTGTGCAAGAGGGAGTGAAGATAGCTCTGTAAGCAAACTTAGTTCTCACCTATAATTTTTTCCAGGTGTTTAGAAGTAACAGCAGAAACATATCCTAAGGCACTCCGCTGCAGTTTCTAGGGTAAAGAACTGAAAAAAAAAAAAAATTTAAAACAAAATGCACAGTTCTGAATGCATCTGCTCGTCTAGTTTGATTTGGCATGTGACGATGTATTGAAAAGCACATTATGCAGTCCTTTAAGTACCCAGTTGTAAAAAGATTGATGTTTTTCAGCGTGCATCATTGCATGCTTCTTGACATCATTTGTAATGTTCTGCATTGCCTGGCTGCCCCTAGCAGTTGTTTACTCTTGCTAGTAGTAATTCTGTCTGTGAGTAAAAATAACAAAAAAAACCCTACAGACACATAAGTAGGATTTGCTTGGATGATTTTTATGGCACTTAAAATGCCTCATCTCTCTTGTCTTTGCTCTGTGATCATTTAAGAGATGTCGGTTCAGGTTGAATGGAAACGCACATGAAGGATTCTCAATGCAGACGTTAAGAGGATATATACCTTGCCCGGAGAAGCTTTGTGTGCTTGTAAGCTAACAGTGTCCAGCAGCGTATCTTCACCTGTATTTTATCACCTGCTGGCAATTGTTACTGGCTGCAGGGAAGAGTCTGTTAGCAAAGCAACAGTGCTTTTCTGATAGGATTTGATAAATCTATTACTCACCTGAGTTATAAAGGGAGTTGTTTTATTAAACTGGAAAATTATTGCTGGGCTTCCCTGTGGAACCAGATTCCTTTTCTTGATGAGTGACCTCAGAGGTAAATGCTACCGCTCCTCCTATTTATTTAGCCAGAGTGTTCTTTTAAGTCATTTTATCAGAAATCTCATTAGTGACCGGAATTTTTTACGAGTAAGACCTTGTGCAATAATGTGTGGGGATTTTATTTTAATTCACCCTGGTCGGAGATGGGCTCATTTTGGAGATGGTTGTGTAATACTGTTGGTCATATATTGAAGATCTTCACCATAGGTAGACGTGCCCCTTCTTGTCTCCCCCAAGAAACAGTGTTAGCCTCTCCGCCTTGCTTTGCTCCTTGCCTCTGGGGTGGGCTGGCTTGTGGGTTCCCCACTGCCCAGGCGTGGAGGAAGGATGGCAAAGAGTGGAGGAAGAGGAAAGCCAACGTGATGAGGGCAAGAAGCTGTCAAGAGTTAAGGGGATGGGAGGGAGAGATAACCTGGCTGGCGACAAGAGGCGAGAGGGGTGGAAGATGCTGGGGGGGCCTGGGGCTGGAGTGGCCCCGTGGCTTCTGCTGCCCTTGGCAGGGCGACATGGTGGGTTTACCTTCGCGGGGGTGCGCGGCCGTGCCGTGCCGTGCCGTGCCGGAGGAGGAGTGAGCCCCTCTGCAGCTGTCACGGGCCCCTGATGAATCACTATCCCGTCACTTGGCCGCCGTCCCCCCGGCAAGGGGAGGAGGGAGAGAGACCTGCCGAGGAAACAGCAGTTGAGCCTTCAATTTAAAGACAATATGCCTTTCACGGGCACTGAGCCCTCCTCCTCTCCTTTTGGGTTTAAAGGACAGAATTGTCATCCACGGTGATATCCTTTCCTTAATTTAAGGCCTCGTAGTAAAGCGGAGTAATAGAGGCTTCTGTTTGTTTCCCTGGTTTACAGGTGCAGAAGTCCCAAGCCAGTTCAGATGTTGCTGTTTCCTCAAGCTGCAGGTAAGGATTTGTTTGAAAATTGCTATTTTTCTGCAAGTCTTTTATTAATTTTTTTAACTTCAGGTGATAAGTAAATATTTATTCTTGTTTTCCGCATTAAGCAGATGAGTAAGTGCTGGAGCGTCGCTTTTACGTGCATGCAACCAAGTCTGTAAACTACAAGCACATATGCTTTTTCACTAAATTGTTTGACTTTGTATTAGATACTGGCTTTTCAAACTCATTGCGATATCATCCTTTTTTATGTGTAGATTGGTTTAGGTAATGAAGTATAAAGTGAAGGATTTGTGTTTAGAACTTGTGATAAAATCTCAGTTAAAATGTGAAAATTTCATAGCTGAAATGACACTTATGCTTAAGGATATTTATACCATTACTGTGGGAGGAATTTTTTATATCATTTTAATAGTCTTTAAGAGAGCCTAAGTGTTTCTTTTAAACAGAAAAATTACTGGTTCGAATGCCTTGGAGGCACAGTAACCTATGAAACTTCTACTGGGAGCAATTACTTAAACTGAGTACGTCAAATAACATTATCAAAAGTTTTAGGTATAGAGAAACAGAAGGATGGGGCACTTCAGTCATAAGCTACCCCAACATCAACCAAGGGATATGTCGTGGTAGTGATGGCTGTTGGTCTTTTTGTATAAGGCTATTAAAAATGCGAATCAGAAATATTCAGCTGCTTGTGTGCTGTATAAAGGTTTCATTTTTGCTTTCAATCGGAATTGCTCTCTTCTTATTTTGACTAAGTGACAGCTGCTGAGATACGGCAGAGTGCTAAGGCATACTAACGCCTATATAGATTCACTGTATGTTAGTCATATCCCTTTTCAATTGGGCACGCTTTATGTAATCCACAAAGCAAACAAGTGAGCAGACATAATAATGTTTTAATGCTGCATTTGTTTCAACGGAAACAGAGGAACAATTAAGTAGTTTGCCAGAGTAAACACATACATCAGGAATATCTTATTCCCTGTCAGTAGATGATAGGTTTCCACAATTGCTTCAAGTGTTTTATTTGGTTTGGAGGCCCATTATATTGCCACTGAGTGGTAAATCTTGAAAAAGCAGAGTGTTAGTTTGTCGTTAAGAGAATATATGTCTTCGTATATTGGTGATTCCATCTTTGTATGTGTCTTAAGAATACATGAATGATTAAAGTACACTACTTCGTATCTAAATTTTATTCTGTTAGAAGCTGTAAAAATAGTTATGGTAGGTGGTCAGTCGTGTAGGGGGGGCTGCAAAATGAGTTTAGCACAGGAAAGATCAAGTTGGGAGAAGCCGTTCATTTTTTATTAAGTGGTTTCAGGATGTTGATTAATAGCAGGCTGTGACTCATATAGGTAATTCCTCTGTAATCTGTGTTGAATATGTCACTAAAACTAGTTGCATCTTGTTTTCAGGTCTATGGAAATGCAGGATCTAGCCAGCCCACATAGCCGACTAAGTGGTAGTAGTGAATCCCCCAGTGGTCCAAAACTTGATAACTCTCATATAAATAATAATTCCATGACCCCCAATGGCACAGAAGGTGAGCTACCGCTTGTTTAGTGTTTCATAGTTTCTTTTTTCTCCTTGTTGCATTAGTGTTCTTGCAGTCTGTAAGCCATATAGAGAAACTTTTAATATTTTAGGTGTTATGTGTTTATGTAATATGGTGTAAAGAGCCGATGTTCAATGATTATCGGTACTTACTATTATCAAGTTTCAGCAATAGCTTTCATTCCAGGTTTATGTTCCTTTTATGGAGTTTGAATGGACTGAGCAGGTAGTATGTGCAGAGCTTAAAAAAAAGATCCAAACCCCCTCAAAAGGTAGTTTAGTGATGAGAAAAAAGGAGGTTTTTACAATTGTCTTACTACAAAAGGCAATCTTTTTCACTATTCTGGTATTTCTTTATGTTCTCACTTTTTGCAAGCTCCTAAGGCTGTGAAAGTTTTGTCAAGTAGGCTAATAAAACTGAGTGTTGAAATTTCCTCAGGCTAGCTTGCTGCTCTGATGAAGTGGCCAAAATTCAAACAGGTGTAGTAATTCAATGGGGTAAATTGACACCTATTTTTCAAGAAGCAGTCAGCCAGTTGATAAGTTATGTTTGTTCTCAGTAGAATACTAACAGCGGAACAAGCTAACAGCTTTGCCAGTAAGGACATATAATGAAACACAGAAGGGCTTATATAATAAGCAGTGAAAAATACTCTTTCCTGTAACATTTCTATGGCAATAGTAGGAAAGATTGTATATGTCATTTGGCTAGCTATGTGGACAGAGATTTTAACACATTACTAGAAAATATTATCTGAAGATGTGTAATTCTGCTTTTCAGTATAAATGTAGAGCTAAACAACTGTTGTCGCAAAGATATGCCTTTTTTCCCCCCTAAGAACTGGGTCATATTAGTGCTGTCAGACTGTTCAGGATTATGGACATGCATTGCATTCTTCCAGGAAAGGCACATGTCAATCAAACAGATGTCGTCCCCCTCAATTCCCCAAACATCTCTGTTATTCATTCTAATTGGAGTCCTCTGTAGTGGGGAGGGTTTATGGGTTATCAGATTAACAGGCGTTTGTGCCAGAGTTGTGTATAATTTACTTTTTGCTATCGCTGTAAAAGTATTGCTGCAAGCAAATTTTAAGCCATTTGAGAAAAAAAAAAAAAAGTAGCTTTTTAAAGAATTAATGAATTGCTTAATGTGTTAATGTAATTTAAGCAGAAAAATATTTCATGTCCACAGATGAGTCTTCTTCCTTTTTAATGCCGAAGTACGTTATTATATTTTTATATCATATTATCAGGTATATACCAGTTATTGGTACAGGACAAAATTTCTCAACCCTTTCAAATTAAAATGACTCTTGCTTACAAAAGCCTTTGCTGTGAACTTCACCAGCTTTTGTACCTTCCATGTAACTTGAAGGTTCTTTAGTTGCACAAAAATAGGGAGTGTTCCTTGAAACACTGAAAGACACTCACCATCTGGCTTGGCTTTTTGTTCTAAGTAGTTGTGTGCAGGCATACGCTCTGAAAAATGGGCTGCTTAATATTACTTTGTGAGGAAGTTAGCTATATATTTTATCTATTCATGCACTGACCTCAGGTAGCAAATAATTTTTGAAATAATATCCCAACTTCTAGGTAGGTATCAGGGTTTATCGAAGAAAGTAAATTGAATCACGGTAACTTATTTATCTGACATTAGCATTTTAAAGTTCAGGCTTATTCATTTTGCGTGAATGCTACCCAGAAAGCTATAATTTGCAATACACGTTTACCTTCTGAGACAAAGCCAAACAGTTTTCTTTTGTTTGCAATTTTCCCTCAGGTGACATGACCCTCCTCAGCACTGCAGACTGGTTGCTAAGCCCTAGCACACAGACCCCCGCAGGTTTGGGTGGCTGCAGTGGGCGCCGCAGGCGTGGGCACTCAGCATGCGTTTTCAGATGTTGTCCAGAAAGCGTCCCGAGAAATAGCTTGTGCTTGGCAATTCTGGTCTAAACTTTCTAAACTGAAAATTCCTGTCTCTGATTGCTCTTAAGTGACAAATAAGGAAAAGTTTGTTAAAGAAGCATAGTTGAATAATTTATTTCTGAATTAGATGTGTGCCAAGAGACAAAATTTGTGAGCGAAGCAGATGCCTAAGAATCTGAAGGTGCAATTTTTGCTGTTAATCTGTTTTATCTTGAGAAAATGTTTGGTTTGGGTTCCTTGAGCTGCCAAACAGGCTTAAGAAAAAGTGGAGTGAATGAAGCAAGGTTTTCTTATTTTTTTTTAATGAAAGGTGAAGTAAAATTATTTTTTCTGAGATTCTTGAAGCAGAATCCTGCTGAGACACGAGTGGCAGATTGTAAGGATATAGCTGTAAGGGCTTGCCAAACACCTTTCTTAAAATGCTGCAGTGTGGTTTGCTTGCTTGCTGCATGTGGAGTGGAGATGTGGGTTGCTGAAGCTTCACATGTTAAATATAATATGTGAAACCAATGTCTAATCTACTATGCGCTCATTCTCGCTAACATGAAAGAGCCCTCCTTTTCTGGCATAAGGGACCTTCATGTGAATGAGAAACAGGGCCTCCAGGTATTCGCGTGTCATAAGTACCTTGTAAAGATATGTTAAATTTGATTTTACTATGGGTGTGTTTTAGGCAAGTTTCCATACCCCAAAGTGCAGGATATGTTCACTAGATGAGGGGGAGGAAAAAAAAGAAGAAGGAAAAAAAAAAAACCCTGTCCCAAAGTGAAATGGCCCCATTTCAAACAAATGTTCATTAATTCCTCTAAGGCATATTTTCAGACTTGTATCTTATTGATGTTGTTCTACAAGAGGATGTGGTTGGAAGATAGCTCACTGTTATTAGCTAATATTTTTAGCTTCACACTTAGTGGTAAATTTTCAAAGCACTGAATGGGGATTTAGTTGTGTGATTGAGACTGAGTTTCATCTCTGCGTGCGGCTTTGATACAATAACTCTTTGTGTGCTTATTTCACTTTGGTAGAGCAAAATTACTGTAGTGCAGAACTGACCAGGTAGTGCTGGCCAAGGGCTGCAGCTGAAGAAATTCGGGGGGTTTTGGATGACTGCTATTTATTTCCTTCTAACTAAACATTTTTAAACAAGTCAGATTTACTACTTTTCGTCTCAGATAGCAATTCCTCTACGGATTCTTTTAGAGCATAGTGATTCCTGTAGAACAAACACTGTAGATTTTAAGTTTGTTGCAGATCGTGAGACAGTCTTCGTACCTCTGGATGTATGTGTGGTGAGGGGAAAAGTAGCATTTCCTTAACATCTTGATTTAAAAAAATCATAGCTAATAAGAAGTAATTACTTTGCTGGTGTTTGGGTTTTTTCTTCCTCTTTTCTGGGCAAGGCAGCATGGTCTTCAAACCAATGATGGGGAAGTAACAAGGAAATTATAGACCCTGACCAGTCAGAAACTTCCCAGGATCAAATGCAGAGGAGTAACACTAAAATATCTGGCTAAAGACACTCAGAAAAGTCAGTTCTGGCACGCCAAGATGGAGCTGATGATATAAATACTGCAGTATTTGAGTTTTCCGTGATCTCTTTAAGTGTTTTTCCACAAAATACCCTCTGTTGTAGGGAACAGCAGACACTGGACACCATTAAAAATTTGGCCCTCTGTGACTTGCCTAAGAAAATCTGTTAAAAAAAAAAAAAAAAGTATTGAAGAAGGGATCAAAATGTTCATAGTTGTGCCTTATCTCTAATCTTCCTTTGTCAGCAAATTGCTATGGTGGGTTAATACTGAAGGAGTTAAAGAAACAATAACAACAGAAGCTAATAAAATTGCCTTTCATTAAGTTTTATCAGACAGATAGTGGCTATTCCAACAACAGTGCCCACTTTGGTAGATATACTTTAGAGGGGAAAGGCTGTGAGTAATCAATAAATTTGAAAGGAGTAGCAAAGCTGTTTTCTATAGGAGACAAGTGCATCCAGTTTCTGCCAACAGTGATCTTTACTTTTATCTAAGGAACGTAAATCAGTTCTGATGGATTACATAGAGTGAGAAACAGAAGCCTGTGGCCCGTCATGATGATGTTTTATGCAACTGGAATGGAACAGAATAGATGAAGACTAGGAGAAGGAGCTGTGTTTTTCCAAGCAACTACACTTCATTCAAGTTAAGAGCACGGAGCTGCTTCTGCCCTCATTTTTGAGTGTTCAGAAGGAAGAAGAGAAGGCATTTTCATATCAAGCAGGAGGGGAAAATGGATAACAAATTGAAGATCAGATTTTCAAAGATACATAGGAAGGGAGGCTTCAAAGGGAGTTGGACATCAAAATTCCTTTGGAAAAAAAGGGTTCTTGCTCTTTAAGTACCTGCTGCAACATGAGAATGAGATCCCACACAAAGGCATTCAAAACTCCCCGCTACATGACTATCTGATGGGTGGCCATTAGAAAGGTTGTTTTGAGTCTGGTGAATGTAAATCCATCTTCAGGGTTTCAAAAGGCAGCGTTGTGTAGTATGTTTGCTGTTGAGTAGCAATATCGTAGAACGGAGAAAAAATTGTTTTCAGTATTATTTTCTGAAGTAATGGTGGAGTAAGATGTTGAAATCCGTAGAGAGGGTATGAGCTGGTTGTTGTTATGGCACATGATGTAGATTTCTGTAAGTAAATTATTTGTTGTGTATTCGTTGTATTTCTAACAATACTTTGTAGCACTCAAAATAGTCTTTCAGTATTGCAATCAAGCCTGTGCATTGGTAGTGAATAATTTTTAATTTTGTGTAAGTTATTCATAATTTTTAATAGTTATTCATAATTTTGTGTGCTTTGGGGTGCAAAATTGTGGTAGGTGATGGCAATCAGACAAAATGATCCTCCTTTGGGAGATGTTTGGGTTCTAGTATATTTTAATTGCTCATTTCTGGAGTTTCTGCCAATTATGTATGCTGAAGTTTCTAGACTTGTGTTTGTGATGATGAGCTTGATAGTATGGAACTTGTAATTGATGCAGGGATACCTCCATATTTAGACATCTTGAAATAATAGCCTGGTAAAGGTAAATCTAATCTTTACATTTCAGTAGGGTGTTAGTACCAAGAACTATTGATGCTAACTTCTTTACTCAGCCCCAGAAGAGCACAAGAGGACAGTTGTGTGGCCAGAGGCAAAGACTGCAGTGGTCCCAGGCCCCAGACTGGCAAAAGCAAACTGGGGGTCTGTAGGGGCTAGTAATCTGGTCTTCAAACTGCCGCCACTTCCAGAGGATAAAAACCAGATATTCATCACTCTGCCTGTTTATGTGAAGGCAAGAGGCTGACCTGGATTATCTCTTCTTCCCTGCTCTTCACCTTTTTCTTCTTGCTGTATTACACTGGCTTCCCTCCAGACTCTTTGTCTTATCTGTGCTTTTATTCTCTGCTTCCCTAAGAGTCCTTCCATCTGTTCTGAGCACATGTAGCATAATGCTCTCTTATTCCTCTTTCACAGGTTTTTGGCCAGTGAAATAACTTCTCTACTCCTCTGTTGGCTCAGTCCAGCAACTCCTGTTGCAAGGTCTTGAGGAGGAGACTAGCTAATCAGTACTTATGTATTGTCTTTTCTGTATGTATGTGCATCTGTTTCTGAAAGCTTCACCATTTTGTTTTCCCCCATAACATTTTCCTGAAAGAAAGGACCTCATTTAAGTGAAAAATCAATAGCAATACTGGCTCCCACAGACATTTGAGGGAAAGAAAATACTCCAAATGACAAAGGACTTTAAAAAAAAAAGAATTGAACATTTTGGAAGCATCATTATTTTAATATCATTTATTTTTGCAAGACTCTCATAAATGTTTTTGCAGCATATGCTGTGCTAGACTGTGGATGGAGCGTGGTGGTGTGAAAGCACCCTCTGAACGTGCTTGAGGGTCCCAGAGCCCTGCTGGCACAGTGGCTTTGCACAGGCTGCAGGATGTCAAGAACCTGTGAAGATATTCACTACTTCACTGAAAACTAACTGCGACACATTGCGCTAGGTGTGGCGTCTGTCCGGTGGGACCAGCCTGTTACGCACCTCTGCATGTGTGCAATTGTGTGATTGCACAGCATAACATAGGAATATCGTACGCCTGGCCAGTAATACAGAAGAGAAGGAAATTCAGCCCTTGCTGTTGGTGTGCACCAGCAGAAAATCCAGGGAATAGGAGTAGGAGTAGGATATGTAAATCTAGTCTAAGAACACACCTTAATAGACAATAGGGTGAGATCTGAAGAGCCTTAGCAAATTCAGAGGCTTGTGACCCTTCAGATGATTTAGCACTTTCGTTTGCACCTTGCAGTCTTCTGAGGGGTTTTTGCTTATCACAGGTAGATAAAAAAAGCATGAAACTTGGTTACACTTCAGGGTTAGCCATGTCATCTGACCCCTGGCTGGTGATTGAAGTACTTGTGCCACCTGGTTTGATGAGACAAGCTGGGGAGTTTTCTGCCGCTGCTGGGTGGAGGGGAACACAAGCTGGCACTAACCCTCTTTGTCCAGGTGAAATTGCCTTTAAGTCTGGCAGTCCTGGAGTTCAGACCCTGGCTGAAAGTCGAGGATATTATTTCCCATTTATGAAAGGTCCCACCTGCTTTGTCATTTTGCTTCTCTCTTCATGTCTCAGTCTTGTACACCTAAATGGCAGAGCAGGCTTGACTTCTCCATGATGCTCCCTGTTCACTTGAAGCCCTCTGTGTTCCCAGAAGGTAGCTGAAGACAACCTTTTTTTATTTTTTTTTTTTTTCCTTTAACGCCTAGGGCTGTGAAGCTGTGTGGTCGTTCTGTCTGGCTTTGGTTAAAGAGTACGGCTATTCCACACAGACGTGGTGCAAACTGTTACATGTGTGTAGGGGAGCTGCCATGGTCAGATTCCCAACTGAGGATTTAAGAAGGAAAAAAAAAAAAAGGGAAATAGGCCATAACACCTCTAAAAAGATTGTTTTTGGATGTATGCTGCCTCCATTTGGACAGGAGAGATACAATCATTTGGTATAAACTGACAAGTGAGTGTGAAGGGGTAAGAAGTTAGTTTGACTCAGATAGTCTCATCTCCTAACTGCAGTGAATGAGACTATTTTAACCCATGACACTAGTTCTTGGTCAGATATCTGGGTTAAATCTTGATTAGCAGCTACAAATAGTATCAAAACTTGTCTCCACCTAGATGGTTTTGAATTTTCTTTCTGATTTTGCACTGTAGCAGTGACATCATTTATTTGTAAATTTGAAGATTTTACTGCTAGATGAGCAGGTTACAATGACATTAAGGCTCCTTCATTTGTAATGCATAACAAGCGGAAGATGAGGGTCATGGGGGAGCTGTGCATGCAGTGGAGGCTAGGTGTTAGCTGCAGCCAGGATGCTGCAGAAGTTTTGAAACCTCACATCAGAGGAGGGGAGAGCAGGAAACAGTCTGGACTTGAACTAGAATGTGCTGCTTTGAGCAGGGACTTTCTCTGAAAACTGAACATAAATTTAGGCTGGAAATTACCTTGTAATAATTACCTTCTGGTAATTTCCAGACAAATGAGAGTCAGGAAGAGTCCTCTGCTTTGAGAAGCAAGAGCAAGTAAGTTTATCAGGGTTTATGGTCAGGAGCTGATGATTTGATAGTCTGTGATAAAAAGAGAGAATAATGTCCTGCATAGGAATTAGTATAACTGAGTAACCTGTTTATAAATAACCTGTAATCTTTAGTAACCTGTTTATAATTGCAAGATTTTTCAGTACAGTTCAAAACAGTTGAGAGTTTGAATAAAATAATGGAAAATATCATCAGCTTAGAGATTCAAGGCAGAATTTTTGTCCTGTTGTTAATGACAAATAATTTTCTTTGAGCTTTCAGGTGAGCTTTGGGCTTCTAGTGGGTACAGAAAGAGGATGGTATCAAGGAAAATAGTGTATGAGTAGTAATAGATACATAAAATACTTAATCAAGATATAGTTGGGCAGTGTCTGTCATGAAAATTTGCATCAACATAGTGTTTAGCTGCTAACATTATTTGAAGATGTCAGCTTGAGATAGAACAAAATAGGGCTAGAGATTGTATTTACATGTGTGTCTACAAACAGACTAACAGCCTTACTTACTTTGTTGGGACTCTGTGCCCTGTGAACATTGAGAGCTGTCATCCAGGGATTATTTCATTTTGCCCACTTATTCGTATAATACAAATACTATAACATTGTAGTATTAATTCAGTCTTAAAACTGCAAAATTAGAACTTATTAAATAACTTAGCCATGTTTACAATATTTCTGTTCTGGGTTAATGTATATGGCATAGCTGTTAACAAAGACTAGTTCAGTAGAGCAAGCCTTATATGTATTTTAGATAACCAAAGTAATTTAAAACAGGTATTTAAAAACCTTACTTTTTGCATGCTTGAAGGTGCAATCTTTGTGATGTATTCATATGACTTTTGCATTAGCAATGGCCAAATGTTAGGTCTCTAAATCCATATTTAAAACAGCTAGCATCTCATTCCTCATAGCACTCTTTACTGCTATGTATGCCAGTGGCTGTGTGATAAGTTGTGAACTCAGAAAGTTGTTACTCGACCAATGAACCACATGAACTTGTGGGTTCTGGTCTGAAGTTCTCTCTCTTGGTGGAGTTCAGAAACTGCCATGTAGTCATTATTAACCACCTTTTTTAACATGACTGACAAAACAGGGCACACTGCACTTGCTATCTCTGAGTATCCTAAGAAGAAACATCTTGACAATCGATATAACATTAGGTAAGCAGTTGTGCTATCTCAGAATATTTGTGCTTTTTTTCTCAGAGCCAGCATGAGTGTTATTATCTGCTACTCCTATTTTTTCTATTATTCTGTTGTGTTCTTTTCTTATACAGTTTCTTTTTAAATCTTGTTTTTAGAATCTCATAAATGACTAGAAAAGAAAAATAAGGAAGAAAAAAGTCTCTCTATTGGCACAGCTTCTTAAGCTCCTTGGTATATAAATCAAATCTGTATCAGTAATTCTAAATGTTGACTTTTTGCCGCAGATTAGGAATACATTAGATTTCTTCTTGAACTTCTTGTTGATAATCTCTTTTATTACGAGTGATTTTACTGTCACTAAAACTTAGTAGCATATTGCTAAATCAGAATCTGTCTCTATAATGCAAGTCTGATAATTCTGCACCTCTGTAAAGGTCTGTTTTGATAAAGGAACAGCAGAAATGGGAACTCTCCTGTTTTGCTTTCTGTGGTCTCTGCCACGACTGAGCACACTGTTGGAAGTTACTGGCAAGCCTGCAACACATTCTGTGTAAGTGTGGCAATATTCCCACTGATTACCCAGTGTCATCCTGTGAAAGCTTAGGACACGTTGCAGAAATGTTAATTGTCATGGAAAATGTGGAGGGCTGAAATCCAGAGCATGCTGAAGGAGCACGCAGCAGGGCCAGATCCGTGCCCTTCCAAAGCCTTGCTTCCTTGGACAGCTCCATACGTCTCATGATAGACATGGATAACTGACGTGCTACTGTGATAGAGTGGCAGACTTGTAACCTTAGGAAGCCCCTGCTTTCCACGTGATTCTGGGGGGAAATATGCTGTGTTGCGGGTCAGTTTTTGTCTTGGGCATATGAGAGACGTTCCTTTGCAGTGAGAATCCATGTGGTGAATATTTCCAACTGGTGAAACCATGGCTGTTTCTTCTCAGTTTATTTCTTTTTATAGCAAGATTTCATCGTCTTGAAATATTTTTAGGCTCAGGTAGAAGGAAATACTCAGTCATTTTCTGGTGTTTTGATTAAAATGCTTGGAGAATGGAGGGCTTTTCAGTTCCTATCCGTCTGTATTAAATTCCCAACTAGCTGTGGCAGAAGGTCCATTAAGGTCATGGTTGTTCCTGAAGACAGCATGATAGGGCTTATTTATTATCACCCTACTAATGGGTATCCAGATCAGGAATAATGTGAACAGCCTTTCTTATCCCGTTTTTTCATATATTCAGGAAATACAACAGCTGAGAGAGGAGACATAAGAAACAGTTGTTATGAAAAATTTGTGAGCACCTCAGTCAGCAACTAGAATTCATTTCCATGAAGAAGGCACTGCAGTGGATTTCATATATGTTTTCCTGTAAATTCAAAAGTCATATGTTTAGTAAAGAGCATTCAGTTATAAACATGGTTGCACTGAAGTATTGCTCATGAGTTGTAAAGAGAGAAATTCCATTTTGATTAGGTTTTTCTCAAAATGGTATCTTTAACAAGGATCTGAGATCCGGACAGGTGTCAAACAGTGCATGTGAAGTAGGCTTTTAAACCAATGGCATGAGAGGCATTTACATCCACTTACAAAGAAATTATCCTAAAAATCTTTATCTAGAACAAATGATGCTATAGGTCTCGTTACCATGTGAGGTGGCTCAGCGTAGTTCTTGGGCTGCTAGTTTGTGGTGATCCAAACAATGATATTTTATTTTATAAGGAATATAGACAAATTGTTTCTCTAGTAGAGAAGAGGGGAAGAGTTTGGAGAAAGTGTATACTGAAATCTTCCAACCTTTACCCCAAGTTAAGTTGATCTGCCTCATCTTCCTCTCTTTCATTATTATTTCCGAAAGTACAATTGCATTCTGGAAATTAGGTTCAGAAGACTTGCAAATTTTGGGGAAAGTTGGAGTAATCTGTGAGGGAAATATTAGTCTGACTGTAAAATGTAGCTGTGATAAACTAAGAAAAAACAGAAGGTGATGTAGATGCTATAGTTCTTGGTATCTAGATTAACAAACTGTGTAGAACTTGCTATAAAAATCTGGAAAATTACTTGGGATAGCCACTTTGCAACTAATATCTTGTTGCATCTGCGTGTTAGAGTTTCAATATTTAGTTATGAAATGGATGTTGGATATGTTATATGCTGCGTTTTTAAGAAATACGTTTGTATTAGAGTTGTAGTTCAGATCATGAGTGCACTCTTGAAGTGAACCTCTTGGCCACCCCTTCTTACCACGTTAATTCACTTTGCGGAGTCTCTTGGACTTCAGTTCTTTGAAAAAAGGTGCTCTGCAGGAGTGCAGCTAATGTTCGCCAGCTGCTGATGGGTGCTCACTCCTTGGGACAAGACTAAACCTACCACGAATAACGCCCCCAACATGCCTAAACTGTGGACACTGGACCCTCTGCACTAACCATTTCACTCCATGAAACTTTTCTTACTGGGCTGCATTGTTTGCTAATGCAGACATAGCAGAGTTTTGTGTGGAGCTAGTATTGATATCCCAAGTTAGCGTGTGCAGACAAACACATCCTGCATGAGAATCAAAAGAAAATATTGGGCAATTAGTAAAATCCTGAGAGATTGCATGTAAATCCCTTGGATGAGGTTAGATGAAGGAAATAGTGAGGCATGCGGAAATAAGAACTTGGATTGGCAAGGAAAGGAAAAGTCCTTTGTCAAAAGGTGAACGAGCCTCTCTGTCACCCTTTGCAAACCTGGCACCGAAAGGGTTTCTGCTAGTGATGGTTGCAATTCCTGAACACGTATGTATAGACGAACATACATGCAGACATGCACACCTACATCAAGTTGACACTAAGGCTTTACATGTCAGATGGGGTTCAGTTTGCCTTGGTTTTCTTGGATTCACTTTCTGCAGCGTTTCTAACTGCCTCGCTGAAAGGTCAGGCATGCACCAGTGCTGGTGTGTGGGAAGCGGCGACTGTGTGTGTCAACAAGAGCGAAAGCGGTAGGATGTTGATAGTAAGATCAGGTCCGTTGTTTTCTGAAATGCCATCCTCAGTTGCTTTTGGTGTGCTGTAACTCCAAAAGCTAGGTATATAAAAACAGATCTGAGAGATTGCCATGCTGATCTGGTAACTCCCTGGGAGTAGGTATTGTGCCTGTTTGCATCCATGCCAGGTCAGCCCCATCCTTGCTCCATGGGTCGGAATACTGTTGTTACTGAGATTGCGCTGAAGTAACCGAAAGGGAATTTTACTTATTTATTTGAAGCTTTATTAAAAGTTGTTAATTAATAATTAATTATGAAGCAGCATGAGCCAGGAGAGAATCTTTCTTACTCTCATTCTTTTTCACTCTCTGACAGACGTGTTGGGTTGCGGGTGTAGAGGGAATAAAATGTAAAAGCATTCTTTGAAGTATTTGGTGAGGACTGTGTCCCCTTTGTTTATTCAGGGTTGCTGAGTATAAAGTTGGTTTTCATTCTGAGGGGAGAAATCCACCATGAGGAAAATGTTTTACTTCATTAGAAATTGTCATTTTTCCTCTGAAAAGTTACATGGATGGAAAAATATTTGAACAGCCCTCAGTGAAACCCATTTAAAAATTATTTCCTTTTTTGTCTTATTCAAATTGCTGTCTTTCAAGCCTGTAAATGTCTGTGTGACCTGATCTAAATGTGGACCCTTATTGTTGGGTCTGCAGGATTGAGAGGAATCAGGACAGGTGCAGAGTGTTGCATGGGGACTTCTGGTTTGTTACAGTGGCTCTTATTCCTTGGGGACAGAAATAACCCTCTTAATCATTTTATATGTATGCGTAAATCATAGCTGCCAGTACATTGCATTGTTTGTATACACAAATACATAAAATGCAAAATATCAGTAGCCATGATTTAAAACGTTTTTGGCAGATTTTTGTTTTATTGAATTTGTGGCTGTAGTGAGTGTGTGTGCATGCGTGTGCAAGAATATTAGGTGCATATAGAATATATTTTATTTATATTTCTATAGTTAAAACAGAACCAATGAGCAGCAGTGAGATTGCTACTACTACTACCACAGACGGGTCTTTAGACAATTTCTCAGGATCAGGTAAGGAATAAACAAAGGTTTTAAGCTCAGCATTTTTTCATTTACTATTTTCTTATCCCATGTGGTCTAAACCTGTGCACAGCTGTTAAAAAGCCTTGCGCACTTTGCAGCTTATGCCTATTTCTGTTCATCTTACTCAGACAGTGTAAGTCAAGAGGAGTTTTCCCCGAGTAAGCAGCATTACAGCATCAGGCTTTATTAATGTCCATTGGTGTCTTCAGTGGGAGTCTCGCTAGGGAGTGTTCTGGCCCAGAGTAATTACTCTTTTGTTTTCTGTAAGTAAACATACCTGCCTCTGTGATTAGTGTTGTAATTGAGGGGTAGGTCTTCCTCATCTATTCTAATTTATTATTATCAAGGTATTAATTCTTTTGTCAGGCTTTTTTTCTTCCTGGAAGCCAATGTAGGCTTCTAATGTACAGGAGACAAACATTGTGAGAAAACACTAAGATGTTTACACACTTTTGCATACCTATTTATTAAATGTGGTATTTCTAGCACATCATTTTTATGGTGCAAATCAAATAAAAAAGGATCTAATACTATGTCGCGGGATTATAGCAAAATTTGACATCTCGCAGCCAGTCAGGCTCCAAGCAGCCAACCCTTTTCTGGTCTTGTCGCAGCCTCCATTTTCTGTGCATGCTGTTGAGTATGAAACTATCAAACTTGAAAGCCAAAAAAAGGTTTCT
Organism: Morus bassanus; assembly: GCA_031468815.1. Classification (NCBI taxonomy): domain Eukaryota; kingdom Metazoa; phylum Chordata; class Aves; order Suliformes; family Sulidae; genus Morus; species Morus bassanus. The sequence goes on along the minus strand of CM062567.1, from coordinate 133,090,975 downwards.
AGAGTATTTTAAATCTCTGAAAGAAGAAAAGGTAGTGTGTTTAATAGTAGCTATGTACATCTGTGGTGATCTGACTAAAGGTCGGACCGTAACATTTGACGTATCTGCAGCCTCACAGGCCACAGAAAGAAAAACTATCAGGTGTGGAACGCACGGAAAGAGATTCCCTGCTTCCCTCCACGGTTTGTGAGTGCTCCCGGAGTGTAAAGATGATGGATTTTCCCTGTAGTTGGCCAGGAAAGGGGTAGCTGGTGAAGGGTAATTATCCGTGCCTTGTTTATTTCCAAGTACTTAGCAATAGGTCCTGTTGTTTCTCCGGCTGTCTGATTTTACAGTAGTCTCATAACCTGCCGCTGACCCCTTCCTGGCAAAGGCTTCAAAACCCACCCTGGGACCTAGAGAAGAAATGGCACCCAAATGGTAACCAGAGAGGGAAGGGCTCCTGAAAATAACGCCCCAAGCAGAGCACGCTGGCACATCCGCCACGCTCTCGGCAGCACCCAAAAATACCGAAAGAAATTGGGATGTGTTGGCGTAAAGCTCTGTGTCAGCAGTGGGGGAGAAGCTCACTATTTAGCCTCCTAGGCTTAATTGTTTCACTAAGAAAATTGTACCTTGGTCATGGCATCTTTATGCAATACTGAGTGTTTTGAAGGTCTGAAAGCATTTTAGAAAACATGTATGATGGGGAAAAAGAGAAGGAAGTGTAATATGGTAATAATCATATGCATTATGGAATTATTTAAAAAAAAAAAAGGCACGTGCTCTGAAGCTGGCCATATGTTTTCAATCGAGGCACGCATAAAGCTCCTTCATAAAATGTAGGTCTTAAAAATTCTAAAAGTTAATAAAATATTGCACTTGAGATATCAATAATCCTTTGAAAATATGAAGGGAAATGTTTCCATTAGGAAATAGATAGTTTGCACTGAAAATGTTGTCTGTGTGTGAGCAAAGAATAAACTATTGCCTAGGAGTTGTACAAAGGGGCAATTTAGTATTTGAAATTTATAATCAAGATTTTAATGTGAAGCATTCTTGTATAGTACCTGATAAAATATTATTTTCTATCTAAAGTATCAATGATATTTGAATTTAATTAAAATCTTGTTAATACTCTGAAATTCTATTAGGAAAAATAATATTTGTCTTTGGTGTGTGTATTTACACTTCTGTGTGCTTTCTTTTCTCCTTGGTGCAGCAATTGGAAGCAGTGGTTTCAGCCCAAGACAAACACATCAGTTCTCCCCACCACAGATTTACCCTTCCAAGTATGATATCTTTTAAAAATAATAATAGTAGTAGTAGTAGTAATAGGCAGATTTTAACCTCATTTAAAATAATAATTGGGTCCATCTGTTAAGTCATAATTTAAACCACAGCAGCTTCTAGGGGAAAATTTTTTTTTTTTTTTTTATGCTAAGAATGTATTTGAAAAATATTTGGAAAATTCTTATTTTGCTTATTCTTTTATTGTTGATTTCTTATTGTTGTTTTGTCATTGTCTTACAGTTTCTGTTGTCTAGCACAGCCTATGATTATGTATTAATGAAGTAGCAGGATTATAATAAGGCTAAAAATAAGTACGCACATGTCTGTCTAATGCAGTGTCTGTCCTATTTTCTGTCATTTGTAATCAATAGCAGGCCATACCCACATATTCTTCCTACCCCCTCTTCACAAACGATGGCTGCGTATGGGCAAACACAGTTTACAACGGGGATGCAACAAGCTACAGCTTATGCCACCTACCCCCAGCCTGGCCAACCTTATGGAATCCCTTCGTATGGTAAGAAACCATGTCCGTGTTATTTTATTCCAGAGGTAAATATTTTTTAGAACAAGATTACACAACCCTTGCCTCAGTGCTTAGTGGGAGAGCTGTGCTCTCGAGCATTTCTTGTGGAAGACTGGTAATTTCACCATTGGAGTGCATGATGCTTAATTTGTGTATTAAAGAGCTAAGAAGCTACTCAAGAGGATCCCTCTGCTTTGGGATCAAGGAGAGAGATTCATTACATTTTTATTGATGATATAAAAAAACAGCACTGAAAGGGGAAAAGAGATCTAGGGACTTCCATTACACAGGCCCAGCTCCTGGTGACTTGCTGAGGGGCTCTGCTCTCCAACAGTGCAGTAGGGTACATTGGTACGTAAAGGTCTGAATGTCAGCTGATCCAGATTACTGGAACCCAAGTGAATCAGTGAAGCTATGCTGATTTTCAGCCGGTGAAAAACTGATTCAAAAAGATCCCCACTAAAAAAATCTCACTTTCAATGTTTTAAAACTCCCTGGAGGTGAAAATTGAGGTAAATTGCCACTAAAACTCTGTCTGCCTGATGAAGGAGATAGTACTAAGTAGCAAATATTTCCAAAAAAATTTAATTTAAAAACAAGCTGCTGTGGGTGAGACCATTTTGCTGCCAGACTGTCTGCTGGCAGACCACATAGCAGTTCGGCAGCAAGGATGCATTATTAGAAAATAGGTCTTGTATTCCTCTGGGGGAATATATTAAAAATATACAATCCACATGCTTTTAGCTGTATATTTTGCAAAGATACATTCAGGTAATGTAAGTTTTATACCAGAAGGACAGAACTCACAGTACAAGCCGTGCCCCTTAAAACCATTAAAACTTTTAAATGCAAAACTGGTGAATCTTTCATCCTGAAATCTGCAAGTTGAAATCCACTGGGTCTCAAGTATATCCTACAGCAGATTATTGTGAACAGTAGGCACAAGAAATAGATTATTATTTCCCCTTACTTTAAAAAAAGTGTTTCATTAATATATCATCAGTAATTACGATCCAAGGAAGCATTCTTCCTGTGGCTACAGACTTGATTACTTACTGCCAAAAATATGATTATAAACATGAATTGGATATTTCAGTTTGAATCCACATATTTTAAACTTACACAAACAAAATACTTTAAGGATATTTAAACTACATTTTCAAGACTATGGAGATGGGGATTCTTACCACCACCACCACAAGCTCATGTTGCTGATGAGACCTTGTCTGCTATTTCCAGCTGGATCAGGTGGTGTGATAACAGACAACCCCTTTCCCCACCGCGCTTTTCTTGACCTGTTTCTCCTGCGGACACCTCGTGTTCATACTTGGCCGGCTGTGGTGGCTTGGGCAGCCCAAACAGTGACTTTTTTGTTTTTTGCTTGGTTCCTCTGGATGAAATCCTGACCTCACTGAAGTCAACTATAAAACTCCCACTGACTTCAGCAAGGCCTTGATTTCACTACTTGAGTTTAGCTGTCTCGCTGTTGGCGGAGCTATAATTGAGAGTTGCTTTACTTGGCAACTGCTCGCTGGGGGTTAACATGCCTGCCTGCTCTTTTGTTTTGTTTTGTTTTGTTTTTTTTTCCCAGTCCATCCCCTGTGCCTAGGACTTTGGATAATTTTGCTTAACTTTTTACATTGCAGAGCTGCTTTTGACCACTGAAAGCCCCAGCTCCTGAGCCAAGTGGATTTTAATGTGTTTTGTTCTTTTCAGACAGTGCCTCGTGACTGGGGCTAAGGTGCTCCTCGCTGATGTACTTTATAGAAGGAATATTTAAAAGCAAATAACTATTAGAAAGTTTTGGGACCTAATACCATATATAGTTTTGCATACTTAAGGCACACCGTATAACCCGTGCTACCAAAATAAATTACATAGGGAGCACTGGGACACTTATTTGCAACAGGCAAGAACTGAAGCCTTGTTTAGAGCCAAAATTCTCTTCTTGGGTCTGCAGCTTAGACCCCACGTACCGTCTGTCTTGCTGTTCTCTTGTCTAGGCAGAGAGCTTCCAGCAGGTATAAAAAGGGGAGACTTATGATGTATGTGAAAGGAAAAACTCTGAGTTGGAGTCTTTCTTTTTGTTTCTTTACTCTGGGGCTTGGGCTTACTGGAAGAAAAAGTATTCGTGAATTCCCATATCAACCTCCCTCAAGTTTTCTCTCTAGGGCAGAGTTTGGGAAGGTGCTGTCTCGAATGCACCTCTAGCCTCTTCATTTTTCCACTCCCCCACCTCCACCGTGGTGCAGCCGTGCAGGCAGGAAGGGGGGTGGAGGGGAATGCCACTGACAGCTGCCTCCCAGGGGCTCCTGGCTCTGGTTCATCTGCAAAGCCCCTGAGGAGGCTGGAGAATTTCCTGAGGCTCCCTCCTCCTGCCTGCTCCAGTACCAGCATCTAGCAAAGGCTTTGCTCACTGACTTCTTTTCTTTCCAGATCTTGGCAGTCCCCTTATGTTTTCTCACTCTCCCTTCCCGCTTCCTTATATACATTAGACTTGGGAGAAGGAGAAGGGAGCATCAAGGTTTGATGAGTGAAGGCCTTCTGGGTGAGAGCAGATGGGAAGAGTACGTCCTAGGAGATGAAAGGCTCTTCATAGCATGGAGGTTTGCAAAAGGGCATGTCAGTGCCAAGCTGTCTTCACTCAAGTGGCATCCTCCTGCTGCTGCCTTTGATCGTCTCCTCCCGCTTCGTCCGAGATGGCGAGTTGAATCAGGCCATTAAAGCTGGATTAGAAATGTAATGCTTGATCTAGTTAAACTTTCTCTAGAGCAATATTTAATCAGCATTTCAGAAGTCCTTAAGGAGACAACAAATAGGGATCACTGATACCAAAACATCCATAGCAGGAGTTTCCCCTTGGAAACAAGGTGTCAGATTCGTCATTGTGATTGTTTAATTGTAACGTGAAACAGAAGAAGCAAGTAAGCATCAGGGAAAAACAAGCAAATAGGGTTAGTCTGGCCGTTAGCAGGTCTGGCAGAAGGAATTAAGGGTAATTAATGACAACAGTTGAAAAATAATGACTTAAATGGCAGAAGAAAATATGCTGCCATTTGTATATAGGGAGATACTGAATTTTTGTAAACACAGTAACTTCTCAACCCTCTCCTACCTTCAAACGTTGTTGAATATTGTTTTTTAAAAAAAAATCCAACCAGGAAATGGACTTAGATTAACAGTCATTTTCAAAGGAATGTTACTAATTCACACTTAGTTAATTCCGTTCAAATAACGGTGGTTTCTGAACAATGAGGTATCACTGAATGCCCCAGTGAAACCTAAGAGTATTGTATTACTTTTCCATTGCTTTGGCTATAATTATTTTTAAATGGTAGTTCATGTTGGGACAACCTTGTAATTAAAACTAAGAGACAGAGGCTGAATTGTGTGTGTTTCCTCAGTGTTTCACTTGCTGTTATTTACTTGCTTGTTGCCTTACAAACTGGGGGAAGAATCACTGAAGTTGGGAGGCAAGTCATTCATTTAATTGGACTTTGGATTATTCTATTACTAAATTTGGAAATGAGAGGGTAGTGTGATGTGTAATGGATTTCCCCGTCAGTGTAGTAATGACTCTCTGCTATGTTCTTCCCAGTTTGGGAGATTGCTTCAAGAATAGTTTCTGTCTATTAGGTGTTTATTTGTTAAAAGACTGAATGCCTCCTATAGTGTTTAATTAGCTTTGAAAATCATCATTACGCTTAATGCTGCTCGTTCTCTTTATCCACTTCTAATTCCTTAGAAAGCCATTGCACTCAGAGCCATGTAATTTTCATGTAGGAATATTATACAATGTAAGTCTCAGTTATGTCATTAATGGGTGGATGGCAGGAGAGCTTGGCTATGCTATGCTTCATTAAAATCGTATAAAGTTGCTAATCTACCTCTGTGAAATGTCATGAATATATGGAAAAGTTAGCCTCTGGCAGGAAAGGAAAAAAGGAATAATGCAACTTCCTGTTCATATATAAATTTCTTTTGCAGCTCTTGGAAACACAGTTTTGAATTTAACCTCTCCCTGGTGAACTTCAGTTTTATGTGCGCTTTTAGACTGTCCTTACCCTGTTCATTTGTGCATGCTCTCGATATTTGTTCTCTCATGCATGCAATAGTAGGTGTATGTTAAAAATGCTGTTAATTAAGTGATTTTATTTTCCATCCCTGTTTGAATATGAACAAATAGATTTGCTGTCACTAACTGATTTAGGTGCATTGTGGGCAGGCATCAAGACAGAAGGTGGATTGGCACAGTCACAGTCACCTGGACAGACAGGATTTCTAAGCTACGGTGCCAGCTTTAGCACACCTCAACCTGGACAGGCTCCCTATAGCTACCAGATGCAAGGTCTGTATAAACAGATATTACTATTAATTAGATATAGTTAATGCTATGGGGTTTTTTTCCCCTTACTTCTTTACATTCCTAGGATAAAAATGAATGTTTGCTTGAGCACTTACCTCTGATGTTATTGCAGTTGGAGCTGACATGATGATTGCCTTTGCTGAGAGCAGTGACAGGCCAGCTCTCAGCAGTTTGGAAGATCCCTCGCTTAGTGACTTCATTAATTTTTAAACAGTGAAGTGTTGTAGTGTTATTACAGTAAAAATGTATCTCTGAATAGCAATAGTTTAACAAATATGAATGTGACAAAGTGAGTCCTGGAAAACGTGTCAGGATTATGAATTTAGGAAGTGCCAAATATAATTTGACACCTGAGTGTGTGCGGGGAGGGAGAAGAAGATAAAAATACCTACTGCAGCTGTGGAGGTAGCTAAGTAATGATTGAAGTCTGTTTCTTTGAAGTCTATATAAAAGCTGTAAGTCTTTGTATGTGCGGGCTCTTTTTGTCAATTATACTTTGTAGCCTTACTTGCCTGTGTAGTTTATTTAATATTTTTCCACCTTGTTCTCCTAATTCCTTTTTTCCCTTCTGTATCGGGAAGTCGCTGGGTAGTGTGGTTCTGGATTTTCACCACTTCATGGGATATTTAAAAAATCTTTGTTTACTACAAATAGCTAGTTTTGGATGTCTGCTGCAGGACTTTTCACCCTTGATTTTGACAGCTGAAATCAGGTGTGTTGCATATTTTGGAACTGTTGAAATAAGTGATCACTCACAGAATTAGAGCACATTTTTTAAAAGTTTAGCGCCTCTCTCTTATTATCATGCTCCATTTAAACTCTGTGCCATCATGTAAATGCTCCATGAAATGGCTTGAGGCAGATGTGCTTTCAGAGACCAAGTGAATGAGGTTTTGCTTTTGTTCCGTGGCTTTAGGGGTATATTGATCCAGTCCTTTGCTGAGACACAAGAGAGATTTTTTTTTTTTTTTAAATCCTTTTTTGAACTGTGTGTTGAGTAGCTCCGTAGGGCAGAAGCGACCATCTGACATCTGAAGTATTGCTTACTTGTAGTGTGCCCTGACAAGAGCAAGATAGTATGAGAGTAGTATGCAAACTTTCATCTACATGTGGAATAGTGGTGATCATCTACTCATCGGAGGAAATATAACCATAACCAGGTTGTTGGTTTTGCTTTCTGCAGATAGCCACACTAAAAAAACCAAACACGCATACCCCCCTCTGAAAAAAATCCCGCCTCTCTGTAGGAGAGAGCTCAAAATGCTTGCCAGCAGCAGCTGCGAGGAACTCCTGGATTGACATTCCAGCTTTTAAGGAACTGATAACTCATGGTCACTAGGAAATAGTTATTGAAAAATCATGTCTGTGTTGCCTATAATTTCTATTGCAGTAGTGCCTTCATGCCACAGTCATGTATTGGGATCCTGTTGTGCTAACTCATACCGCCAAATGAAAGTATAGTCCCCATCAAAGTCGGAGGGTAGAATAAAACACACAGGCTTATTAGGGCCTAATATAACAATAAAGCTGACACAGTTTAGGCATAATAAATAGTCATCACAGCACACTGGTTATCTGACAGCTCTAAAGGTGGGGTTTTTTGCAAGATACAGAGCAGGGGGATGTCAATAAAAAGGGATTTTAGGGAGGACAATGAAGTAGTTTTGCAGATGTCTATTGGAAACTCATTCAATGGAGGGAGGAAAGGGGGAGCAGCATGGGATAACGTGAGAGAGTGCTTGTTGGAAAATTTTAAGAGTAAGAGTGAATTCTGGCATTAGTAGAGCAAAGCTAGGACTCGGTCAATGGACTACATAGAGGTCTGTCATAAAGGGTATTGCTTTGTTTTCTCCAATATGCAAAATGTGTATAAGATCAGAATTGTCAAGGTCATGAAGGGTGGCGGTTCTCAAGAGATGGAACAGTAAGACCTTGGAAAGCATTTCAGCTGTACACATTGAAAGGCAAGGATCTAAAAATATTCTGCAAAAGAAATGTGTTAAAGATGACCCAGTTGTGAAGCTCTGACGAGAGGAGAGTCAGAGGCATCGATTTCATGATAGTATTGTCTGCAGGGCTGAGGGAGGAGGGGGTCTGAGCTTGGGTTCTGCTCCAGCTGTGCCATGCTTAGGCCGAGAGCTGCCTGCCCGTGGAAGGCAGCAGGTCACTGACAGCCTGGCTTGGGTGGAAGAGCCACAGGTCAGAGTGACAGAGTCTGGGAATCCCCATGGTGTGTATGTCATTTCTGTTGTGCTCATGAACAGCATGGTGTGTGGATGAGGGAAGGACTGGTCTCCTACAGAAACCTTACAGACCATAAGAATGGAAATAAGGAGAATATTTCAAATGAAAATATTGGTGGAGTTTTTAGAAACTAAGTAGAAAAGAATCACATTGCTAAACAGGTCTTCCTTGCAGTTAAATATTGACAGTATATATCTATGCTATAAATGAGAATATGTCTTTTTAATTCTTTCATTAGGCTAACTTTTGAATTTGAAACAACTTTAAATTTACTTAATTCTTCCTTTTGATTGAGCAGATGTTAAAAGTAAACAGGAACATTTGTTTCCCTTTCCTCATTTATTTTTGGAAGGAGAACCTATTCATAGTTTCAACTATTATTTAAGGACAAAACTGATTCTCTTGACAGAAGACGGGGGTAGTGCTGCTGCTGTTCAGTTGTTTGTGCAGAAACCTCCAGAGGGGGAAATGAGTTTATTCTCCCTTTCCCCTCTAGCAGTGTACGGGCAGGCTGGAGCCTCAGCCTTTCCATAGCCTGCAATAGCCGTTCTTCATCTCCTGTGCGCAGCTGCTGAGCTGCTCAATGGAGACAATGGATCCCACAAGCTCCTTCACAACCAAGCCTTACCCAACAGGGTTTTCAGGGCCCTGCTGGCATTCTTGCCTGCAGTAAAAGGGATTTCCTAGTGGCCTTGCCGTTGCCACGTTCGTGCTCCCTGATTGGGGTTACCTCGCGCTCAAAAGCTTTGGAGTTATTCTGGTTCCTTTCCCTGGGGTGAATGTCTCCCTGCAACGTAAAGGCGCTGCCTTGTGGTGTGTGTGCAGCCAATTAAACCCAGTGCTTTTCCTGACAATGCTAAAATTACAGCGTGATTAGTCACTGAACAATAGCAGAGGGAGAGCCTGCCAACTTTTGAAGATGATGAGGAAAATCACAGCCTGCTAAGGTTATTCTGGTAATTGGATTTTTGTTTGTTACAAATTTATCTTCCCTATAATGAGGGGAGTGTGGAGGGGAGAGGGTGGGAAGAGGACCTAGGCAGTTCTGCTGCCCCTCTCCCCGCTCCCCCCAACTCTTACTTTAATAAGTATGTTCCTTAAGCTGTTTTTCATATAAGTTGCTTCATAGACGTTGAAAGACCACTTACATGACTAATGGCTGTGGGAATGGGCTGTTGCTCCTATATTGGCAGAGTTATAAGGATTGCTCAGGGTAAATTAAGTGGAGAAGGGCTGGGGGAAACGTCTTCTTGAGTTTCCTTTGTGATAAAAGCGTGGCTTTTACCCTGCACTGAGCATCCTACCACTGGAAGGGTATTAGACCTGTGATGAGCACCAGCATTGTTTTAGTTACCAAGACTGTGATGTTTGGGAATATACTAACCAATTGGTTTGGGAATTCATCCACAAAAAAGTAAACGTTAAGGTATTTGGTTATTATTATACAGTATAAAAATATTGTGCTGGATGGCTAAGCAGTTACTAGGACAACAAGGGGGAGTTTGCCAAGGATTTTTAAACACTGTAAGCAAACGGAAGAAACCTTGAGTTTAAATAGCCCATCTGGCCGTCTTAGGCTTTCCCAGGAGAGCTGCACTAAACTTCTGCCACATACATTGTACCCTGATGATAGACATAGCCCATGGCAAGGAGACTGAGCTAGGAAAGCAAATGGACTTCTGTGGCAAATACACAGGGGACGACCGCATCCTGCGCCTTGCGGCGGCACGGGGGCGAGCCCCGCGCCTGGAGCCCGTGCCCTGGTCCCAGCAGGGTCCAACCGTCTTCCGACGCTGACTGGGATTCCCAGCTTTAATGTGGGTCCATGCTCTTTGCAAAATAGACCTTTGACCTGCAATTTACAGCTTTTATCACATTTTAAAGCTACGTAGTGGGTGAACTTGGAGCAGTAAATCTCGTGCATTTTGTAAAGATTCCTATTTTTGTGTTTGCTCGGCTAAGGCAGGATCAGCAGTTCTACGCTGCGCTGCAGCCGATTATTTAAAAAACAAATGGCAAAATTGGAGTATTTTAAAAACAACTTTAGGCCAGTAGTTCTGGGTGGCCCACAGAGCCGTTTCTGAGAAACCTGCTTCATGTTTGTTACGGTCTAGGAGACCCCTACCCCTCCTCCATAGGAGCCAGTGCTGACCATGAGATGAAAGAGAAAGATCTGCATGTTAGTATGTGTGTGTCTTTGTCTGAGAGGGAGGGATGCTGGTTGGCATGTAATTACTTTTCTTATTTGCTTTTGCAAATTATTTACCAAACTTTCTGTGGAAAGATAATGTATTCATCAAAAAAAGTTCTGTTTTTTTTTTTTTTCTTATAACTATGAGAGGCCTTTTATGTCTTTTCAGAATGGTTCAAACTGTGCACCTATAAAACTTGTGTTTGAATGCATTACTGCATCACTCAGAAATAACTACAGAAATAAAAAGAGACACAGTGACTTACATTCTTCTAGCCAAAGCACTCTTAGAAATAAAATAGCATTTCAAAGTTTTGCAATTTAAAATATTTTTCAGCTGTATTTTGCCTCTGGGGTTTGTTATAATAAAAAATAACATCTGTTTTCCAATTTTAAATTAAATTTAAAACAACATGTTTTTCTCATTAGTACTGTTTATCTGTACTATCTGCTAAACTTGGATGTCAACTCTTCTGCTGAAGTAATCTGATTTTAGTTCACAGGATTAGCAGCACCTATCAACAACCACAGAGCTTTTGTACTAATAGCAAATACAAGAGAAGTGTTTACAGTCATTATCACACATTAAGTTTAAGCTTCATCTTTTACTCCCACTGCTGTTGGACATACTTCACATCTACTTTCAGGCTTAATTTGTGTGTGTTTTTTAGTAACTTCTGCAATCAAAGCATTTAAATATTTTTCCTTCTGACATTTTATAGCTAGGGTACCTGTTGTTCATTTGGGGTTGTTTTTTGTTGTTGCTTAAAAAAGTAAATAGCTCACAAATGCCCTTTAGGGGTTGTACTAAGCATTGAGCCCAGCCTGCATTCCTCGCTTTTTGGAGTTGCAAGAAATGTCTCTTTTCCCAATGAGTAACCGCTGCATAGGATTTGGTTGTTAATTGAGTTGTGTTGGGTACATCAGAGGATCAGTGCGTCTGTGCGCCTGGCTTCCTGTTGATTTCCATTCCTCCTTGCCTCCTTTGCTCACCTGCAAGCTTTTGCTCCCAAGATCTTGGTATATCTGCACAAAGTTGGGTTTTGGTGGTGAGGGAGGCTGCAAACAACTGGCGTGCTTTAATGTGAGCTCCTCGCTGGCTGGTGCTCTCCCGCTGGAAGAGTTCAATAGGTTGCCTCATTACAGACTTTCTGTTGGCTTACGTAGCTTCACCCCGTGCATCCATATGTCTCAGCTGGTGGCTGTGTCACTCCCAGGTTATAACCAGCGAGGGCAAAACAGCTGAAAGGGGGTTGCTGCCCTTTTAGTGGAACAGCTTCTCAGGTTAGGTATTAAACAAGAGCCCCATCTGTCTATTTTTTGTGGTTCATGAGGGGGGGAGGGAGGTGAAGGTGGTAATTCAGTCTCTGGGCTAAATTCAATCTTGGGTCTCCGTTCTCAGAGAGGTACTTTTTTTCCTTTGTGTCATGCCTGGTAGACTCTATCAAAAAAGAAAAAGGTTTGCGGCCCAAGGCTGTCTATGATCGATTAGCAAATCCTAATGGCTTCACAGTCAGGTTGAGCTGTTTGGAGCAGGGAGCTATGGCTTTTGCTGTTCCTTTGGGCGCTGAGGCTCAGGGAGGGGAGAGGACCTGGTTCTTGAAGGCGATAGGAGAAACAGAGCCAGTGGACTTCAGTGAGGGGAGACCACATCACTCAGGACAAGGCTCGCAGTTATTGTTCAACAAAAACTGAAAGTGAAGAAAACCTCATTACTCCCACAACACTGGGGATTATTCAGAGGGGTGGGATAGCCTAATATTCAGTCAGACCTAAGGTGCCTCCAAATTCCTGTCTAAATTGCAATAATGAAACACAGGGTGTAGGAACGATGAATTATCACTTTCCCTATATTAACGTGTTATGGAGCTGATGACAACCAAATCGGTCAACATATGGGAAATATTACAAATATGCCATATCCTTATGATATAATCACATGATGGAAGTTATTTTCTGATACGGTGTTTTAGTAATTCACATAATTTTTCATTTCATTTCAGGCAGCAGTTTTACAACATCATCAGGAATATATGCAGGAAATAATTCACTCACAAATTCTACTGGATTTAATAGTTCACAGCAGGTAAATTTGTAAATATGAGTCAAGGAAACTTTGGCAAACAGAATTATCCACTGAAAAAATGTAACCCATAAATAGATTTTTGAATAAAATTAGCATCATTTCAAGTTAAACTAATGTTTAGAAATGTTTTTCTTCAATTCATCACCTTCCAATAATAGAACTAATTGTCTGGGTTTGATGTTCTTATCCACACATCTTCAGTAGTGTGCCTAATAAACTATTTGTATGAGAAGACATACTAAATTATGTGTAATTTAGATTTTGTTTTACTGCCTCAGAGCTTTAGGTCCTACAGCATCCAATCCAGGAAGCATACATGCTGAAAGTCTGACATGTGTTTGTAGTTATATTTTGGAATTTATACTAAAAAGTAGCAAAACTTTGATGGACTATTCAGTTGCTTTTTTGTCTTGCAGGAATATCCCTCTTATCCTAGTTTTGGCCAGGGCCAATATGCACAGTATTATAATAGCTCACCATATCCTTCACATTACATGACAAACAGCAGCACTAGCCCAACGACACCCTCCACAAATGCAACATACCAGCTTCAAGAACCACCATCTGGCATCACCAGTCAAGCGGTTACAGATCCTGCAGCAGGTAATTACATGGATTTTATGGTCCCTATGAAGCACGTTTTTGTAAGTTGAAAGGGGGTTGAATTGGATTTTTTTTGTGTGTGTGTGTAGTCATTGATTTTTTTTTTTTTATTATTTCTTAATCCTGAGCCTGTGGCACGTCTTGCACAGATTCTAACAGAAAATAGACTAAAGAAAAACTGGGATCAGTAAAGGTTTAAAGCTTGTACGAAATGCAAGTTGTTTGTATTTATTTGTAAAATGCTTGTGTTAAAAATTGCAGGATGTGGGAAGGTCTTTACACTAAACCAGAACCTGATGCTTTTAAGCTCTGTCTTCATTCAGATAAACTCCTTTGATTTTTCCTAAGACTGAAATTGACAGGCCTTCAGACCATAGCCCAACTGTCCACTTGAAAGAGAGCTTTTGTGTTTTTCACTTTTGGAGGACATAATAATGCTTGTAATGGGGAGTTAAAATTGCACAAGTGTTTCCATTTTAAGAAAAGATTTCAGTGGCTTGTCCTTCTTCCCAGTTGTTTTACCTTTCTTGCTGAAATTTGGCAGTCCGTTACTAGTTGAGATTTTTTTTGAACATTTATGCCAAACTGCTCCAGCTGTTTTTGGAAATGAGAGGTGAAAAATACTTTTCCCATTATTAAAAGAAAAAGAAAAAAATTACAGTTTTAGCAGTTCAAGCATGTCAGTACTTAGTAGATGGCAGAAGTTTGAAATCTGTCAGAGAGGAAGTACAAGGTTGCAGATGTGTTTCTCAGTAATGCAGTAAGAAGCAGCTATGATTTGGCAGTGTTGTCAGGAGGTTTTGTTTTGGAGTTTTGTTGGGGGAGATTGTTTCTAGTTTTCTTGAAGTACTTGATGAGACTGATCTTGCATGTGCAATGTGAGCTTTAATATCATTTTGTAGGACTCTCTTGCTTTTCCACATGAGCGTGTACCTGAAGAAAAAGTGTGTAGTATTGTCTCTTTTGATACATTTACTGAAAGTAAGTAGGGAAGAAAATACAGCTGGTGTGTGTTCATATATATGAGATCACGTGTGTGTGCAATGTATTTGAGAAAGGAATCTTTCTAAATATATGAATGCATATTGGAGTCTGCGGCTTTTAGAATATATGGATGCGTGTTGAAGTCTGCATAATTACTCTGCTTTTCACTTTGTTTTTAATTTTTTGGTTTTGTTTTCTTGTGGTTTGTTTTGCTTTTCAAGTTGGAACCAGGAAGTTCCTCTTACCCCAAAAAACAAATGTGATCAAGTTTTAGCTTTTATCAAGATACTAAAATTGAATCATTGTATCGTCTGGGACTTGATCTTTTGCAAAATCTTTGCATATATTTTTTTAAAGTAGTTGGTACTTCCTAAAAGCAACAGTAAACACATACAGGGAGAGGGGAGGTATATTTTTCCCAAGCTCATACGTAGTGGCTTAAAGGCCGTCTTCCTATTTAAATAGTTTATAAGCCTGGACAGAACTTTTCTATCAGTTCCTTTTTAAGTATTTCTTTTCTCCCTCAAATCTTCCACAGTCTTGTTAAGGAAGTTTTGTCTAAAAATTTGAAAGAAGTTGGTGGGCTTTCTCATGGGTGGGTCCTGCAGCAAAGCCCTCTTCTAGTTTATGCTTTCATGTATTGAAAGCTGTACACCCATGGGTGCCTTACCACTGCTCCCTTAGACATGTTCCTTGGTCGTGTGCATACCTCCTCTGGCATTGCTGGGACTGCCGTCTCTTTCCCTGAGATATTTATGTTACTGATTTAAAATTCTGAAAAAGTTCCTTCAAATGGTTTGCAAATAAAAAGTCTTAATGTAGGTATGGGGTTATCTTGAGCTGGCTGCCTGTACCACAGGCAGTGATACGCTTAGGAAAGTACCCGCTGTGCGCCACTCTCTATTAGGATGAGCTAATGGAAGCCATGTTTCTGTTCCCCTTCGCCAACATTTATCTTTATGCACTTGTCTTTATGCATTTAAGTTAGGGTCAAGCCCATTTAGGCTCCTTCTATACTGAGTGGAGAGAGATGAGTACCTCTATTTAGAGTTCAGTTTAACTACAGTCTTAATCCTGAGGTGCCAAAGCCTCTCCATGGGTACGGGAGCAGTTTAAGTTGGCTGACATACCAGTGTTAGGTTCCTAGTTAAAATTAGGTGAGAACCCTTCGCTGCCTAACAAACCTTCAACCCTGGTAGAAGTGAAGTCAGGACCAGTCAGTGAATCCAGTGCTGTGCCTGCCATTTCCCCTCAGACAGTGTACATTTTATTTACTTTCTTCTTGCTGAAGCTTATTGCAAAGCCTCAGCTGAGCTTATACACAGTATGCTTAGAAGATAAAGCAAGGCAGAGGGCAAAGAAAAGAGGGATCAGCATGGAGGAAAGGAATTCTGGTGGAGTGGGGACAGGTGAAAGGCATATTAGAGAGAAGGAAATTCACAGTTGGGTCGAAAACACAGAACAAAGGAGCAAACTAACCAAATTTTAATTACAATTAGTCAGATTTCTGTAGGATGTTTTGCTGCATCTGGTCAAGTTAGGCTGCTGATTCTCTACCACGACTGGAACGCTGCACATGAGGGATGGTGGGGAGCAATGCAGAGCCATCACATTAGGCTACTGTACCCCTTTAGTAGGAAGGGCTCCAGCTGCTGAATTGCAGCTGTTCTTACTAGATGTTGATATCCCTAGATATCTTCTTTATTTAAAAAGCCCATGTAATTTGTGCAGTTCTGAACTATGCCAGGACAAGCACAGAGCAGCCTTCAGACTTTACAGAGGCACCAGAATAATTTGACAGACATAGGTGGTTCCTGTGAATTTGGGCCAGTAAGTGAAACAGAAGAATCTGGTAAGAAACATGTGCAAAGAGAGAAAGTAATTATGTGCTCTTTTGACATTTTTAGTAGAGTTTTGCAGACTCGGAAAGCTCAGATAATTTCACTTAAAATATGTTTAATTCCTTGTCCAAATATAAAATAATCCTTTTATGGTTTCCCACAGTTCCTAGTTAAATATGCAAGTTTTTGCCATGCAATCTAGGACGTCCAGGGATTCTTGCAGAAGAACCTGAGATTTTCCATGCTCAGTGTTTCTTCTTTCTCTTTGCTTTGTGGATCTCAAAAATTTCTTGTACCTCAGTCATGACAAAACCTTTTGATTGCACAGAGGTTGATAGTCTCTGTCTCCACAAAGCAGACATACAAATTAATGTTATTTTCTTGTGAACAGAAGGTTGTATTTTTGCTAGTGACATAATCAGAAAATTCAAATTCAATTCAAGAACTTCTTGACACAAAGAATCACTGGAGACAGTGGATGAATTAGCACTATGTATATGTCCGTCCTTTTTATGCTCTCTCACCTAGTCACCTGCTGTTGGCTAGTGCTGCAATTTATCCTGTATTTGTGCAAATATTTGTTTAGAAATGCAGTCAACAAAGCTGAATTTATCCTTCTATTTCATATGATGCTGTATTTATAATTTATTAAACAGTGTTTCTCACAAGAGTCTTGCATTGTTCTTGTGATTTGATCTCTTTCAGTTTTCTTGTTTTTTGCAATAAGTATGTTTAAAATATTACTGGAAGGTTTTTTTCATAGTGCTCACATACTTCACAATGGAGATTAAAAACCCCACAAGGGCTGTGCTAGCCAACAAGTATTGTTCTCAGCCATGGGTCACCATTTGCTCTTAAAGACTAAACTTTTTCCTTGAACACTGTATCACATTTAGTATTGCAAAAGGGAAAGCTACTTTTACAGTTTCTCCTTATCATATTTCATAACAATAAATTAGAGACAGGAAAGTGAAACAGAGCAAATAGACCATATAGGAAACTTTTCACTAATACCTGTATGGAAACAAATACTGCTGTATTTACAGTACATTACTGGTGTTCTAATGTTTGCTCTTTTTCATAAACATAAATGAAGAGTAAATCAGAGTATATATTTATATGGGAAGGAAACACAATGAAAATTCTGTAAAAACAGAAATAAGATTGGATGCAATAATGAATGGCAAAGAATGGCACTGGTTTTGCTTTTTTGATAATCGTTGTTCTCCTGTTTTTATGTTAACAATGCACAAATTTTAGCTGTTTTGCACTGCATTCAACAACATATAGCCTGACTCACTGTCACAAGATATGTTGAGGCTAAGAACTTGATGTACTTTTCAATAGATTTTTTTAGTAGATAAATAGGATTTCATCATTGTTTTTAGTAGAATTAAAAGTAACAAAAATTTCATATTGTTTGAAGCCATAAATAATGAGTAAGGAAGAAATGCCTACAATGCAGAGAGGTATTACCTGCCCATTATGGGATTGCTTCATGTTTTTATCTTCAACGTTGAAAGTTGGAGAAAAAATTCTGGACCATTGCAGGGCTTGTTAATATAGTTGTTGTCATACATACCTAATGTATACTGGTTTACATCATATACACAATATTATATTTTGTAATTATTTTGAATGTACAATCCTAAATCAAGAAGTCACCCAAGTCTTGAAATAAATTGGTGGTTTTGCCAATATTTTTAACAGATTATTGAGGGTTTCTGTCAAGTTCCTAATACTATCCTAGTAGTCCTCAATAGACAAATATTAGATTTGTTTTTCAGAGGGAGAAGATTTTGACATTTTGTCAAAACAGCACTAAAGACGTCCTTCTATGATCTTGTCAGCAGGCATTATTGTATTTCTTGCAATACTTATTCAGTACTTTTAGTTACTTACTACTATAGTAGTAGTAATTTTTTTTTATAGAGGAGTATAAAAAAAAAATCCTCAAATACCTATGTGGCTCTGCTGCACTGATTGATCCTGATCCAGTTTTACATAAGCAGTAAAGCAAAAATTTTGTATAGTGAAATTTTGTGTTTAGTTTTATTTATGCAAAAGTAAGAAAATCATAGCTGAGACCGACATATTCAAACTACCTGTATCTTATACTTTTATTTTGGCATACAGGAGTTGAAATAACACTGGCCTGAGGATTTAAGGTCTTTATTTGAAATTAAGTATAAGATTTGGGGGGAAACCATTAATCTATTTACCACAGCCTAAATGGAAAATATTTGTATGTACCTATTTGTGGGGACATTTGACTATAGTAGCTATCCTAGATCCATCTCATCCATGTGATTTACATTGTGACATGAGATATCATTACTTCGATAACGTGCATTTACTCCTTTTTGCATACCCTTTCAGTGTAGTAGGGAAAAAGTCTGATGAAATTTGCAATGCCTTTGTCAACAGCAAGAGCTCTATCCACACACTTGCCAGTCAGATTTACCTAGAGATAGACTTGATTTTAGGATTTCTGGAACAGCTGGTTTTCCCCAAATTTTCATTTGAGACTATTGTTGTAGTAAGAAAATACAGCAATTACTTAGCAGGATTTTTGTAACAAACAAAGGAATTACAGAATACAGTGTTGCAAATGGTATCTCTATGTCTGTATTGTCTATTCATAAGTAATCAAAGTATTCTCATTTATGAGATGATGGAAAATTGTCCTTTGTGACAAAACCATCAAAACTGTGTAATGGGGAAGTATGTGTGTATGATGTTTTATGCTAGGTTGGAATAATATGGTTAGTTGTAGCTCAGGGGAAGGTCTGCTACAGTATGGTTCATATATTTTAGGTAAAACAGAATGAAAACGTGTTTTATTCCTCACAATTATGTGTAGGTTGGAAAAGGAGGTATACATTTATAGAATCTGGCTTAAAAATGTTTTTCTTACTGACTAGAGAAGTCAAGATTGGGTCTATTACATTTGGTCAAGGTTTGGAAGAGGGAATTCTGAGTGTGTGAAGCAGAAACAAGCTGTAACATTTGATGTCAGACAGCCTGGGGCAGAGTTTAGAGAGGTGCCATAGCAGAGACATCTAAAATTATGTGTCTGTTAATGGATACAGAAGAATTACTGTTACTACAATATTATTATAATTTTGTGAAGGCATAGGCAACATACAGAAATGGCATTAGTGGTTCAGACTGACGGATCAACTGGCCCCGTACCCTGCCTGCCTCAGTGGCCATCAGCAGACACCCCGGGAGCAGCAAGGACAGGCTAAGCTTGTATAAGACTTGCCCTAAGCACTTTTCCAGCTTCCAGATATTTTGATCTCAGGGGATTTCCAAAGCTGCTGTTGTTTGTATGTTTAGGGTGTGCCTACATTAGCATTTTAATTTGGAGCAGGAGTCTGGTTTGAAGCAAAGAGCTTTGGCTCAGCAGAGCAGTCCTACAGCACCCAGCTGGAGTCCTTCCAGAAAAAACTAACCTGGAAGGTGTCCTCCAGGACAGCTCCTAATTCCTCCAGCCCCTATTGAGGATGCTCAGGGCACCAGATCACGCTGGACCTACAATGAAATGACTTCCCAGAAACAGGCAGTGAAGCCTGGGGTTGTTGCTACCACTTGTTTGGTCCCACAGACCCAACCTGCTAGTGCAGACATGGCTGTAGCACCCCTGAAATCCTCTCTTCCAAGGATGTCTCCAGGCTCTTCTTGAACCCTTGTAATCTTTTGGGATCCTGGCATTTTTTGAGAAAAGGTGCTACAAATCTCCTAGCTTTTTTTTCCCCCCTCAGATAGATGTAAGGAAGAAATTTTTCACAAGGAGGGTGGTGAAACACTGGAAGAGGTTGCCCAGAGAGGTGGTAGATGCCCCATCCCTGGAAATGTTCAAGGTCAGGCTGGACAGGGCTCTGAGCAACCTGATCGAGTCGAAAATGTCCTTGCACATTGCAGAGGGGTTGGACTAGATGACCTCTAAAGGTCCCTTCCAACCCAAACTCTTCTATGATTCTATGATTCTTTTACCTGAACTCCTCCTTCTTGTGTTTAACCTGGCTGCTGCCAGCTTCCTTTGGTGATCTTCCTTTCATATTGGGGCAAGCAGTGGAGAGCTGATCCTCATCCCTTTTTCTGCTCATGATTTTGTGGAGGGCTGGGTTTTGTCCTGCACTTGCCTATGTTTGTGATGCTCAGGAAGAGGATAAAATTAAGTTCAATGCTCTAGAAGCATAATCATTCCCCTTGGCTAATATTAAAGTACATCTGTTACTATGAAGTTAGCTGAGGTTGAACAAATTAACCTCCTTTTATCAATGAATGTGGAATAATGGGTATAATGATAACGTGGTTTGTGGCTATATAGCTTGTCTTCAGCAAGGCTTTTGCTGCCCTGACAGTTAAATCTTTCCACTTAACAATCTTATAAGCAAACTAGGCTAAAGCAGTCTAGCAGAAACTATAGCAGAATGATATAAAGCTGTTTAGGAAACCATGTCCAGAGAGAACTCAGAGTTCGCTGTTAAAATAGCAGGATGGCTACAGCAGCATTCCTCAGTGTCTGCCTTGGGCCCAGCATTTTCATTAATCATTTAGATGACGGAACAGAATGTGTTTGCCTATTAAATATGTAGATGACACCATGCTGAGAGGGGCTGCGAGTTGTTTGGAGACAGGATGAGAACTCAAAAAATGGAGATGTGATCTGAATAGGAGCAGGTGTGAGGTATACATTTAGGCAGGAATGATGAACTGCACAAATGTGGGATGGGGAATGTTGGCAGCTCCTTCCAGGCTCTACCTTTCCCTGCAGACCGCTCTCAGTACTCCAGATATTAGTGGCACACGGAGTACCCTCAGCCGCTGTTGTTTTTCTTGCTCCAGAATTTGTCAGGGCTTGGGCTTGTCAAGGCTCAGGGCTCAGCTGCATACTGGATTCTTTAACTGGGTTTCCTTATGAGGACCTGAGAGTGACCATTGGACAGTGAGCTGGTAAGCCAGCCATGCACATGGAGGCTGCCCTGTCGAGCAGCCTTAATCCAAAGAATACATGCTATGGTTTCCCTTTACATACATGGAATAAGTTTCTTACACACTATGTCACGTTTCCCTCCATTGGTTACCGCCATCTGTCACACTGTTCATAGCAGAGTGGTCTCCTGAACAGGCTTGGAATCTCTAGTTATTAACAATGTTGGATGTTCAGTTCATGTGCAATATTTGGCCAGGTCTTTGAGAAACGACTAGTTAGGTGCCACTTCTTCCTCAGAAGATGATCTAGGGATCCTGAAGCTAACATTTATTGAAGATATTGCAGAAAATGCAAATTGTCCCCTGCCAGCTGGTGTCCGGGGAGGGTAGCCTGCAGGAAATGGGAAGTAAAGCTTTGCTCAACTTTATTTGGGATTACTGTGTCCAGTTTGGAAAGAAAATAGAGAGCAATAATCAAAGCCTAGAAAAGAGGATCATCAGGGAATGGTTAACCTAACAACAAAGGAGATCTGAGAACAGTCTTCAAGTGTATGCAAATACCATGAAGGGAAGAATTTTTCTCCACCTTCGTGGATGGAACTTAAATTGCTGTAATGAATGTGGAACTTGTATGTTTTGTTTCTAATGGTATGGCTGTTAAATCAGCAGAGTAGATTGCCTGGAGAGGTCCCTAAGACCAAGATGGGCAAACCTCTCTTGGGAATGATGCAGGTACAGCGGGCCCGAGAAGGGTGGGCGATGGTGTGCCCAGCCAAACTTGGGGTCCTGAGGTAGGGTTGGAAGTCTGAAAGTCAGGTGAGGGGCTGGCCCATTCACACAGATGACTTGCACCTGAGAAGGGGAGATGGAAATGAGCCTCCACCCAAATCTGCAGCCCTGTGTTTGAAATTTTGAATGCAGAATACTTAAATGAAGGTGTTTGCAAAAATGGAAAGCTGGATGGCTCTTACATATAGACTTTCTTCCCCGCCCTCACCATGCTCTGCTCTGTGTGCTCACTCTTTTAGGTTTACTTGGCTTTATTTGTCATGAAGTTTTGTTTATACTTTTTCCAGGCTATCTGTTCCCTATTTTATTTAGTATTATTATTACTATGCCAAGTTTAATATGAAAAATTTTTGGGGATATCACATCTGTGAGAAGAATTTAGAAAACTGGGATCTAAAGCCAAACTCCTAAAAATACTGTCAGAGACCAAGAACAACCCTAATATCAATTAGTCAATGGGAAATGCAATTTTTCATTTTAGAGCACATATTTAGAACATCATTATCTAATATACCTGTTGAAGAAACTCCAGTCTGTTTGTTTTACTGGGTTATAATTTATTTCAAAGCTTTTGTGCATTGTTTTCTTTCTGTTCTTTTTCTTTTTTATTAAGGATTTTAATAATAAAAATAATATATAGCAGATAAACTCATTTAAGTTTAAAAGGTTGGAAAAATTTGTACTAGTTATGATTCTTATTTATGTTTTAGTACAGTAGGTAAGAAAGCAATCAGCATTCAAAGTATTAGTTTAAATAAATATTCTGAAGTGTACATTGTCATAGGGAAAATGGAATGGAAATGGAAATATTGGAATGTACACGATCTTCAGCATTTAAACTTCTGACTTTAGTTGTGTAAACTTGACATGGCTGGATGATTTTTGTTTTTTGGCACATACACAGAATCACTCTTTTAGGTATAGGTTGAGTCTTTTTTGAAGATTCTTTGTTTTCCCTTGAGTTACATCTTAACTTGTTATTCTGCTTTGTTTAATATAGCCTGAGATACTTAGGTAAAAGTATAATGTGAAATATGTAATATATACTAATTTCCATTAAGTGTAGTTTTGAAGGCTGAACATGAGAACTTTGAGACCTTTTCCTTTCATTCAGCACAAGCAACTGTTATTATTTTGAGTAATTGTGAATATGTGGTGTTACACAGATGTCCAGAGTATCCTCCTTAATCTAACCTTTGACCTCAACAGGATGTTTTTTTAAGGGAAAGAATCACTTGTGTGAGAAGTATACCTGTCTGTTCAAATTGGAATGCCATGGTCTAGGCTGATTAAAAAATAAAGTAATGTTGATACAAATATCCACATCTACTGAACTCTAAAGAGTAGTTAATGTTAACTGAGAAGTGAAATTGATAAATATACCGTATGCTGAAAATTCCAGCTGCCTTCACAAAAATAGGTTTATTTAGGAAAAAGAATTAACAATAACTGTCAAAAGAAAAGTCTTTGTGAACTTAGGACTGTGGAAGGAAGTCTTGAAAAGAGATTTAAAAAAGTGTTGTTGCATTTCTGAGGAGTATGGTACTTCTAATTAAATAAGTTAGGAAGGATAATTTATGTTGGGTGTCTGCTTTGTCTATGTTCAAGCACTTCACTGTTACTGAGTCTATGGGTGTTAAGAATAGCAAAGCATCTTCCACCTAGCATTTTTTCAGGAAAACTTTGTTGTTCTTACATACATAAATCATAATTTTTTTTCACCTGTTCAATGCCGGTAAATATTTTTGTAAATAAATTTTGCTGAAGCATAATAATTAGCATACAATACTGTTTATAAAGAATTGTATCCTGTCTTGAAGGTACTCATTGGAAAAGTTTGGTGTTGAGTAGGCCTTTGAAGAATATTGTAAATTTCATCTTCATAGTTGATGCATACTTAAAACTTATTAATTGAACTTACCCTGTTAAAATAAGGACCCTATTTTATGCCATGTTTAGAAAGAATTCTATTCATCTGGCTCAAATGTAGTGATCTAAAAGTAAAGTGTCTGCAACCAAGCAATTTGGAAAGATTTTCAATTTCTCTATGTCTTTTCACACCTGGATGTTTTTTTCTTACTAGTCACCAAAATGGTTATCTTAAAGCATGTTTGAATACTTAGGATTAAATCAATGTTTTTAAAAAAAAAGCTGGTAACCCTAAAAATTGTTCATTTAGAGTTTAATCTTGTCTATGAAGTGCAATGCTCTTCTCTATGATTTGAAGGAATTAAGATATTTTTACTGACTTCTTTTTTATTTGCTTACTAAAAGAATTTATCTCTCTGTTTTTACATATAACTCAATTAAATTAATGTATCAGTATTGCCACTTATTGTAGATTTTATTATTTTACTTAGGACTCTTTAGTGAACATCTTGGTTTTAGCGTCACATGTAAAAGCAAGTAAGTTGAACATTTTGAAGTTTAAACTGAAAGGTAAAAATGTTGTTTCTTTACTACAGCAGAATACAGTACAATCCACAGTCCATCAACACCCATTAAAGATTCAGATTCAGATAGATTGCGTCGTAGTTCAGATGGGAAATCACGTGGACGTGGCAGAAGAAACAATAATCCTTCACCACCACCTGACTCTGATCTAGAGGTACATTATATTAGATGTCTTTGACCTGTTACAGACTCTATTTTTATCATTATTTTAAGTATTATTTACACATCAAAAATAAAGTGGCATTGGAGCTCCCTTTCTTTTTTTTCTAACAGTATTTTTGAGGAAGATAGAACTTTTCTTCTAAAGAAACTTCTTCATGAAGAGCACCTACTTTCTCTGAAAAATACTGGGAGTTTCTTCCTCCTTTTGATTCAAAATAAAAAAAACCCCAAGCTTCTCCCAAGTCAAAGAAGGGTTTGCATTTGGACAGGAGACACTTCTAGCACAATAGTGGTTTTTGTTCTCTCATGCTATGTTCACATTCCCCTCAGTGGCCCAAGCTTTGTGTTGAGAACACATCTCCAGTGTCACACCACAGCTATGAATGTCCACACTGCATTACTTTTCCTTTCCAAAAGCTTATCCCATTTGTCATCATGGGAAATACAATCTCACCAGGATTTAAAATACTTGTATTTGAACACTTTATTTTTCATTAAAATATCATTTTGTGTGTGGTCAAAGGACAAATTTAAAACACATATTTTCCATTGGCTGTAAGCGAAAGAATAATTTACTGATGCCATAAATTCTTACACATGCAACATCTAAGTTCATAATTTTCATTCTTCAGGTGCCTAAAATCCATTAAAAATGAACATAGATTAAGGGGATTTAAGTGCTTAGCAGCAATTTGCTTTATTTTGGTTTTAGGGGTCATTTTCAAGAGCAGTTATATGAACTTTGTTTTGTAAAACTTGCAGAAATACAGAATTCAAACACAGAAGATTTAATTTTCAGAGGCTTCTCTTCATTTGTTTCAGTTTCTATCTCACATCTGGCTTTGAAATAATACATCGTACATCTCATTTTCTGTGTGTATTTGACAATAGCTATAATTTTATTCTAATAGAATAATTTGATATAATAGCAATTGTAGTAAAAAGCTAACAGATTGTATTACCCTATTCTGGAAAAAACTTGTTAGTTCTGAAAATAAATGGCAAGGAAACTATGGTTTTAATATATAACCATTTCAATACAATTTTCTCATTTGTGCACTTACTGATTCAAATTTTAACTTTCCATTTCAAGTATCAGCTTCACAGAGGAACACATTGATTTGATTCTCTTTTTACAGAGAGTATTCATTTGGGATTTGGATGAGACAATCATCATTTTCCATTCCTTGCTTACAGGGTCTTATGCCAACAGATATGGAAGGGTAAGTGTCAAGAAACTGATGGAAATTTTCAGTAATATTTGCTGTTTTATGGCTGATACACAAGGAAGACCGGAACATTAGTTGATTTTCCAGAGACAGAATAGTACTGGTGTTTCAAGACATGAAAAATCAAGGAGTAAAGCTGTTTCACATGTCCATTCTTTGCAGTTACTCAGTTCTTATATTCAGTAAATAATTAAATAGCATTGAGAGTAATACTTTGACCACTTGAGGTTTGGTTTGTAGGTACAGAGTGTCTGAAACCTGTTGATACCATCAAAATCTGCAAAGGTTTAGCTCCCCTCAGAGAGTGAAGAACTTCCAGGAGTGATTGCTAAAATAACATTTTAGTTCTGAGTGATCGGCAGTGGACTGTGCTCTGTATTGAGAAGGCAAGAGGAAGAATACTCTTGGACACAGACAGATTAGTCTAAAATTTTTAACCTTAACTTCTTTTTAATCTACATATTGACTGATGTTTTTGAAAGTCTGCTTATGAGTCAAATCTTTCTATTATGCACAGTCTATAAATCATAACTGAACTGATGAATATGTGTACAGACTGTGGGTTTCCTCAGTAATTCTCAGAAGAGAAACACAGTCTTAGGTGAATAAGAACAGTTTATGAATGGAATGCCCTTGTGAGATCAAACTTTGTTTTTCCAGGATTGTATTTGAAAGCTGATGTCTCAGCTTCTACTAAAATCTGTTGTGCCATTTCATGTTCACCTCACGTGAGGTATAACTAGAATGTGATTTTTTTGTAACCTTAAAAAATTCTTCATATAAAGAACAACAAGGTAGTTTTGTCTGGCTTTACATAATCACTCTGTCTTCTTGTAAAGCTTATATTTATCACTAAATGTCTTACCCTACACCCAGTTGAGTGAAGGGCAAAGCTACTACTGATTCAGTACATGCCTGAGTCAGGTTCTGAATTCCTCCCAATAGCTTTTTGCATTATAAAAATGTAAAGCAGTACTTCTTTGCAACCTTTCTTGCTTGTTCAGGTGCAGTGTATTTTCATAAATGTTTGCTGTAATGGCAGCTTACCTGTTTGAGAAATATAATTAGTTTTTTCATTATGTGTCAGAAAAGCAAGTTAATTCAGCGGCCTTGGTTTCCTATGTGTTAATAGTTTCTATTTAGGTAGTAAAAAGACACTAGAACTTTAAATGTTTCGACAATTATTGTATGGATATGTATAGACAGTAGCATTATAGAGTATTAAACATTTACAAGAAGTTGCTTTCCATTTCTCAGCCTTCTGTGATGATATGACAAACTCCCTCCAAAACCAGCTTTTGCATGGCACCCCAAAATCACCAAATCTGTGACAGTCTAGTTCAGCTCAGAAATGTGAAGAACAAATTCCAGTGCTGACAAAAAACTCGGTGCCAACAGAACCTCAGCACTTGCTTTTGGGCAGCAGAGCAGGGCTGGAAAAGCCTAATTAGTCATTGCCGTAGAAGTACTTGTGCAAGCATATTTCTTCCATTTGTTACTAGTTCCCTAGAGTGGTTTCATTAATTGGGGCCTGAACTTAAACACCTTTCTTGATGGATGCTTGAGGTTGAGGAAAGTGGCTGATATTCAGCTGTGAAGAGGTATAAGTACGTATGCTGCAAGGAGGTGGGTGATTCCTGATTGCAGCTCCATCACTATTGGCCCTGTTTACTTGAGATGCAGCTTTCACCTAACTGGCTCTGGTTACATGGCATATGGCAGAATACTTCTGCAACAGACCGTTGATGTTAAGAGGGATGATGGCTTATGCTGTGGATAAATGCCCCTCTTTGGTGAGGGGTAGCAATGTGCAAGTCCTTGGCTCTCAGATGCAGTCATGGAAGTGTGCCAGTCTTGCTTTGTTTTTGTAAAGTTTCATTCATATCACAATTTCTCTTGGCTTATTTACAGCTTCAGACAACAGTTAGCAATTTCCATAGACATTAGAGGAAGATAATGTCCAATGTTCAAAGCAAACATGCTAAAACATGTATCTGTCATATGAGAATTGTAGCATTTATTTGCAGCAATGGAAGGTGCACATTTTTTTAAAGAGTGTTTCCTAATGATTTCTGGCCTTTAAAATCGGAAATCCATATCATAAGTCAATCTGAAAAAAAAAATTGTTGAGGGGAATTTTTGTTCTTTTCTCCTGTATTCCACTTTTTGAGTGCTCTAACATCACGTTCTCATATGTTTCTGCACTGTGGTGAGGGCTAGAAATGCCCTTTTAAAAAATTTAAATCTAAGCTGCTCACATAAGCATTAAAATACAAAAGCTGGATCTTCAAACAAACAAAAATATCCTAATTAAATAGTAGGGGATTTGGCAACTTGGCATTCAGCTCTTTTCATAATGCCTGAATGAGTTTCATGGTGAATGACTATGAATGATGAGCAGCCTTGCTGCTGAAGGGATCGATTTTCTTTTCCTTATTATCTACCTTGTTCCTCATAACTTCTTGCTTGTGCCACCCTTTGCTGTATATTCTTAGTTTCTCATCTGTTTTTATCACCTGCTCTCCTTTTGCTGCTGTTGTGCTCTGCTTTCTCCCTGCTTTTGTCCTTCAGCTTTGTTGGAACAAAATAATACCGTTGTTATTTTACGCAGTCATGGCATAAACTGCTACATTTTTATTTAAGGGTGATTTGAACTTTGTAAATTTCATGGAAATGTATGAAACTAGTATAGGAATATGGTTTGTACTTCCAGAAGAGAAGAAAAAGAAACAAAACAAAACATTTCCATTTGCTTTTGGAATTTTTTTTTTAATATGTACAGAGAGATGCATTGATCAAATATCAAGTTATCAGTTACTTTAATTGACATTAGGGCTTCTAACACCTCAAAACTTACATTTTGTGCCAGATTCCAAAACTGATTAAGTTTTGGAATTTGGCAAAAGTTGGAGCCTGTCTTTAGTATCTTGAAGCAGGTGGAAATACATCTTAGTATTGGCCCTAGAATACTGTGGTCTTTATGTACATTTCCATTCCCCGTGAAAGCATTTATATTGAGAGGCTTTAAAGGAATTTTCCTTTAAATTATAAGCTATTTTAATGTGGTTTAATATATTTTAGAGATTGAGAAAAACAAAGCCTGGTTTCACTTAACCCTTCATTTGTGACCTGTAGGCTTAAGTGGAAAATAATCCTTGTACCCAAAGTGAACTTTCCTGTTTTTCAGCTTCTTGTTTCTCCACAAAACAAAGAAATCAAGTGGGTAGAATTTAGAAATGACATACAGACAATGTTTTGGCTCCAATACCAGTATTCAAAACAAGAGGCCTGCTTAAGGAGTTTGACATTGGTATTTCTTTTCTTTAGCTAAACTGTACCTCCCTCAGAGATTTGTACCTGATTTTGACCATACCTGAAAAGACACTCCACCTGAACCTGCAAATCCCAGTCAACAAGAACAGATTGTCAGCTTTCCTCCTCATTGTGTGACACCTCACAATAATTAGTTAGCAATTAGTGGCTTAAAATTGCAAAAGAAGGTTCGGTATGGGATTTTTTAAAAAAAAAAAAAAACAAACCTTATTCTAGCCTTATCTTTTCTTAAAATTTTCAGCCCCCACTGTAATGCCCTGACATCAGAGTTCGATATACTGCTGTGCCTTAATCCAAGGCTCTTGTGCTTTTTACTAGAGCATTTGCAAGATTGTGACTACACAGATATTTTAAACCCTAATGCAGATAAGGCTTTTGCTTCTGTTAAATATGTGGGTATACAGAGCTGCAGCTTAACAGAGCTAAGTGAAACTTTCTATAGAAAAAGATTGTGTTTAATCAAGGAATTAAGTTTTCTTTGAAAAGCAACCTGTTTTGTTTCTTCTCTTAGCTTTTATGATATTTAATCTGACATTTTCAGTAGGTGCCAATGATTTTCTTGTTTGTTTTTCTCCTAATTAAATTAACCTAATAAATGGCATTATTTTAATATTACTTTAGAGAAATCCCCATATTGTTTTGTCTGCCATTTAAAAATACCTTGGAGTGAAATGGTTCACAGAAAGATTTACAAAAAAGCTATTTTTTCAGACTCAAAAGTATAATAAAAAGTTTAATAAAAATGTTTAAGTCATGCGTACATTGAAACTTAAAATTTATATTCAGAGCTGTTTATTTAAAATTAACCATATGGGTTCATAACCAACATCATGTTCTGTCTGCCTATTTATTCTGCTTTTCAAAATTATATTCCTATTTATGGATGGAAGCTTAGAATGGAATTAGTTCTACACTGTTATGTTGCCAGTTAATAATCAAGATGTAGCTAGTGATCTTCATTTGCATCTTAGACTCTTAGTTCATCTAATTCCTTTTAATAACTGGAGCAGAGGGTTCTGTGGGACAACTTCTGTTAGTACTCAGGGACAACTGAAATCCTTGTCTGGTTTAAAAAAAAAAGGGGGTAATGAGCTATGAAGGATGGTGGGGTGGTAACTGGGCACAAAGATAAGCAGGAATGTTAGAGGGAAAAGTAGCCTCAGGCCTAGCTGGAGAGAAAATCTCACCTGCTTTCCACCTCACATGCCTACAAAAGTAAAATAAAGGAATACACAGGTCTACAAATAGAGCAGTATTAAAACAGAGAGACAGAATACTTTTGTTCATATTTTAAAGTCTTTCCATTTGAACTGAGAAGCCAAATATTCTTTTTTTGGCAGTGCCAGTTTAAATAGAAGGCTTATCTGTAAGGGCAAAGTTCATCAAAATAGCATGATACAATTTTTCTTTCCCATTTATAAGGGCTATTTTTTTCATACTAGAAAACTTATTTACTCTTAACGTATGTGAGTTCAAGAATAGATGTTTTGTCTGTTCTATGTAGCTTTGTTTTTAAACACTTCTTTCCAAAATTCTTTTTCTGGTTAGTTTTACTTAGGTTTTGGCATTTCCAGAAGGCAAACAAGCTGCCAAATCACCACTCTTTTCCAACTCTCTGCTGCTGACACATTTTGCCTTTTAACCAGTAGTTATAGAAAAATGTTTGAAAGTTCAGAGATCATGTTGAAACACCTATTAATTTGATTGAGAGGTGGAAAAAGAAACTAGGGACTGCATCTCTTGGTTTTTAACTTTGAGTTGTCATCAGGTTTAGAATATTAACTTATTTTAAGTAAAATATGGGTTGTCACTTCTGCAGTTCTATTTCAAATATAATTCCTAACAAACTAACATTGTTAACAGAGGGTGTCATGAGATAATATAACAAGTTCTTTCAAACTCATGCTTCTGTGCACTTGGATATACTTGGCATTATAAATGAGAAACTCTGTATCAAATGCATATATTAGGCTTTCTTTTTGATTTTTCAGATTGAAGATACATAAAACACAAAAAAAGTCAAAACAAGACAAACATCTGTAATGCATTTGGTAACCACAATGCTGAACATGCTTTTTGAGTTTATTAGCTCAGTAAGGAATAAGTTGTTATGGTAATTTCTGTAGAGAAGTTAAAGTGTGTTATGTATTAATAACAAACAATAGATTTGTTCACGCTGCATGGGTGGGCCGAACTGAAAGCATAATTAAAGCATGGTTTTGTGGAGAATCAAGGAGTGGTTTTTAATATAATTGCCATTTGCAAATAAAACATTAACGGTGATTTGCTTTAAAGTCACTAGGTATTCCCAGGACCGAATCCTTTCACTTGTGACCAGTGAGAGTTTAATTTGAGTAACAATAGCATTGTTGTGTCCCCAGTTGATCATAAAACTTGTAAACACTTGTAAAAACTGGAGAAGTTTTAGGTGAAATGGATTTGCCCTTTCTGCATGGAGGGCAGAGAGCCCATGCCAGGGATGCACGAGGGTGACCACAGAGGTCCCACTGCAGAATCACAGTATCAGTCGAGTTAAAGTCGTATTTTTGAGTGTTACTGGTAAGTGTTATAGTACAGGATTAGAGAGTTGCTGAAGTTAAACTGAACAAGTGGATGTTGCATTTAATATATCAAATAATCTCTTTTGAAAAGCAATTCCTCCAGTTTGTATTCTGGTATGTACGTTAGGCATGGTATTGATGGTGTACTTGCTTAATTTCTTCTTTAAGGATCCACCCACCTCTGTGTCTCTTGGACTCCGAATGGAAGAGATGATTTTCAATTTGGCGGACACACATCTATTCTTTAATGATTTAGAAGTAAGTGTTCATTCTTTGAAAACACATAGAGGTGATTTAATATTTGTCTCTTTTTATGTGTTATTAGATGGTTTGACAATTATTGTTGGTTTCACAGTTTTCATATGGAAACATTTAGAAAATATCTGTATAATTTAGTCATTAGCATATAGAATAATATCTACACTAAGTGTCTGCACTGGCATTCAAAGGTTACAATAGTTTAAATGGTAGGGTTTTGTCCTCACAGGTCTTAGTATTTATGACCACAGTAGACAAGTTCTAGAAATGGATACACCAAAAGTGTCTATAAACATTAGAATTCAGTAGTCTGCATAGGCCATTAAATGTTAAACTTCAGCTTCTATAAACAGTTAGTGGCTGGGTACAGTATTACCTTAAACCCGAGGGGAATCATTAATGCTCTGTACGCTGTCCGTCTCAGTGGCCTATTAGTGGGGGTCCTCCGCCTTCCCCAGCGGCAGGTACGATTTGTTAGGCGCTAGAGTTTCTCTGCCTCTCCCCTGTGGCGTGCGGTGAGGAGCTGGTGTTGGCACACCAAGGGCTTTTTCAGCCTACATAGGCTATGGTTTGGCGATGCTTGTGAGATTGTTCTAAAACTATCCGAACTGCTGAAAGAGACTGTCACTATAATGCCTGGCTGTTTCATCTTAAAAGGGAAAAAAGCAATTTCTGATCATATTTTAATAACACGAAAACATGAAAACAGTCAGATTTCTTTCCCATCATAATGAAGACAGCTGTTTATTTAAAATCCAACTGTTAAGCAAGCTTGTGGTGGGGCTGCCAACACACATTAATCATCAAGTTGTTGTTTTGCTAGATTTTAGAATAGTGTGTTATTCCAGACAGGCAAAAGAATCTAAAAGATTCAAATGCAACTTTTGCTGATCAAAGTTAATTGGCAGCAATTGGCCTTTAAATATTTCCTGATGTTTCCCTTTTCAAAATCAAGCAAAATACACCTTATTTAATAGATGAGCCAAAATCATTTGAAAAATGCCAGTGTGTGATAGACCTCAAATGTGGTTTGTCCAACATCTGTCCTATATTTTGATTTCTTTTCATCTAAAAAGAAACCACTCACAGATGATTTGGCATCTTAGAATGTAATGAAATTATTTAAATGTGCTTTATTTTTTCTTCCATTCCTTAGTGGAGTATTTCTTTTTTATACTTACAATAAAATAGATATTTCTTTAAATTTCAAAGTACTGTTTTCTTTCATTAAGGTAGCTGTATGTAAAGATATGATTGTTTTGGATATAAGAAACTCCATTAGTGAGTTGCATGTATAGGACTGATTTTTCAGATTTGTAGGAAAAGTATAACAATGCTAGTTATTTTCCAAGTCTGTTTCTGATTTCTGGTTATATTTCATTTTATCCAGAGCAGAAAGAGAAAGTACTACTGTATCTTACCAGCATATTCAATAAAGTTTAGTGTGTTTTCATTTGCTGTGCGTAGCCAGATACTTGTAGCTACTACTTCATACGTTATTGTCAGTGTCACCGACTTTAATGGAAGTTAATCAAGTGCATCTTAGGGATAGTAGATTATCTTCTGCTAATTGGCATGTTACAGCCTTAACAGAACAGCATAGCAGTTAATTCACTGAAGAACCTTGAAGCTGTGTATGAAAAAAATACTGATCCAGGTGGTTCATGGAAGCAGAGGAGCTCACTTGGATGAGCTTGGTTCTTTGCACTTCCCCCATAACAAGCCAGTTTATCTTGCATCTCAAACTCAAGTGTAATAGTCTGTGTCTATACCGTAGTCTGTCTTCTTCATACACAGAGGCACTTAGGAGTGAGCAGTTGTGTTCATATCCTTATACATGAGTTCTGAGTCCTTATTTCTGAGGAACATGAGCTCTGATCTGAAAGATCATGGTCTGTCCAAGGGAGAGAAGAGCATGTTCAGTGATGCAGGGGAGTGGGTTTGTGCTTGTGGATTGCCATAGAGAAGTCTTCAGAGAAGTACACAGTGAGAGGGCATAAGAGAACCTGTACTTTGTGGGAAGCAGCACGTAAGGACTAGACCTGGCCACAGACTGAGGCTTTCAGTTCACGAGAAATTTCAGGTTTTTTGAAACATTTTGCAGGCACGTGGTGTTTTTGAAGGAACGTGTCCTCCTGGAGCCACAGTTTGTCGTTCTTGGGAGCGCCACCATTATTAGCAGGGCCTGCCTGGTTCCCAAGGCCTGCGACCTTGGGGCAGATTCCTCACATCCATCTGAGCAACTCAAAGTCCTTGCTTGGTGGTTTGGAAGTTCAGCCTGCCCTACAGCTTGACAGGCTTCCATGAAACGTGTGGGCAATTTGGGTTGGCTGTGCCTCAGGCTCAAAGCATTTGTACTTGCTGATGAAGGACTGAGTCTGGAAGATCTAGTGGTGACCCTGCTCAGGCCTAAGCTTTCCAATTCATGTGCATAAGCATCTGGGCTGTTAGGAATAGAGAAGTCTGTAGGCAACATTGCCAGCGAGCCACAGAGCTTGGGCATCCTTGCCTAGAAGTAGTATGAAGACAGGCAAAGCTGCATTTGGAACATGTCTAACCCGCAGTATAGACATGTCTTTGGGTCTAGGCATAATTCAAAGCGGGAACCTGAAAGCTGATGCTCTCCGGCTCACCCAGGCTCAGAGGGAACCCTTCCTGGCATATAGAGAGGCTGGGTTTACGGGCAGGCAGTCATCTGTCATAACTTTGGCCTGCGATGCACATTTTTCCAGATACCACAAGTTAACGTTTTTTAATAAAAATCTTTTTTTCATCCAACGTGTTCCAGAACGTTCTAATCAGAACAGCTCTTTTGTTATCCAAGTTAGGGGGAAAGTATTTTGTCTTCTTAGAAACTGCTGAAAACTGATTTAACATTTTGAATGCAAAGGGCAGAGTTGCAGCAGTGATCTCCTAAGCACTGCTTGATTTGTGGATGACCCAACTGGCTTTTCGAATCTCAACCTAGAAATTTATTTAATGTTATTAGGTTAAATTCTAAACTTCAGCAGTCATTTTTTAGTCTGTATAAAGTGAATCAATGCCAATGCATATCGATTGCAAACTAGTTTATCCATCCTCATTTAGTAGGGGATACAGCCAGGTAAATGAATCAACTAATTTCCTATATGTTGATCTTAATGTAATAATAATGGTATTTGTAAATGGCATTTTTCAAACTCAATGAAAAAATTCAGTCAGATCTCACCGTCTAGCTCTGAAGTCAGTGTTCTGTTTATCAATGAGTGAGCTGCACTTAGATTTACAATTAGTTACTGCGCCCTCAGTTTGTGCTAGTTCTTAGTTTATTGCTTTGAGAAAAAGTAAAAGAGATGGCTTATTTCCTTCACTTTGCACAGATTTATTTGGAGTAATTAATCCCAAATTGATAGCAAATAATTTCAGATCTTGAAGGAATGTTTCTTAAACAGCATGTTAAAGGGGTATGACAAGTTTTTTAACCTACTGAAAGGAAAATATTAATTGTTTACTAATGTATAATTTGATCTAAGTACCATCATAAACAATGTTTTCTTGCATTAATAGTAATTTCATAATGAAATTATAGAAGTATGCTAGGCCAAACAGTAGAAAATAATGCAGTGTTGTCAAAACTGAGATTCCAAAATCTGCATTTGGGCTTCAAAATAGGAAGTTTAGGTTTTCAGTATTGAAAATTTTCATTTAAATATCTCATGCTCTGTTCTACAGTAGAATTTTAATTGCATGCAGGAGGGAATAACTATGTTGATGTAGTGCTCTCAAGAGAACCAGAGTTATCTCATCAGAAGGGAATGTGTGATTTTACATGCTGATTATGTTGTGATAGGGATAATAAGGTGTAATATTTTAATGGTATATATGGGGCAATTACACATATTAGGTATTTTAGGATGTATCCTCCAGTGTTTTAGGGAAATTAGCAACTTGTTGATAGGACCAAAACGTGACATCTACCTATCTGCATCTTTGAAGATTGTATATGTTTACATATTTATACTGACCTTCTTAAAAGATTAGCTTATTCATTTCTTTGGCATATCAGGTCCATATTTTAACTGGATATGTTAAAGGAATAATTGCTGGTAGTGAATGATTATGAACATCTTATTTTAAAAAGTTAGTTCAGTGCTTTGCAAACTCTGTTCTAAAATGGTACAGTCTCAGATCTGTTCCTTTAGAGATATTTACTGAAGCTGAAAAATGTCACTTATGAATCCTTTTTTTTTTTTTTTTTTTATTCTTACCTAACCCTTTTTTATGAATAAAATACTCTTTCTGGTCTGTGTTGAATTATACTGAAGTAATTAAAATAAAATTAATTTGTAGTTTTATTTCATGAATTTTTTTTCTTTTAGGCTTTTTATTTCTGTTTGTTCATTTCAGGTTTTTGGTGTGGGCTTTTGTGGGGGGTTCAAAATAAGGTTATATATATTATGATACTATAAAAAAATTAATTTTGACATCTCCAAGAAATGCATGAGGGCACAGCAATGATGAATAGCATTCATTTTTCTTCCATCAGTGAAGGATATATAATGCACACTCATAGCTTCGCAATTCACTTCTGTTTGTGGAGTCTCTATATGCAAAGTGATGATATATGTATGGGAGTAATTTATAATGAATGGCAGTATGGTATGAGTTTTTCAGCTATGTTAGTTGATGTATTTCTCTTAATAATAAAAGATGAGGGAATGCTATCAGGTATTACTGTAAAGCAGTAACTTTGGTTCTTTGGGAAAAAAAAAAGAAAAATAGTTATGTTCTAACAATTAGGAATGCTGCCCTTGATTAACTTCACCTCAGATTCTGACTTAAAATCCACCTGGATGTATATTAATGTGTTTCTGGTGAAAATTCAGAGTATACTCTCTTCCGTGTGTCAAAAAGAGCTGCATAACTGCTTTATGATTACAAGTATGGTGTTACTTCAGATTAATGAACATTTAAGGCATTGCATTAGCATATTACTATGCATGGACCCCTCTGGAAAGCTGCCTGCATTAAAGTTGCATGCGATTTCCATAAGATGCAGCTCTGTCTGTAACCACAGCTGGCTGGAGCAGCAGCCAGGGCAGGTGGGGGCCATGGTGCTCACTTCCCACCCCCGGCTACCAGGCAGCACCTTTGGTCCTCTGTCCTGCCCACTGGCTGCTGGCAGGGTTGGCCAGTCCTTCCACACCGAGGAGTGGTACAAGAGCAGCTGTCTGCGTTGCTCTAACTCTCTTGCCTCTTCACTCTGTTAAATAAAGTTAGATTAATACAGAAACATTTTACAAATCCTACACTTTACACATATAGGAACATATCCCGCTCTCATGAAGCATCGAGATACTGACTTACGTAGGTGCATCTTTTCACAGTTTAAAGCTAAGAATAAACAGCATTTACAGCCTTACACTCTCACGCTCTGTGTTTGCCCTGTAAACCTCCTCCTTCCACCCATATGGCAATAAATCCTTCCAGGACTCCTACTAGTCTGTAACTGCTATCTTGGATTTACTCAGATCTAGAAGTTGATAGGG
Organism: Morus bassanus; assembly: GCA_031468815.1. Classification (NCBI taxonomy): domain Eukaryota; kingdom Metazoa; phylum Chordata; class Aves; order Suliformes; family Sulidae; genus Morus; species Morus bassanus. Next base: position 133,053,607 of record CM062567.1, on the reverse strand, counting down.
AGAAATTAACTGGCAGGTTTTTTTTTATGAAAACTGCCCTTTGTGGATTGTTTCCTGCATAATTTACTATGTCGATGTGCCTGCTCTCCTTGTTTGTAGCTCCTGGTCGTCGGACTATCAGTATTTATCATCACTACCTCTCCCTTGTGTTTCTTTGCAAGCTCAAGGCTGTGTGGAGGGCAGCTTTTCTACTTGAAATGTGACTGGGATGTCTGATACCCAGCAATATGCAGAGCCCTTCTGTTCCCTAAAGAAATATAAAGGACCTCTAAGGCTCATGTTGGAATGCAGACTCTCATGGCACTAAAGCAGATGGTGATACCTTCTGTACTAACACTAGGCACTAATGGGATTGCTCCAAGAAGAGGTGCTCCAGGGAGAGCGTAGTGAGAGCTCAGGCCTAAGAAAGGGAATAACAAAACCTTAGCACAGCAACCATGAAGCCTGATCACAGAGGAAGACTTCTTCAACGTTAGTCCCTCTTTGGCCTTTGCCTTCAATTCTTACAGGTGAAACTAGGCTGCCTCCCTGCTGTTGGAAGCAAATGCACCATATAAATCACTTCTAGGCCTCAAGGAGACCTTTTCTTCATGACAGGAACATATATTCTTCTTTTCATCAGCCTGAGAATTTTCTCCTTTGTAGGTCTCAGTAACACCACGGGAGACTAAGTGACTTTCCTCCCAGGTCCTTCAGTGACCATGCACACAGCTGTCCCCAGTGTATCACGCATTGCCCTGTAGGAATGCCTTTGAAGCAATACAGCCATATGTTCTGTTTCTTTAATCTGAAGGAGAAAGAAAAACTATTTCCCCTCAGACCTTGATACTTTAATATGCCACAGACTTAGGCTGGTAACTTTTAGCACAGTAGCACTCTGAAGCATGATTTGGGATCATGGGCATTATGATAATACACATTATTGAATAATAACATTCAGCAGACTTATTATGTGCAGGTTACTGCACATCTCAAAGAACCATGACCACTGTAAGGTAAAATACTCCTCTTTCTGAAAGCATTTTAGCGCATCTGGTCCTGGAGTCAAGTAATCTAACAAGTGAACTGCTTGGATGCAAGCCAGCCCTTAAGTGCAGGCTTTGAGCAAGCTCCAGAGCAAGCTGGGAGAGCAGGTTGGCCACTATTAGCAGTGTGGAAGTCCATCATTTATTTTCTCACACCTTGTGGAAATGGCATAAAGCCAGCTTTGGGCAGGTGTGACAGGTATGATGTTGCCTAGATTTAAACTTAACTAAGTTGCATGGAAGTCCAGTCAGTGATGGGAGTTGGGGGAGCTGCAGAGGCATAGCCAGGCAGACCAAGGAAGCGGAGAAGGAGGATTGTGAAAACACGATTGCCGGAGAGAAAAGCTTGCTCAACTTCTCCGCACAGAAAAAAATCAGATCAAGATCATTCTGTGTCTGAAACCATGCTCCAAGCCCTGAACATTTGCAGGGTAAGCCTTTGCTGGCATTATGTACTACTCAGTTGTCAGGTGCCTGTATTTTGCATGTATGTTTGTGTAGAATGAAGTGACACGAGGTCCATTTTTGTGATTGCCACTTCTTTAAGTCCTGATCAGTGTGCCTTAGACTCCTCATCTACAGATAAGAATGATGGTGATAAGGATGGTATCTGCAGATACGACGATGATAATTCTGTCATAAAGTACTCGAGGGAAAAGAGACAGCCAAGTCTGGTGATTGTAATAGTTGTTATTGTGTATGGTTGTAGTTGTCTTTCTAACAATGCTTCAGCTTGGTGTCTTTAATGTCTTAGTCCTCAGGAACATCCTGACACGAATGCTCTCTCTGCTGACACAATTAGAAAATGTGTGTATTCAAACAACTTTTAAAAAAAAAAAAAGGACAAAACCCCATTGCAAATAGTCATCCAAGAAAACTTTCCAGTTTTCCATTGTATTTGCTAATTTGTTTTCTACTTGTTTTTGGATTATTTTTGTAAATTGTAATTGTTCCAGTTTGACTTATTCATACATTTCAAGTAAAGCCCGTTTTTTAAAAGCACATACAAAAAAAAAAAAGAAAACAACACTTGGAGCAGAAGGCCGTTGGTCATCACTAATCATTGCAGTGTTTCAGGTGTCTGTACTTGTGAGCTAGTAACTAGTATGAATTCCATGTAGTCTACTGTTTGGTATCAGGGCTTCTTTTTGGGATGCCTGGATTTTGCTGTAGTACAAATGAGCTAAAGAGTAGGCAGGCATGCTTTGTGAAGAAATACATTGACACACAAATCACCCAGTATAGTAAAGAGCATTTCATGGAATCATAGAATGGTTTGGGTTGGAACGGACCTTTAAATATCATGTAGTCCAACCCCCCTGCCATGGGCAGAGACATCTTTCACTAGATCAAGTTGACATAAGCCATATCCAATCTGACTTTTAACACTTCCAATGATGGGGCATCCATAACTTCTCTGGGCAACCTCTTCCAATGTCTCACCACCCTCATCGTAAAGAATTTCTTCCTTGTGTCAAATCTAAACCTACCCTCTTTCAGTTTAAAACTGTTACCCCTTATCCCTTGTCCTATTGCTACAGGCCTTGGTAAAATGTCTCCCTCCATCTTTATTAGAAGCCCCCTTTATATATTGAAAAGCCACAATAAGGTTTCCCCAGAGACTACTCTTCTCCAGGCTGAACAACCACAGCTCTCTCAGCCTTTTTTCATAGGAGAGGTGTTCCCTCACTCTGATCATTTTTGTGGCCTTCCTCTAGACCTGCTCCAACATGGTCCATGTCTTTCTTATGCTGGGGACCCCAGAACTGGGTGCAGTACTCCAGGTGGGGTCTCCCCAGAGCAGAGTAGAGGGGGAGAATCACCTCCTTCAACCTGCTGGCCATGCTTTTTATGCAGTCCAGGATATGTTTGGCTTTCTGGGCTGCAAGCGCACATGGCTGGCTCATGTCCAAATTTTCATCCACCAGTACCCCCAAGTCCTTCTCTGCAGGGCTGCTCTAAATCAGTTCACCACCCAGCCTGTATCAATACCGGTGATTGTCCCAACCCAGGTGCAGGACCTTGCACTTGGCTTTGTTGAACTTCATCAGGTTCACATTGGCCCAATCCTCAAGCCTGCCAAGGTCCCTCTGGATGGCATCCCATTTGTCAGTGGCATACATAATAGTGAAGAAAGATTTGTGATAGACAGGAAGCTAACTTTTAGTGGTATTAAATCTATCTCCAAGATGGTACCCTAAAGAAATTTCTGTCAAATAACAAAACGTGTTTTGTCTGCATACGCTTCCAAATTGCACACTCAAAGGTGTTCCTTCTGGTGACAGAATTAAAGTTATTGTCCCCTTCCCAGGAAATAAAATACCAAATGCTGACATACTTTTCATGGTAACAATTGTACCTGCCCATTACAGCTAGGTTCTGCAGAGCCCGAAATATCAAATTTCAGGATTGGCCAGTACAGGAGATAGTGTACTGAAGGACAGCGGTAAGGTACCTGGAAGTCATTGTAATATCTGCATGAAAGGAGTATATAGACAAGGTCTGTTTCTGGAATTACGGATCTACCCTAGATATGGCAGCTTCAATTGCAACAGAAACCTTAGTGTTGTGCTGCAGTGGCAGGCTCTGAAGAGTAACATAAAAATTGCTATACCATGAATGACATGAGACAGCACTTTGAAAATTCTCTTATAACCAATAACTAAACAATATAGTTGTTCTAAAAACCTGTCTAAGGCTTGATGGCAATTAAGAGATGCAAAACTCACTGAAAGAAATTTAACAGACTGAGAAGTTTGCAGTCTATTTTTATGCTATTGCTGTCAAACCGTTAGCAGATTTCAAAGCACTGGCTTATGTTATATTGCTGACACACATAAATGCCTCCCTTTACCAGATTTTTACTTTTGAGGGGTTGCAAAATCCTTGATACGTGCCACAGAGCTCTTCTGTCAATGCAGATTGTGCCCTAAGCACAGGTGTGATACGCTGCTTGATGGTTTAGCGTATTAAACTAGGTAATGATGTGATTCATCCTGAAGGCCTTTTGGTACCATAATTGTCATTTCAGATTTGAATAGGCTCTTTTTATTATTTAAATTATCCCAGAAGTCTGAAATAATAGAACAGTGATGCCAAATGAGTGAGTAAATAGTTGATACTAATGGTAAAAGCAGTTAATGTTGCTATCAATTAATGTATTGCTTTCCATTTATTCTTGCATAGAGAGGCTTCTCTTTGGCTTTTAATATTTCATGGAGCTGATGTGAAAAAAATGTTTTTTACATTTTCTTTAAATATCATGAATACCACTGAACAAAAGTCCATATACTACTACAGATGTAAATACTGTAGTTATGACACATTCATAAGTTTCCAAAGTACTCCATTATTAGTTTATAACCTAAAAATCTAAATAAAGTTTCACAAATTCAAATAACATTCCTGAGCGGTAGGTTTTGCGTTTTGGTCTCTGATTAAGCTGGCAGGTGTAAAATCTCATGCAGCCAGTCATGCCCGTGGCACAGCTGTAAATGCTGAAGAGTTCAAGTTATTCCAGCTAAGATCAACATTAATTTACACTCAAATGTCTTTCCCAGCCCGCCCTTTCTGTTCATGTAATGCAGTTATTTCGTGCTGATTGCACCACTTTGAGGCAAACCATTGTTTTTTCTTCACTGGACTCTTCCAGTGCAAAACCCAGAAGAAAAACTGAAGAGAACATAATAGTCACCTTTAAAAAAATTCTCTCCTTGTTGATTTGGGTACCATCTTAAACCAGAAATCTGAGACTTGCATTATTCAGGTTGGTGTTTTAAGTGGGTTAGTCTCTAAAAATGATGTATCTTTTATTTTAGGAAAGCTAGGCGAAACTAAGTGTCATCCTTACGTTCCATTTTGCAGGATGAGAGCACATTAGCCAATCCTCACATAAGCACAAAGATTTGAAACCACAGCATAAGCATCTTAGCAGTGTGCATGATAGGTAGTTTCTATCAACCTCTTCAGCCTAGGTTTAATTTTATCATGAATTTACAATGTTATCAGTGCAGTTGTCTGATATCTTGGGAGCCATCATGCAGTTTGTGCTGGTGTGGTTATGTGTGACTGCTATGATTGTAGTTTTAAATTTTAAAAAAATATGTATGCACATACATTTTAAACAGATCTGTTTGTGCTGGGTTTTTTATAGGAATCATATTAAAATGTTACTACAGGGAGAAAAATTAAGTGTCTTTCATTCATTTTGTTTTAAAAGCATAAAAGGAGTGCTGGAGTGCTTGAAGTTGGTTCCCAAAATGTTTGAGTTTCAAGGTCTCGGGAGATTTCTACTGTTTCAGTGTGGTTACAATAAGGCCTCTATCTGAATTTCATCCAGTTCAATGGTCTAATGAAACTTTAAAGAAAGGGGGAGGGGATTACTCCCTTTACTTATTGCAGTATCACTTTTATTTTTCTGTGTTTTAAAGTAAAATTTGACTGCTGTTAACTGTATTTTTAAAATTTGTTTTTAGATATGGTCGAGAAGCTGGGTGATTCTGTAGTGTACTAAAGCGATCTTAATGTGTGCTGTTAAAGCATGAGGATTTAATGAGGATTTCAAAAAATGTAAATGAAAAGCTTAAAAGAAACAATGAGGTATTGAAGGAATGGAGTATCTGGGTTTGGGGTTTTTTTCCAAGATCCTTGTCCAGTCGGAACAGGGCAGTCCAGGCACTTTCTGAACGTTACCTGCAGTACTATATGCAGTCGGGAGATGATAGTTCTTACATGTTCACTGACAGCAGAGTGCACACTGCTGACATGAGTACTGAGCTCAGCTGAAATATTATTGCCACAAGAAAGATCAGCTATATCTAAGCAAATGATCCTTTCTGAACTGTAGAAAATCACTTCAATCAGTTGAAAGATCTCCTCTTTTTCTTCTGCATATTTGTATAACTCACATTGCGAATGTAAAGTATGGATACACAGGGGAGTAACACCTTCCCTAACATTGGTAGGCAAGGGGGAGAGCCAACTGTAGCAGCAGTTACAACTCAAGTAAGAGGTTTTTGAAGAATTTTCTATGACTGAATAGTTTAAAAATACAAGCTATATATTTCAATTCATTTATTGGAACAAAAATTGTATATTTTTCTTAAAGGTTTGTTTACAAGTCCAAAACTCCCATTATGGCCTTGGTCAAATGCATAAAGCGTAAGTCAAGCCAGAATTACCTGCAAATAAGGGCTGATGAACAGAACAAAAAAAGACAGTGAAAGCATACACCGACTCTTTTTGTTCCATCACTTTAATAAATTCAGACCAAAATTTGAATACAAGCAACCTTTGACTCCCAAACAGTCAAGAGGACTTACTAAGAAAACTAATGTCTCTTTCCTGAATGTAATCTCCACTAGTTTGGTGTTTAACAAAGCAAATATAATGACTAACCTAAGTATCTTCCACAAAAAATCATAAAGCAAACAGGTTTTTTTCTAATTGTTCCAATATAGTGTAAATTCTTACATCTTTCCTTACCATAAGAAGGTAGGAAAAACAGAGAGGAAAAAAGTTTCGTATGACTGTAAATTTTTAGTTTATAATCAAAACCACACTCGAGCATCTATGTTAATATATTATTTCATGTATTGGAAAAGAGTCTGTAATTTTAAATACAACATTGTATATTAAGAAAAAAACCCGAATACTGTTTGATTGATGCCAATTCAGTTTTTTCTTATTTTCTTTTTATTTAAAAGAAGTCCTGTGAAAAAATAATTTTAAAAACTTGCCAACAACAAAAATGCTTTTACTAAAGCATTAAATCAGCAGTGTGGTAATATAGCTTTTATGTATAAACTTCATATGGTCATGCAAAGGGTTAAGCTATGTGATTTCAGGATAAAAGGTTTCCTGAGCTGACTATTATTCCTATGGTCTGCCAACAACTTTGCAATAAATGGAATGATTTTTATGGGAATGTGGTTATTCACAGCAAGACTACAGTTGGTGTCAGTATGAAAAATTCTTCTTTAGTAGATTCTCTCAGCAGGGATAACAGATCTGAAAGAAAGGCAAAAAGCAGTTACAGAGAACTCTGGCTGGTGTTGGTGACAAATTATGTTTACAAAATGATGGGGTAACCCATTGAAAAAGAAGAAATCAGAACAACAGTAAATCAGAGTCTTGCTCCTCTAAGTACTGCTGTTCCAAAACAAGTTACTTGTGATTGTGTGTATCGTTTGATAGCTCCCATTTCACTTGTCCGTAAGGCAAGTGAGACTTCTAGGCTTTCAGTTGCAGGGGTGTAAAATAATGCTTCAGAAATCAGTAAAACTACTGCAAAGTTATACCATTGTCCTTGAGTTAACATAACATATTGGTAGGTATGAATTGAAATAATTCAGGAGAAAGGAGAAAAATCTTCTCCTTTGATTAGATTTTAATATTCTTTTATAATTATTAGGTATAATTATAATATTTATAATTTTTATTATGCCTTAGTATCACTTTTCTATTTTTTACTTCTTTAAGTTTTTTTTAATTGATATTATTGGAAGGAAAGTGTGATGGAGAATGCATTAATATATTAATGAACTTAGTTGGTATTAACAGTTACTGCATTTAGGTTCAGTTTGTGATAAACTTTCAGAATGCTTAAAAGATTAAACCATAATTCTGCAGCACTGCTGTTGGAGCTGGTACTATCTTCCGTTCAAAATGAGGAGTAAAGTTACATAGAATTTAATGATTCTCCCCAAACCATACAGCAACTTTATGGGTTTTAATTGTTCAGTCATTCATAAAGTTAGTTGTTCGAGGATGGAGGGATATGCTACTATTTTGGTTCTTTTTTTTTTTAAAGCAATAGTTAGCAGCTGTTAAAGAGGTAAAAACGGCAGCTTTGAGTGCTTCCTGCTCTTTGTTTCCCTCATGCACAATTACCCCAGATCTATTTAAAACATTTCATTTGCAAACTTGTGTCAGAGCATTGCAAGACCTGGGGGTAGCATTATGGCATGAACTTCCTTTGTTGTGCTGGGATCACCAATGATGTACCAGCAAGGAAAGAAAATCAACCTAGCTGTCTCAATGTCAGGGAAAAGAAATTATTTAGTACAGAGCTACAGTGTTGTTGATAGGTGGAGGTTAACTTCTCTTGTGGTAAAGGGGTGACCCAAAAGTAAATATCGACTAAGATGATGCCAAAGAAAATCAATTTCTTAAGAACGTTACATTTCACATTCTCTCAAACCAGAAAAATAGCATGTGCATTCTTTAATGTTCAAAGAAATGTCTTCACTAGAAATATTTAAAAACCAATCTATGAAAGAAATACTTTTTGTTTGAAAATAATTTTCAAAAAAGTGTGATAGTTAAAGATGCAGCTGAAAGCAGAATCAGCTCTTGGTGGTTGTTGATTGTAATCATTCATGTTGGCCATGTGAATATTTATTGCTGGCAATACAAAAATTGAGAATATAACAGTCCAGCTTTTCATAAAGTGCTGGGTTTTGCCAGATGACCTTCATTTAGCAATGAACAATGTACTGAAGTTCGTGTTCAGCCCACTAGGTTTGGTTCTACTGCTGTGAGTAATAGCTGTTTTCCTTGAGGCACCTATCTGATTTTGGCAGAGGTAGTCTGATTTGGCTGTGACTGGGGGATGGGTCCTGGAAAGTCTTAGCGAACCTTTGGGTTTTACTTCCTAATTGGTTAGCTGGATGTTGAATAAGAAACAACTGCAGAAAAGATTGTAGACCACAATGAAAATAGACTTCTGGGCCATCAAACTCAAAAAAATAAGCGATTACAGGAAAGGCTGTTGGATAAGCCTTACTCCTGGTGAGATACAAGGGATGGTTGCAGAGAGGAAAACTTCAGACAGAGCTGACTGAATTATCTCCCTCCCATCCCCAAATGCCATAAGGATAGCAGCTGAACTAATCCTGGGTCACCCGGAGTAAAGCCATCCAGGGCCTTACAGAGGAATATCTATTCAAAACTGCCTTTTCTCATTTGGCTGAAATAAGAGCGCACCTGCTGCTGATGTTTGTAATGTCTGTGACAGGAAACTCCCGACCAGACTGTGGCTAGGTATGCTTTATGGGGAGCCCATGATTCAACTTCTGGTAGTTCACCTTCAGCAACAAAGAGTTCTGGGAAAGCTGGATGTGATTATTCCAAAAGCTTCAGTAGAGCTTTTTTTTTTCTTACAGCACTACATTCATTTGTAGATGTAAACCTAATTTTTAAGGTACTTTAAGTCCTACGAAGAGTAGGAGAGTTCACTTTGTAATGAACCCATCAACAGTTGTGGACTCCCTTCCAGCAGGCATCACAACAGTTATCTGAGAGCATTCAGACTGAGACACAAAGCCCATCTATTTGCATTTAGTTTTCCACAGCAGCAATCCAGGAACAGCTCAGTTTCACTGCAGCAAAGAAGGAAAGAAAGGAAAGGAAATACAAATGATGTTAAGGAATTATCCCTGATATGTATATGAGGGAACGACTGGAAATAGTTTCTTGTCTACATGATACTACAACCATGGGTGAGTTGCAGAAAGCTCATGAAGTTCCGCTTCATGAATGTGGGACTAAATTACACCGCACATGTAGCTGTAGGTAAATGAACAGAAATGCAAAACAAAGTCTTTATTCATAGGCAGAACTGTGGCTTTGCTGGTGTGTGCAAAACCCAGCTAAAAGCTTCAACCCATCCGAAATGCATGATGCCTGGCTGTTGTGGAATGTGCTGCTGTGGGTCATGAGTGTTAGAGCTACGAAGAATAACAAATACCTCCTTAGCTTACTTGAGAATATCATTCCTATAGGCTCATGCAACTTATTAACCACTTCTTTCATGTGGCCAGTGATGAGTACTTTCATACTAGGTGCCACTGAAAATAGACCCTATATGATTTCCTTTCCTAAGAAAATCAGATGGAGTGGTCTTTGCACACGTACAGCTCAGCTGAAATACACGGGAGTCTACGAAACTTGTAGCATCACTTTATCACTTTATTTATCTTCCTGTTGCTTCTTCCTTTCTCTAAATGTCAGGCTGTAAGGTGGCACAAAATCTCTTGCCTATCCAGCTGGTGATTCTAGAGCTCTGGCAAAGCAGATAGTCATCCTCTGCTCCAGCTGGGCAAGGCAGTGGTGCCTCAGCTCAGTCTCTACTTCTGCTACTGCGCAGTGGCGTAGGGGACAACATCTGCCCCACAACATTGAGGGGGGAAAGAAAAGGAAGGAGAAAAATGTGGAGTTGTGCAGTGGTTGTGCAGTCTGCCCACAGGAGCAAAAGTTTTAGCTGTCTGTACTGGCAAGGTTAGCAGAATTTTAATCCCAGTCTTTGTCCCATTAGCAGATAATTACAAGGATGGGAGACTCGCTAGCCCAAAGCATTGTAGCTTTCATTCAAATACATGCATTTAGGATTTGATCAACAGCACCAAGGCACAACAAGTTTAAATGAATTTGTTGCACAGGACTGAAAGAGAAACCTTACATCTTTTTGTGGATATTTCCATGTGAACCACGAGAGCACTCTCATTTCCTGAGATACGAGACATTGTTTTCAGGCTTCTATGGAAAAATCATTCTTTTCATAAGTTTAATTTTGAAATTGTTTAAAATTTAAATATATTTGAACAACCTTTAGGATATAGTTTCAATAAAATGTGTATGTTCCTAAAAGTATACTTTCAAGTTAATACGTTTGGGAATAATTCATGACATGCTGACCAGGTTCATGGCTTTTGTTACTTCTTTAAACACGTTCATATTTTATTTTCACTGGCTTTGATTAGTCATAGAATTTTTTTCTTTTTACAAAAGTATGTATCCACAGATAACATGAATCATGTCGTAAAGAAGGTATTTACAAAGTGAAGTGCTGAACTTCTAAAATAAAGTGAATTTGACATTTTGAACTTAACACTGTCCTTTCCAGGAGTGGCATAGACTCTTTAAACAGATAAACTTGAGTCATATTTAGTTGTTTCTATCTATGGGTAAAATTCTTTCTCTGATATCCTCCTCTTCCCTTCTCTTTTCCTGAAGAACATACAGAAATAGAATAACAAATTATTTTGTCAGAGTCGTAGCAAGAATTGACTGTTAGAGAGTCATTTCAAAACACTTCCCTGAGTAAGATCATACATTATGGAAATAGTATAGTTTTATGTTTTACCTTGTCTGAACAACTGGAATGTAATGAGCATGTTCAGAATGATAGGGAGCATCTCTGAACTGGAACCTGAACAACAAATCTACACCCTAAAGCAAGCAAGAAAGCTCTGGGGTTTGGAGAACTGCTCTTATTGTGATTGTCCTGAGCATTGCTGACACTGTGCTAGAGGTATGATTTTACATTTCGGTCTTCCTTTTCAATACAAAGATTTCAATGTATCGAGTAATATATACTGAGACCCTATCAGTTCTTGAAATATCTGCTTCATGACACACATGAGGTAAAGAGAACTAGCAAAACAGAGTTTTCTTTTGCTGTGGGACTGTAACTGTCATGTTACAGTTGCTATATAGATACTTCTCTAGGTCATGTTTTATTTTACGTTGGATTCTTCCAGTTGCAGGTGCAGCTGAAATGAAAATGTAAACCTTGATTTTAGTGTAGCTACTTCAGTAAACACAAGTTGCAGAATAAAATCTGTATTTATTTTGGAACAAACACTGTTTACTTTAGGAGTATCGTATTTAATCCAAATGCACTTGTTCGTGTGAACAAGCAAAATAGGATTTTAATCACTTCTTCTATTAGCAAAGAATGGCATCCATTGTGTGCTTTAAAAGGGTTATGTGTTCGGTGCGGGAGAGCACTCCTAAGTCATTGGCTATGAAAATTAGTTTGTTAAATAATTTTAGTTCTTAGTCCTCAGTGTTTACAATAGCTAATAGTTTATATAGCTAACAGTCTTGAATTTATTTTTTTGTTTTGATATGCTATTTTAATGGTAGAAGGTAGGATTTGGATTTTTGTTGTGTTTTTTTTTTTTTGTTTGGTTGGTGTTTTTTTTTTTTTACTCTATAAGCTTCTGTTTATAGCCTTAAGTTTAAAATGGGGGTGTTTTGAAAGCCTTCACAGCCTGATTTAATTCCTTGACTGTTCATCCACAAATTGTCAGGCTGAATGAAGTGGATTTCAAGAACTCTCTTTGTTCTACATATCCTGTGCCTGACCCACAGGTAATCTGCACCTTTTTTTCTTCAGCGCCAAATAATTGTGGTGGGAAAGAAGAGAAAATGTTAGGGTCACAAAGTGCAGGCTAGACAGAGATGACAGGTCCTGCCAATTGAGTGCCAGTATTGAGAACCTGCGAACCGTAGTCTCTGCTTTTTCACATGGATTTGCGCTGTATGCTAACAGGCACTCCATGATGATGGGTTAGGAAGTTCAACACTTCAGCCTTTATTGCCTTGGCTTGAAAGGAAGTCCAGAGGTTTTTGTATATTTCGCAAGTACAGTAGAGGAGCATTTGGCACAGGCCATGCACATATATATGGGATGTAGGTGTGTTGTTCTATGTAATGTTAATTTTCTAACCTGTATGTATACTGGAGATTTTGCTATCCTTCTAGCCCAGTAAAAACCAGAGATTTACTTGTCAAGTTTAATGACTACTGTTAAATAATGTTGGGATCCTTGCATGTTATTTTTCTAAAATAAAAAAGAGAGGCTAGTAGGAACAATCTGCTTTTTATTTTGTGGGAAGATTATCACAGCTATAAGTAAAAAAGCTGTAGAAAACAACAGACTTATAAAGAAAAATGGTCATTCACAAACTAGCTTTGGAATATGCAATTGTTGCTTGGAAAAACATTCCCTGACAATCTATAAGCGTATGTTTCCCAAAGAAGCACATTGTGATGGCTTATAGAAGTGATGAGTATTTGTGGAGCAGATAATAATCTGAAAGGGTACATATCTTAAAGGGTATATATCTTATTTCTGGAAAAGACATAAACAGAGATACTGCTGTCATAAAAAGCTGTATAAAAAAACACAGCAGTGTACACTAGAGGATTTTTTTTTTAAATTAAGTTTTTTTCAGATACATCACATTTATAAAGGATTGCAGCTTTAACTTGTTTTGCCAGATCTTTTCTCACATGTACATGACCAAATTTCTCTACTGTTCAGTAGGGAAAATGAAGCAGTGGATATAATTGCGTAATGACAGATATGAGAGGAACAGAGAATCCCAGCAATCATTTCCTGTGAGTTGGCCAGCTTCCAGGCTGTCTCAATGGGCACGCTGATATAAAGGCAAAATGAAAATAGCTTGTTGTGAAGGGTGGTTGTTGGTTTGGTTTTTTTCCCCTCTCTCATTTGACTTTGCAGACTAGGGTATTGAAACAATTCGTTGACAGCATGGTGTTAATTTTCTCACAGTAAATTAAGAAGATTAACCAAATGTGGAAATGTATTTTAGCTATAATCAGCAGATTTGGGACTGTAATACTTCGGCGGCGTCTGAGGTTATGTTCATAATATTATTCACGTTATTCCTTTTCAAAATGTGCAAGCTTGTCCAGAGTTATCTTACACTCAGTGTTTATTCAAAGACAGCAGAATCATTAGATTTATTTTTGTTAGTTTTGTAACACAGAAATGTAGATGATCAGCATGCTAGCCGTTACGTCACTTCACTTGGCATGTAGTATTGGCACAGATAAGAGGAACTCTTGTAACAGCCTGAATCTCTTTTTTTTATTATTTTTAATTTTCCTACAGTAAATTGAGTAGTGAGGCATATTTTACATAATTATGGCAGAAGTGCACAACTTGACGGGTGGTAGCAAAGGAGCAAAGTAATATAAATATTTGCAGAACATTTCTGCCATAACTTAATGCTTTGCATATGACTCTTTATAAAGATCCTAAGTTAGTTTAAAGGAATGATTCCAGAAGACTACATAGGTCCAGGCATTTTAAGAGCTGTGAATGATGACTGTGGAGCATCTCTGGGAGTTTTTGGCTTGTCATACAAAAACAGAAAAAAGAAGGAGGAAAAGTTAGCAGGAAGGAGTTAGCAAATGCTTTGGGAATGGAGGAGGGAGAAGACACAAGCTTTCCATGTACATGTCTTGGGCTAGACTCATCTAGTCATTCATTTTTGATTGTTGTTTTTCTTTGACTTACTGCTTTTCACTGGAGACATATTTTCACTTAGCAAATGATTGCAGCAGTTTGATGAAGCTCATGCAAGCATGTATCTGCTGCTGCTTCAAGCCCCAAGGCAGAACTGATGGAAGGGAACATAGAAACAAGTCTCGGTTACTCTGTGCAATGTCTGTTGGTTTAATTGAGCTGCTGCAGATTTGTTTCAAGCTAAGCTACCAGTTGTGGCACTGAAAGGTATGAGGGACGCAAACACATGGATCTGTGCAAGCCAGCTGTGCGAGAGAACAGCAAAGGACAACATGGACAGTAACTTCTTAAACTACTATAGGTAGATTTGCTAAGTTACACATGTTGACACCCTCATTTTCCCTTAGGCTAATGGGTAAGTCCACAGACAACCCCCAATATCACCATTAACATCATGTCTTTGAGCATGCTTTGAGCATGTTACTAATGTTTTATATCACCTATCCAGCGTCCCGCCTCATCCAAATTTGCACTTTAAAGGCATATAGGAAATGTCTCCTTTCTCTCCCCTGATAACAGCTTTTGCTGGGGTCTCCTTCCTACAGGCTTTTAAATGTTCCTGCATTTCACAGCTTGCTGTCTTTTGTGCTGCCATTCCTGAACTGAAAAGACTTGCTCTCTCCCTTTTCAGAAGATGAATTTTCTCTCTGCCTTGGATTCTTTCTTAAAATATAATTCTCCATGAAGCCTTTTGAACAAACCTCTCCAGCTTCCAGACGGCACTTATTTGACGTAGGTCTGGGAGTGCTGCCTTAGGCAGCTTCCAGGCTGCTGCCAGGAGGACCAGTCCCGCTCCCACCGCCCAGCCCCTCTCTCCTGCCATTTCCCAAAGCAGCTGTCAAGCTAGTCTGCTGATCACACAGAAAACCAACGAAGAAAAAACAGCTGCTCCAGGTTTCTGACTAACTTGCCCTATGATTGCTGGCCATGGCTGAAAGGGATCTGCAGCAGAGATCAGAATCAGAGCAGTGTTGCTTCCCTAGACTAAATTACCCTTTGCGAATACCTGTCCTATACAGCATCTGCTGCTTATACACAGAACACACATGCAGCATCATGAATAAGGTCTTTTAAAGTTTCTTTACAGTTTAGTAGCCCAAATCTCATTTTCAAATGCGAATTAAGCACTTTGGCAAGGGTTTCATTAAAATCAGTGCAGTTTAAAAGACCTATGTGAGAATAGGCTTTAGATGCCTAAGATGCTTTGCCCTTCTGAAAGTATTATCCCTGAACTATACCAAGTGCATTTTGCTTTCCAGGGAATGTTCCCAAAGTACAGAGCTGCATCTCAGCCTGTCTGACTGAAATCCAAACCTTCAGTGCAAACATGTCATCACTTGTAGTCCCTCATGAAGATTTCAAACTGGATACACTGAAGTTGCAAGGTCAACACCTTTAGGAGCAAAACACAGCTTGCTGCATAATCTTTATACATAAGCCACAGGATATTTTGCTCTTTACTTGCCAATTCAGCCTATTTTAAAAGAGAATCCAACAATTTTAATGTTCTACTTTGGAGCCGACTGCTAAACTGATTCTATCATAATAAAATACATCTGCATAAATAACATGTATTTATAGTGTTTCTACAGGGGCTTTCAATATTAATTACAGATATCACTTTGCTAGAGCAATTAGAGGGAGACTACTAGTACTGTATTTCCTATCAAAATTTTACAAAAGTGTCAAATATATCTGTAAAAGTTTGAAATGGTAAGCCTGCAAACAAACCGGTATTTTTTTTCTGAATTGCTGTTTAGCTCTAAATTGGCTCCCATCACAGAAGTTTTTTTGCAAAGTACTTGAGGATTTTATAAGCCTTTGTATTTTTATTAAAATATATCTTTGCAAAAATGTACTGGTTGGCAGTGCATACTTTGTTGGTCAGTGTCAAACTTCATTTTAGCATATCCCTGATTATGGTGCACGTTGAGTACATTGCTATTTTAAAATGTTCAATGTGTGGGTGCTTGCTTGTAACTAATCAGGGGACTGAACAGTGTCTCAGGTAGTCTTTGCTCACAAACAAAATGCTCCACACAAAGCAAGCAGGTGAAAACAAATGCAAGGTGTTTTGAAGGAAGGCTGGACCAGAACAATTAATGGTGGGCAGGTAACTGGCTGCTTTGAAGAGGTATTCCTAAATAACTTTACTGCTAAAAGAGCAATTGCTAAATGGGTGTTTTCCCTCCCCATGTTCAGGGGGTGAAAAACGCACCCATCACTCATTAGCCCAAAGTCCAAGTCAGCTAGACAGCGTGAAAAAATACCTGGCACTCAAAGCTCACATTTAGCCTCAGAGCTGTGTCCTGCCACTCAACAGGAACAAAACAGTCGTGCACTGTTTGTGACCTTCCTTTACTTGTAATGTGGTGTCAATCACATTGGTTTTTAATCCTTTCCAAATTATAACATGTATCTCTTGTGCTTTAATTTTGCTTCATTCCCTTCCTGACTTTACTTTTTTCTTCTTTTACTCCTGACAAAAGAGGACACTCACTTTCCATTATATTCAGTATTTCACCTGATATTTATGATGTTTGTGACCTTTTCTTCACTTTGCTTACTTTCTTGACACTATTTCTGTACCTTTACCCCACCAATTTTTAGTATCTGATTTCTTTTCTGGGTCTTTCTCTGCAAAATCCCTTTCTTTCAATACTGCAATTTCTATTTCTAAGGTATCATTTCAGTTCTCACTTTCTACCTACCAAGCAGATGGTTAGACAAAAGGGGAGAATGTCTGTGATGTCCCAGGGCTTGTGACGGTCCCAAGACCATGCAGCGTAAATTAAAATTCCAGCTCCTCATGTCCTTTCTAACTGCGGGATCTAAGATGTACTGGTGTCATCTTTTCTGCCTGTATCTTTTGCCTGAGAGAGCTGAATTTGGAAGTCTGTTGAGTTATTCCTTCTTTCAGCCGCTCCTGTGAGAAGCTGATCTTCTACTCCTTCCTTTAGTTTTGTGGTTACTAAAAAAATTGTTTCTTTTTCCCAGATTTCTATTTTGAATCCTCTTCTCCAGCAACTTGTTCCAGTTGTCATTCATAGTTACCAAGCCAGGGAAGGAGGCTATTGACTTGATAATTTTCACTGCTACATTGACAACTTAAGCTTAAGTTTTCTATCCATGGAGACTTTGAGAAGTCACTGAGCAGTGGAGGAGTAACTACAATGGGAAACTCGTGGATTCAGGAGGATGTCCCATCATTAGCTAACACTCAGTTCATATTTGAGTCGTTAACTTCGTAGGCATTTGGACGGACAGTTCCTTTCAGTTTTAAACAAAAAACTTCATTTCTGTGAAATTGATAACTTGCTGAAGAAGCTTCCAGCTTTTTTTTAGCCAAGTTGTTTTTCAAAGCCTGGCAACATATGTTCACACTTGTAGTTTCAGCTGTGTCTGTACATCTAATACATTTTGTCTGCCTGAGGAGGCAATTCACTCTATGGTGGTTAAATATGAGCAAATGTAGTATTGTCTTTCCTGTGCTGGTTGTCACTCTTACCTCTCTCTCTAGCACAAGCTACCTATGTCTAAAATACAAAAGAATATGTATTGCAGTAAGAATAAGTATATGTTGTACAAGTGCAAAAGACCACACCTTGTTCTTCAAAGTTTTTGAAAAATTTCTGAGGTATTTTTGGTAGACCTATGTTTTTAAAAATCTAGTATCCACAGCCATCATGTGAGGCCAAATAGACTTCTTCAGCTTTTTTCTTATCTGAGGTTGTTGACCTCAGGAGAGGAGGAGAAGGTTACAGGGTCAAAGTCTTTTCCTCCTTGGAGCTTGCTGCTTGCTGGGAGAGGGTTGGCTGGAAAATAGATGTTTTAGAAAAAGGGTTGAGGGTCATGATTTTAATTCTGTTAGGGAACAGCTGGTTTGAGTTTCTTTCCACTTCTATCTTCCCTCCCTTCCTCACAAATCCATGGAGAGAGAAAAATTTGTTCAGAGGAAAGCAGTAACACAAAAATAAAGGATTGCAGTATTTTCATGTTTAAAATAGATAATGTTTGTTATAGGACTTCACATTAAGAGAGAGAAGAGGAAATTATTAAAATAATTGAAATACATTATTGTTTCAAGCATTGAATTGAGATTGATCTAAAGTGCCAGAGGTTTATTTGTTTTCCTGCCAAAAGTTAAATTGTTAATAGTAATGTTCTAATTTTTTTTGGTGGATAAACAACATGCATTACAATTTTTAATTTAGTGATGGACAAAGCTAATTATGAATGTGCCATGTTAGTTTGCATACAAGTCGCTGAAGAAAGATGGTTTGATTTGGCTATTTCTGTTCAGATTTTCTTCATCTTTGCATGCTGCTTTCATGCACTAAGGCCAAACAGAGAGAAGGAAACTCACAACTCTCAAATGAATGGCAAACTAGGAACAGATTTTTCGTCTGCGCTCCTCTGAAACACTGGCCTCAGGCTGTGTTGGTGTGTGGCTCAACAGCAATCAGAGGTCATAATTTCATTGGCGGTTAGCATCAGGTTTAATTTTTCTAATATGTTACATTTACCAAAATGTCTGGTTTCAGTTACACTTATGCACTGACTGAATCAGCTTTGAGCAGCATGATGTTTTAAGGTACCTGAAAGGCTACAAGAACGTTTATGGAACACATATGCTAATTGTTTTTAACCACTTTCCTTTCTAAACACAAAAATGTGTTTTTGGAAAGCCATTTAACAGTAGTAGCTAATGATGGTGTGCATTTATTCTAAGAAATAAGCACAAGGAATAGGTAAAATAGTTGTTTTAACAAGACTGCCATCTACTGATTTCCACAATTAAAAATATCCCTGATGAGTAGATTGTTCATAATTTTTTATAGCTTTATTTTTGCGATTTGCAAGATCAAGAAAATTATAAAGTCTTTCTGTCGCCTTAGGAATGCGACCAGGTTCACATTGACGACGTGTCTTCAGACGACAACGGTCAAGATTTAAGGTACAAGAGAACTGAACAAGATAAAACGTTGCTTTGCAAGTTCCTTCCTGGGAAAGCAATGAACTGCTGTAACACTTAGAGTAGCTGGCTGTCTTCTTAGCTGTCTTAGCCTTTGCAACCCAGCAGAGTGAGTAGCTGGTGGTTGAATGTAGCCTGTTGCTTTTTGTTAATCTGGGGGTTTTCTTATCTCTGACTAGCACCTATAACTTCGGAACAGACGGCTTTCCTGCGGCTGCCACGAGTGCGAATTTGTGCCTCGCGACGGGGGTGCGTGGAGGAGTGGACTGGATGCGAAAATTGGCTTTCCGCTACAGACGAGTAAAAGAAATATACAATACCTACAAAAATAATGTCGGAGGCAAGTGACTCTGAAGTATATAACAAATATAGATGAGAAGTAGTAAAAAGGAAGAACTTCTGGTTTCTGTTCCTTTTTTAACATGGTAGTGTTTAGTGAGCTGTTTAGCTTCTGGTGTGTGGAAAATTGTCTCTGAGCTAATGAAAGCAAAGGAAAATGACAGAACATTACTTAATTACTTAATTTCAGTGCAGAAATACCCTTATATACTCCACAGGTCTTCTTGGTCCAGCAAAAAGAGAGGCTTGGTTACAACTAAGAGCAGAAATTGAAGCTTTGACGGATTCTTGGTTAACACTTGCACTGAAAGCACTCACCCTTATTCATTCGAGGTGAGTACGAAGAGTACGGGGTAGTTAGAAAACTTTACCTGATGATCTAGAAGATCTATCATCAACTTATGCTGATGATCTTAAAGAGTCTGCGTGATCTGGTGGGCAAAATGCTGAACCTGGAGGACCTTCTTCTCATTCCTTGTTCTGGTCTGACCATGCCACTCTTTACCTTGCTCTCCTGTAAGGTGGAAAAAAACCCCTTTGTAAATGGCAATAATAATGATAAAGGGTTCTGATGGGAGGGATAAGGTTTTCCTTGTTCTGTTTTGTTTTGTTGAAAAAGGGATGTTTGCATTTTCTCTTCTGTAGGACAAACTGTGTGAACATTCTCGTAACAACTACTCAGCTAATTCCAGCTCTGGCAAAAGTCTTGTTGTATGGACTAGGGGTTGTATTTCCCATAGAGAATATTTACAGTGCAACTAAAATAGGTGAGCTATTTTTATAACATTGTGATACATTTGAAGCTCTAATTCTAAATAAAAAGATATTCTGGTCTATATTTATTTCTTACATGCATTCACTGTAGCAAATATAGAGATTAGCAATACCTGATCTCATGAAACACTTTTCATGCTAAAGCATCCTAGAAGTGCTTTTCAAATGTTTGTCATGATCCAGCACAGAAAGCTTCCTATAGCTCTCTTAACACTGCTGCAGCCTCTGTTGGGAGGAAATAGAATTGCTTTTTTGTCATTTCTCAAAACTGCGAGGCTTTGTAGCAGCTGAGAAGGCTTTTTAGTAGGCTATGAGTACAGAACGCTGAAGTCCGCCCAGATTAGCAGAAGAAGTTCTGTAAAGGTAAGCCCTGTCTCCGTTTGTTTTCATGGGCTCTGGAGCGAATTTTGGTAAACAATTTACCAGAAGCAAGAATGTTTTGCTGCAGAATGTAATTATTTAAGTTCATTCATACTGACTGTAATAAGCTTCAGCTGGGCAAATGTTTATTTCTGTTTTCTGGCTCAATATAAAAGATGTTATTCTGAGTATGTAGAAGTACATAGGACCAGATGGCAATGGTGCTTGTAGTTTTTAACATGATTATGACATATCTGTTCTGTCTCAGATTCCCTCAAACTTGTGGGCTACATGAAAACATTTTTCATGTGTTCTTAAGTATCTATAATACAGGAAGCTCAAACGGCCAAGAAAAAATGGTGGGTTATTTTTGTTTGGTTTTGTTTTTTTAAAAAAAAACTTGGTTGACAGTTTTATGTAGAAATTTGAAAGCATTACCATAAAAGATTTAAAACTGTTTTCTGTATAGAAATGTTATGGTAGCATCTGTCAAAACTTTAAAGTAAATTAAAACTTTGAATTATAATATTTTAAATACAAATTTTAATTAAAACATTTTAATAAATATTCACTTGTGACTTCACGTACACAGGACAGAGGGTATTTTTGGAAAACTGCGTTCAGTCACTGACTGTCACAGGAAATCATGAGATTTTTGTAACATGACAGACACGATTCATGTTCTTCAAGCACCATTTCAACCTAGTTAGTGTTGGAGGTTTCTTATGCCTGGTGCTACTGTTAAAATGTGTCACTGAGTAGTTTGGCTTCTCTGCTGGCTAAAAACCTTTTTTTAATTTCCAACCTATTTGTTCTTGTGGTGGTATTGTTCTCTAGCTGAAACAACTATTTTGGAAAACATGATTTTTCCCGTTGGTTGCTATAGACACTCAGGTAAGCATGTACCATGACCAGACTGAAGTGATCTTTCAGAATGGGGACATTTGAGAAAATTCAACTCTAAGCATTCTTCCTGGCTTCCCAGTACCTGAAGCTTCCCAGTTTCGGTACCTACATGTAGGACTGGAGCACTGGGATCATGTCCCTAAGTCAGTGCAATGAAGTAAGGAGCCATATTAATGGATCCCAGTACAGGATCAAGGACTTTGCCCATGTATTGGATTACAGGCATTTAAATCTAAATCTTTTGGGTGATCTTCTAAGTCAGGATACTACTGTTTCAGGAGCTGTGATTAATCTTGTCACAGGTTCTGGAGAAAAAGCTAGAATTTCAACTCACATTCAATCAATTTGCTCAGTTCAGGATACTGGCCTTAAACAGCCAGCAGAGAATTCTCCTGGTAGGGAAATTCCCCCCGAAACCTGTCTCAGATTAGGGAAAGAGACAAGAAAGGTGATATTGTGGACCTCTAGTCTGCTATGTCTACCGTGGCACGTGTACTAAAGGACCTCATGGAGCAGATTTTAAGGTTGACTGTCAGCTGCTGTGGCAGGAGCAAAGCTGCAGTCAGCCTTGATACGCCATCCTGCAGGAGAGCCCCTCTCTCCCAATAGCTCTAATTATGTATTCAAAGTGTTGGGGAGATCTGGGCTAAAAAGCGATATATTTGATGTCATCCCATCACCACCTATCCTGAATAGTCTGATCTTTTTCTTTCAGGAAAGGAAAGTTGTTTTGAGCGAATAATTCAAAGATTTGGAAGAAAAGTAGTGTATGTTGTTATAGGGGATGGTGTCGAAGAAGAACAAGGCGCAAAAAAGGTAATGGCCCTTTTCCAGTGCATGTTGATTTCAAGAGTCTGAAAGCAAAATTGTCTTTTCTTCAACATAGGACAGCATGCATTAACATTTGGGGTTTGTATCTTTGCTTTATGAAATATGTTTTGACCATATCTCTTAGGAAATTACATAAAACTGTAGATAATAATGTACCCTGCTGTTCTCCAAGAGACACATTAAGCTAGCCATATATGTTTGATGTATTTCAAAAAGAAGCCAGAAAATGGACCCCAGTTCTTGTGCCAAGAACTAATAGTTCTGTTTTCATTGGCATCCCAAAATACCACATAGGATGTTATGAATACAAGCAAAAAATGGCAATTCTTGCTGATCAAAGGCAGTGTGCTGTCTGACTGTATGAAATACGTATATGTCACACCTTGAAAAGGTATGTAGGAATGGAGTAGGTATACATAAATTTCAGTTTTCTTGTGCGTCCATAATTTGGATTTTGCATTCAGGTAAGTACTTGTGGCTTGTCCTGCATTCATAACTCAGTTAACTGAGCAGAGGATACTATTTGACTATGTCTTTATTATTTTTTGCTTTTCTTTGGGAAGAAGGGAAAAATTCACTTTTATTTTCCCATGTGGTATAAGCTTCATAAAAAGCAATACTTCCCACTGACAAATAATAGGCAGTATTCGTAGCCTTGCTATTCTACCAAGGTACAGCAGATACAGAGCTTGGAGAAATGAGGTATAATATTGGCTATTTGAACAATAGGAGAAAGAGAAGGAAAATCGGTATTTCTGTTCTTCCTTTTACAGGTAAATTGCTTTTACACAGCTGCTTTTTTACCATGAAACTCTTTGTGGTACTTCTGTATCTGTTTCCACTGTAACTTTCTAAATTGGAGAAGTGAAACTAATTAGTCCGCGTGGCGTTTTAACAACTATTGACTGGTTTTGCTTTGTGAAATCTCGGGTTTGTGCCCCTGAAGCATTGCGGGTAGGTTCCCGGCTTGTCCCAGCACTTCACAGAGTCTCAGTTTCATATATCCCTTTGGCGGACTGACGGGAACAGTTTGCTCCTTTCTCCTTCAGAAATGCCTTTCATCTTTGCGGAGAAATGTTTTCCCGCTGTAAATGATTACATTTTAAAAGCTGCATTTAAGATCAGGGGGAAAAAAAGTTCTTCTCTTTGTTCCTTTTCTGTTGCTCGGTGAAATACTGTTGTATATGATAATGGCAGGAGTAGTCCTTTTGGTAACATTATCTAATTCAATGCTTTTTTCAACAGGAAACATGATTCAGAGAAGCATAAGAAAAAGCCTTTCCAGTCGCTAAGAGGAGTAGCAGTATAGAAAGTTCCTTTGTGCCATTACTTCTGTGTATTCTTTCTCGGTGGACGGAATTTTCAGACTCAAAGCATGTTAGATGCTCTGGATTAAATTATCTGCTGCAGCAATGCCAGAGGAGTCAATAAGTAGACCAGCAGCCCTGCCTTTCTGCAGAAACAATTAATTTGATTAAGGAAATTGCTTCTGTGATTCTTGTCCTGCTTCTTACTCCACCGAAAAAGAAGTCACCATTTCACACTGTGAAAGCAGGATTTGCCTCTTAAGTTTTGGCCCTTGCATCCTGCAAGAGCAAGAACCACACAGTACCTTGCAGTACAAGGAGCTCCTCCCAACTGAGATGATGATGTTTTGGTTAGTCTCAGGTTGTTTTTAGGGTTATTAGGAGTGAGTATGGGAATGTACCCTGGTTTAAAGACGTATGCCCTGTCTCAGGAATAAAAGGTATTGCTGTATTAAAAAACAGTAAAAGCCTAGAACTTCTCTGGAGAGTGTGCAAACAAAACAGAAGATTTACCCGCACAAAAACACCCAAAGCCCATCAATCCAAAGTGGCATAACTGTCCCATGATGTACCCCATTGCCTTGCTTATCCCCTGAACCTCATTAGCTGGCTCCTTCCTACCTTCCTGCCCATCACCATGTTGGGTTTTGTGATATTCTCAGGGCAGGGACAGCTTTTCTGTTACCCCTTTGCACAGCACTTTGCTGAAGGGGTTTGGCCTGTGGTGAAGCCCTTAGTATATGTGCATTTCTTCACACTACTTATAGTGTAAACAGTACACCCTTCTTTAAATAGCGCTTCACTGATTACATGTAAACTATAATGAGTATTTTTAAGTGAGCATATAAATTCAAACCTATTTAATTTGAGAGATTTTTTATTCTGTGTTTGTTCAGTGAAAAGAGCTGAACTTCCAGCTTAGGAGGTAAGAAATTTAAGGCTTGTTATTAAAAATAATTTACGAATAATTTATCAATTGCTTTATCATAAGACAAGATTTTCATTTATGTCCTTCATTCACAGAAAACCTTGAGTCAATACAACAAGAGGAAAAATAAAGGACACATTTAAAATCTTTTTTTTGTTGTCATTATTGTAAAAATTTAGTAGTAGAAACTTTTTAATACCATTTAAAAGATCATTGCTCTTTTGAGAAATATTTTTAGGATAGACTGTTTTGTCATAAAATGCCTCTTTTGATTGACGAAAATAAATACAATACACTGAGGAAACCGCACACTCTTAAGTTTCACATAGCACGGGACAAGCCATGGTATCAACACATTTGTTTAGCTGTCACTTCCAGCAAAATATTTTATAAGACAATTAAAATGCTCAGGACGTTTGCATTGCAGACTGAGGAATAATCGTACCCTTCTGGATCAGTTCAGCACACAGCCAGGGTGGCTGTAATGCCAGGGTTTACGCAGAGGTTGCTACCTTCAGATCAGCTTACCCGGGAAAAGAGGGAGAGGAGGGGAGAGAGAAACGGGTGTTAGAGCTGAGGGGTGCTCGGGATGGCTGCCGGCATCGGTGCGGGTGCTGTGTGGGTCAGAGCTACCGCATCTGAGTGCCACTGCCGTGACACAGCTATTCGCAGAATAAGTTTCTGGGGTTTTCTGCCAGAGACTCCATTGTCTTGGCATTTTGTTTTGTTTTGCTTTGTTTTGTTTTGCATTTTGGTTTTTGTTTTGTTTGGTTGTGTTTTGTTTTGTTTCATTTTGTGTTGTTTTGTTTGAGCTCATCTTTTGCCTTTCCCTTTGGAGACACAGTCGGGAAATACTCGTAAGGCAGAAAAAACCCCAATTCCTGAGTTTTTCTACTTAGGAGAATCCTCCAAAGGATTTCTAGTTTGCGAGAGGAGACAAAGGAGGAGGCTCTCTGCACTGAGGAGCTGGATTTTACATCAGGTGATTCAGGAGAGCCTGGGCAAATTGGCTTCTCCCTTTGTCTCCAAAATGGTCATGCTGCCTCAGAGGGAAATTGGGAGGAAAAATCATAAATCTTTGTGGAGCAATAAATAGAATATAAATGGGTATCCAATATGCCACTGCTTTTAAGCTCACAGTCACACTGTGCTGGTCAGGTTTGGGGTAGGAAGTAAAGACAACCGCTTAGCAAATCTGGCAGGAATGCAACAAAAATACTGTGAAAGATGACAGAAACTGATGGGTTTTCTATTCAAATCCATCACAAATCTCAGGAGTAAGGTTTTTGTATAAATATGTATTTATTTAAGGGAAGGAGGATAGTCTGCACTTTTTGGTATTGCTGTCAAAAAATGGCTTTCTTTTGCACGTGTATTAATAGAAACACTTTATTTTGTTGACTAAAATACTTGAGTTTTTTAATTTTAGTAAATACATACTGAAAAATAATATTGCTTCTATTTCAGAAATGAAATACCTTAATATTTTAGGTTATTTAATAATGTTATAATTATCAGATTTACTAAATTTATAATTTCACTTTTCATGCTTTTTACACTAAAACCAAAATCAAATTTTTGCCACCATAGTTCATTTCAAAATGTCCTCAACATTAAATCATTAAAAAGTTCAGAAATGTATTTATTACCAGGTATCATCTACAAAATAATTCATGTTTTTAAAAGACAAAAGCTTCATGCTTACGTGGAAGATATTGAAATAGTACACAAGATCATTGTTTTACTACCAGTCTAGATGCATATTCCTCCAATGTGCAACAAGAAAAGCTTTTTTACAGTTTCATTAGATACTAATGCATCCAGTTACACTGCCTATTTATTAGTGGTTAGCATTTGTCATCCATTCTCCCACAGCAGCAAATGAGATATTAGCATTTTTCAGTGTGCTCAGAATAGTAGACACGTGTTGTACATGACATGTGTGCTAAGTGTTGGTAGGGATGGCTTTCTAAAGGCGATATTCAGTAAATGTATATACAAAGAAACTCTTGCCCAGTCATTCGGTAAGAAAAAATGTACTTCTGTCTCATGGGTGGGTTGCCACTTTTGACAGGGCTGAATAGCTGTGGATAAATGGGCCATGTTAATACAGGAATAATTGGTAAGGTTTTGTATAATAATTTCATTACTTTAAATGTTTTAATTTTGTACAATCATTTGTTATCTCAGATAAAGTGAAAACTACTGTGTATGCCCTGTGCATATGTATGGACACATATGTATGTGAGACTGTATATACAGACACAAACATATAAATATAGATATATTTTTAGATCTGCATCAGGTTTGTTTCCCCTCCTCTTACCTATGAAGGCTGTGCCATAGGGTCAGGTTGATAGAGATCTGAGTCAGCCGCATTCGGCCGTGCAGAGTGCGCCAGTGCAGATTCCAGCCCCATGCAGCCGCTGCGTTCCTGGCGTGCTTTATTTCTTGGGAGTGTGTTGCTGGTCTTTTGACCTGTATGCAGGAGAAATGAAAATAATTATAATCCTGAGGTTTACACAACCTCTTTGTTTTCATGAGACCCTCCAGAATCATTCCACACCTCACCCCTGTAACTATGTGGATTAAATGGAGGTATACTCCTTTCACAGACAGACTTAAATAAAACAGAGGACACTTAAGTGCATTTGAAATAGAAAAATAGCCAAAATAATGACCACTTAAAGTTTTGGTTTAAAATCTGACCATAAACAGCTATGGGTAATCCAAAACTCGATATTGCATATGGGCATCTAGCAAGAATCGCTGTGATTTGATTTAGCAGAAGCTAAACCTTCTGTTAAATCAATCAGGGTCTTTAGCTGCCCTAGCTGCCTGGTGTGTGTACACTGTGTGATGCTGAGATTGTTACTAGGGAAGCAATATAATGCTGGAGCTGCATGAAGTGGGAGCTGGTAGCCAAGAATTTATTACTCCAACTCTCTCTATTCATTAGTTTGCTATATGACCTTGGAGGGCATCCATGTCATTGACTCTTGGCTTCTGCAGAGACACTACGCAAAGGCAGGTGTCCACCAAACTCTTCGCCACACCACATCTTAGGTATGCTATTTACACCTCCCTGACCTGGTGGTTGAGGCAGAGCTGGTGCCAAGCTAAGGGAAGCAGGGAGCTATGGCTGGCTGGCAGGGAGAGCAGGTGGGTCCTACCTGGCAGGGGGCTTGTGAGAGAAGATGGAAACTGCAGCTGCACAAGAAAGGGAGGCAGCACTGCCGAGCACCACCGGCTAAGTGCAGTCAGCTGGCAAACACTGCATGGACCTGCTGCAAACACAAACGTGTGCCCATTAGTCCTTGATGTAGTACCCCTGTCAGATGTTAAAAATTCTGCCAGGAAGATCTTGCAGCCTAAAAAAGAGATAGGTGCACAGAAGTTTTTGGTGAGTCCGCAGAACAGAACGGTTAGGAATTTTTATTTCATTTTGCTCTTGCTGGTTCATTTCCTGAACATGGTGCAAGAAATGAATCTTTAAAAGATTTGAGTTGGAAAGCAGCAGTGTCTGACCTGACAGAGTACAGAGGATAGACTATCTGTATAATGTAATAGGGAAGACACTGGGACACTGGGAGCTAATTCCATCTAGTTTCTGTTGCTGGTGGAGCATAGAGACAGTACAATGGAAGTTTAGATTGAAGATGTAGAAATAGTAGGTGTCATAGGCAGTGTTTAACACTTCCTTCTTAAGGAAAGGATTAATCTGTAAAAGCGTTTTGGAAATATCATAAGCATGTTTTCCAACAACATCTCAGTTGTCTCTGAATTATTTTCTTTGTTTGTTTTGTTCTCTCCATAAGCAGCTATCACTCATGCATTTATCTTCAAGCTGAGATTTAGTCAGCTGTTTCTCAAGGCTTTGTACAACTTAGAGTAAAGCAAAGCAGAACAGAAACTCTTGCAATGGTGCTTCCTTGAGGGTCATTTTATTTTCTTCCTGAAGAAATTTCTTTGCTCTGTAAGCTAGGCACACGCTGAATGTGGGCATCTGTTGATGCATCCATATTACATATTAAATCAGATCAGGAGTGTCATATTGAAGCAGACCTTCCAGTCATTCCCCCTCACTGTGATTTGATTAACATCCTGGACTGGTTTGGGGCGGGGGGGGATAAAAAACCAAAACCAGATTTCTTTTGGATAGAACTAAAGAACAATATACTGTCCAGGTGCTCACCAAATGCTCTCCAGCTGCTAATGGGCACTTTTTCCACGATTGCAGACTAGAGCTATTCTGAAGTGAAAACCCTGAAACACGGGCACTGGGTGCTCAGTACCACCTCCTTCACTCTGCAGTCCCTCTAACTGTGCAACTCTACTTGCTAACACTTGTCCCTCACTGGGTGCGCATTTTCCAGACTCCTTACAGTGCTCCCTTACTGATGATGTATGACTCTTTAGTCTTGCTTATTAATATTAATCACTTCAGTATTATCTTCTCTGACTGTTGCAAGAGCAACAGTTGATTGTTGCTTAACTGTTGCCATTTAACTTCAGAGAGACTTTTAAAAATCTCTGCTTTATTCTATAAATCCAACCCAGTTCATCGTCTCAACATTATCTGGATTGAAGCAGCATTCTTGTAAAAACAATAATTATTTATAAACTGATAGACAGATGTTTACCTGAGCTTCTAAAGTCAAATTTATGATAGGCTCTGTGCTAAGGCGTTTGCCTTCTGAGATAGGCATAAAGTAAAATTACAGGGCTTACAGTAAACATGCAGCTGGAAACAGAGAGTTTCACATTGTTTTCAAAATTGTTCTTTAACTTAAAATTTGAGGAGAAGGCCTGAATGAAAAAAGGAGGTAAGCCTAGAAGTGATAATCAGAAGAGATGAAGTTATGCCACTGATTTCAGCAGAATTAGGAGTTTACTCACAAAGTGCTGAAGAAGGATGAAGAAAGCCTCTCTGAGAAGCTGTAGACAAAATGCTTGGGGAACTCAGAAGCTATTGTGACAATAAATTGCTTGTGGTTTGCCTCCTAAAGGTGCCAGGACAAAAGTTGACCCAATGAAAAGGTGAACATGATCATGTTAGCCTTCAGAACATTGTTGAATTGAAACTATTTTCCCATGGGATTTATAGAATATTTTCCTGACGAAAGCTGATGGTTATCTTTTTTTATTTATGCAAGAGTTCTTGCTGACACTATAATCCCTGGTTTAGAGTATAAAGATAGCTCTTAATCAGATTTTTACCCTTCATGGATGAGGTAATGTGTGTTTTTTCCTAGTATTTGTGTTTTTGGTTTATTCAGGTTCTTTGCAAATGTATTTGTGCTCCAGACAGATTTTATTACAGCTAATAGGAAAAAAATATGTATTTATTTTAAAATTGTCCCATATGGAAAAGATGTTTTAAGATTAGTGCTAACAATGAGTGATGTTATACAAACCACTGGGATAAAATTCCTTTCAGAGTGATGTGAGCAACACATGAGCTATTCTGAATCACCATGGCCATGTTCTTAACTCACCTGCCAGGGATAGTTCCACAAGGAACAAACACATTTGGATAGTAAATAATACTTTCACTTCCTTTATTTTTTGTTTTTTAATCAAGTTCTGTTCCCTTCCTCAAACAACCCACATGCTTCATATATAGGTTATTTTTCTTATTTTTTTTCTAGAAATATTTTCTTCTGCAATGTGCTGAAATCTGTTTTTCTTGTAAAGAGATGAGAAACCCCTCCCTTCCTTACGATCCTGTGACATGTTTGCTATTGTTCCTGTTGGTAAATAGATTTGCTATTACTGAGAATTTATGCTGAGGGGCTGGGTCAGAGAAACCAGAGATAAACGTGAAGAACTCAAGGTTTTCAGAGCTCTTTTGCTCTCCTCACAGTGTTCCCTTATCCTTGTGAAAGACAATGGGTGGGTCTAAATACCAGAATGCTTGGGGTTATTTTTACATGTTGTCTGTGCTGTTCACAGCATGCTATGCCATTTTGGAGGATCTCGAGCCACTCTGACCTTATGGCCCTTCACCATGCCTTGGAACTGGAGTACTTGTAGCAGCTCAGCAGCACTTTGAAACCCCAGAGCCTCCTTCTGCCCGTGGACGGGATGCCTGTGTCTTGTGTCAGCATTGGACTACAGAACTTTGTGATTTCAACATGTTGACGTACAGCTGCAATTGGTCTTAACCCTTGCCCTTTCAGTAAACGGAGGAGCATGTCTTTTTCTTCAGAACAGCTGTTGACTCTGGTACTGCGAGTCCAATGAAAATAAGCCATGCAAATGTTTGAACAACTCATCTTTACCGTATTCACTACCAAAAAGAAATAGAGAAGGAATAAAAAAGGAAAAAAAGGGTTCATATCTGTGAAGAAAAAAAAGGACCTGCAAATGCTTTGTAGTTTTTAGACTCTTCAATGTGACACACACCATTTCTTCAACACAGCAAACTTGATTGCACAATGAAGACTGAGATTTTTCAAAATACCAGTGGAGTAATTTTCTTGTAAAGAAGGTTTACTTTTTGGTTTCTCATACCCAGGGTACTCTGTACATCTTTACTTATTTATGAACAGACTATATTTTGACATCATATAACTGAGGATATGTATAATAGGATTAAAGGCTATTATAAGCCTTTGCCTTATGGTACAGCAACTACTTTTGATTTTAGCACATTACAGAGTAGTTTAAAATATGTCTAATTTAAACTAATAGGTACATCACTGAGACAATCATGTACAGGAAGAATTTTTTGTGTAAATTTGTAATAATGAATGATTCTTTTACATATTGTTAAGGTAAATGCTATTGAAAGATAGTAATGCCTTGTTGGTGAAGAATGAGGCCACGTGTACACAAACTGTTGTGCAGTGCCTTATCAATGTGTTGGATATAAATATGTAGATAATGGATTTTTTTTAGATAAATTTGTCAAGACCAAAAGCATGGATGTCAAGTGTCAATAAGAATTGGGTTTTGTTCTTCTTAGC
Organism: Morus bassanus; assembly: GCA_031468815.1. Classification (NCBI taxonomy): domain Eukaryota; kingdom Metazoa; phylum Chordata; class Aves; order Suliformes; family Sulidae; genus Morus; species Morus bassanus. Next base: position 133,022,068 of record CM062567.1, on the reverse strand, counting down.
TGTTTCTCTACTTTTTTCTTCTCTCATCTACTCTGATTTTGAAAAGACTGATTTCTTTCCCCCACAAAAGAAATGTAGATAAAACACAACTGAAAAGGAGCCTTTGCTGTCTTCTGTTTCCTCTTTTAAAGTTAACATATTAACCCTTTTCTAAAGTATTGAAAAATGAATTAGCAGATTCATTCCATAAAGAAATAGAGAGAGAACACAAATATATTTTAAGACATGACTTAAACTGGAATCTTGGTACTGAAAGGTCTTTGTCTCATCCAAAAATGAAGGAAATTATCATCATTGTTATTTTTAGGAATTAGAAATGGGAATATTTTGGAGAAATTGAACAAGAATACTCATATACATTTAAGGTTTTTAATCCTCTTCCACCAGGAGTCAGATTTTCCTAAGATATAACATCCATTGCCGGCAATGGAAATACTGAAATAGTTATCGCCAAGGAGTTAAAATTCACTTTTGTCTATACCCATTTACAGGACAAACCTAGACTGTGTCTGTCTGTGACTTGTGACTTTTCTAATCTTGAAGGCCATGAGCTACTTGGTCAGATAAACTGTGAGTCTGACTTTTCAGCTTGAATTGTACCAATTCCCTCTACCCAATTTAAACCTCTTCATTAAAAAGAAGCCTCGGCTTTGTTGGTTCATTCTCCATCTTTTCTTCTTGTTTTCTTTTGCTAAAAACACCAGCCTTGAAAGAGCTACCTGCAAAGCTACAAAGCACCAATGTAGCTACACAACACCTTTCTCTATTGGAGGAATCATATTGCTGCTAGAATTCAATGTTTGTGGATTGCTTTATTACCAACAGGGGTTTTTATCCTACCAAGACTTGTGCATGTGCTTTACTTTACCCAGTGTGAGTGCTGGAATTCACACAGCACTCACTCACATACATACATAAAGCACATTGTGGGTAGTTTTTAGAATTGAGACTATAATTAGCCTTTTTTTTCCTCAAGCAAAGTAGACAGTGATGGGGGGTTGGTTGCCCTTTTTTTTTTTTTTTTTTTGGCTCTTTTCAATTTTTAGTCACTCACAGACTGAAAAAAACAAACCATTTATCTGGGCCTTATTGTACAAAAAGTGTGTTGTGTCCACAATTGTGTACAGAATTTTTCTTCATTAATTTTGTTTTAAATTAATAAAATTGATTTGTGAACATATTAAACAATTGTCTTGTATGCAAGTCTATGACATTTCTGCCCTCTAGCTTGGGAACGAGGCGAGATCTCTCATCTCTTTGCTATCACAAGGCAGAAGTTGTTCACCTGCTTGTGCCCAGCTGAGACATTAAATAGGATAGAAAAATATTTGCATCTAGTTTACAAAAGGCTCAGTTAGATGCACAGCAGTTGTTCTCCTTATCAGCCAGAGCTAGAGAAGGTCAGTGCAGAATAGGGACTTGGTGCATGGTGTCCTGGAAATGTGTGCCTAAGTGATTCATAGAAGTAAATGCCTAAACGTTAGGTGCCGCAGTGCCTCTGAATGTCATCCAAAGCAGTCCATGTGCTGAATGGATGAGTCCCATTGTTCAGACATCTCACTCAGGGCTACAGCAAGCCTCCCATCCTCAGAGAATCTACAGGCCTGAACGTCTCTGGGAATTCAGGACTGATATTTATCTTTTGCAGGCAGAGCAGGGCCACCCTTTAAATCATGGGAAGAGTGGCAATGCCCATTTTATAGCAGATGCTTTATTGTGGACCCATGAAGTATTGGTCCAGAGTGTGGGTTTGATTCACTCTTCTAAGGAGAGGGAGGGGCATGCCCAAACACACATCTTGCCTTCCACAAGTTTATTCTAATTAACAACTCTTAGACTAATCTGCCCAAGAAACATCCTCCACTCCTCCTGGTACTGCTGTGCCACCCTGCACAAAGGGATTAGCTGAGCCAGAGCCTGCAGAATAGAAGCCAAAGAGTGAGTATAGCTGCACTGAAGGGACAAGCAGGATCAGCCAGGAGGAGAAAATGTGTCCATCAACTGTGTATGGCTGTTTTGCAGTGGCTGATGAAAAGCCCTCTTTGCTCCTCTGCCCATGAGTGAGAGCCTTGAATGGAGGCTAGTGAGCACCTGTGCTCACTTTCTGGTCTAGTGAGACCTGGGTTTTGTTGCTGCGTTGTGGTACAGCTTCAAAATGAGAGATGGACAGTGCTGCAAACTGAAAAAAGGCATGGCTTAGTCAATTATGGCTTTGTGTCTTCTCAGAGAGAAAAGGGATTAAGTCAGCATAACTTCTTTTTGAACTAATCATCCAGTTATAACAGTAGTGACCAAAAGGAGTGCATTGCACCCATTCCCTGCATGATGTAGAATTAACTGATGTCTGCCACATTTTCTGAGCAACTTGATACTACTGGCATCTGAGGTGCTGGAAGTGCCTGGCAAGTCAGGTCCTTAGAAGATTTAGGAGAAGAAATATCTACTTTCCAACTCTGGTGGCCCTGGGATTGAGCAAGGAACCAAGACTGGGCAGATGTAAAGAGGTGAAACAACTAAATGCAAGTAACTCTTAACTTTACAAACAGCAGTATCTGATAATTTTAGGTAAGGAACAGGATGATAGTTTCATTGTAGAGTCTGCCTAAGTCTCACTTCAGGTAACTGAATTCATTCTGTACCTAGCCTTTAGTATCTCCCTCCCGTGGTAGAGGAAAATAACCTGAATAAAAGGTTATGGGCATCAGACTAAGCTGTAGTATTATCAACCTCTATGTGCCAAACACCTTTCCTTTCTTGTATCTTCCGCACTTGCACCTTTTCTCCAACAGATGTTTACTTGGGTTTTGCTGCAGTGTAGCTCATTCTTTGGCAGTACTTGTTGCAAGATCTCCAGTCCCACTATGTGTGATGGACTCAGTTCCATGATGCTACCAGTTGCCAGAAATTGTCTTCCCTTAGGAAATAGCTTAGCCTCAGAAGGGTCAAAGTGGACATTTCTCTGTTACAGACAAATTGAACAAATTCTTCCAAACAGTAGAACTCTGGAACAAGCATTGTGGGTGTAATTCCATGAGGTTTTGCAGTTTGCTTCTGCAAATGATATACAAAGTCTCTGAGGTTTGCTGTTTCTTGTAATTACTAGGACAGAGGTCTTCTGGAGACTGAAATCCCCTTGCCAGCTAGCCACGCTTTAAAAAGCCACCTCTAAACCTATCTCCTCCCCTCAATTCACTGAATGCAGTGCTCAGGTGTGCTCCTGCACTGCCCATGAAAACGCACTGGCTGTTCTATTGAACTAATTTTGGAGGTTTTGGTGTTTAGGCTCGTGGATGATCACAATGTTTTAAAGACATCGTCTTTCATCATTGCTTCTGATCTCAGATTAGTCTTAAACCAAGAACATGAAATTGCAAGTGTTGCTTAGCTCCAAACATTTGCCTCCAGAACCCTGGAAGGCCTGTAGCTAAACATTATCTGACATTACTGGTGGAGGCTATATAGCCTAAATATTCTACAGTGTGAATCAGCTCCTTTGATACATGAATATGCATACTCCTATTAAAAAATGTTGCTTCAGGTCCCTCATTTATTTTAAACTTTTGCATCTTAAAATGATTATATGTACAGTACTATTGCTGGTTTTGAGGCAAAAAAAAGACATGCAATATATTATTCTGCTGTAATCCATCAGAGCATTGAGTTTACAGTAGCAAATCACAATTACAGCTTTACAAACTTCTACTTATAATGTGAAGATGCAATTGAGCTTTTTGTTTATATTTCCATCCCTTTCTTTTAATGCTGACAACATAACAAATGGAAGCAAAACCAAGACCAGTCAAGGAACTGCTTCTGTGTATTTGGCACCACCGTGAAAGTTGGATGCTCAGAGTTAAATTATGTCTATATGTTTTCAGTGCAGCACCAATGGCACTTGTCCACTGCAATAGGCACCTAAATCCCCTGTGAAGTCAGTGGCTTACTTTTCTGAGCCTCTCAATGCTGAGAAAATTCATTTTTAAGGAACTTCATATGAACACCCTACTTAAATCAAAATCTTGTAAGAAGGCAGTAGAGTAAAGGCCATCATGTTATGATATAGGTAGCTCATAAGCTTTGGGTCTGCTTTTTGGAACATGTCAGTATTGCTTGAAGTTTCCATTTCTTAGATGCTCATTGATAACAATGTTCAGCTGTAATAGCTTTAGTTCTAAGAATAAAACACATCAAAATCATTACAGCTGTGTAACTTTGAGGTAGTGCCAAGAAAGTAAAACTAGTAGTAGTAATTATTATTATTTATGTCTTTCATGACTGGAAAGCATTCTCAGTGAGTGGTATCTTTGCCTCAAAAATGCTTACAATGCAAGCCAATAAAATATTGTTAGAAATTCTCTTTTGCCTTTTCCTTCAAATTTCTGCTTCTCTCAGTGTTGTGATTCTTGGATTCTGCCCTGCAACATGAGTAGAGGATGGGTGTCAAGAGGCATGTTGCTTTGTGTCATATGCTAAGGGAGAGGCACAGTCCTGCACCAGTCTTCCTCTGTTCTTTGTCAATGGCAAGGCTGCACAGCTACCACTTTGGTCATTCTCCTTTTAGCCAGGGACTGGCTTTAACAAAATCATCCAGCTTTCTTGTGCCAGCAAAGGGCTAGAAGAAAAAGGGAAAAAGCAGGGGAAAACAGTCAGCTCCCACGTTGAAAAAAAGGGAGAGGTGTGAGGATTGCAAGGCTCCAAAGAGGGTCAGTAGGTAACCTGGGACCGTCACTGAGCAGAGCACCCAGCACTCCCAGGTGGCCTCCCAGCAGCTGCACAGTGCTCTGCCCAGGGATGTGATGGGACAAGGGACTGGTGAGAGGCTCCACAGCCTCTCAGCTACCCTATCCCACCATCTTCATGGTGTGGAAGGCCAGCTTGGCCATAGCAAGAAGGACAAGGACGTGCTGTAACTCAAGATGGGCCTCAGATGAGGATGGTGTAAATCAAGAGGAGACTGGTTGCAGTTCCTCTTCTGGCTCCTCCTGAACCTCTTGTCCTCTCCCCATTGCTTCTGTGCAGTTGCAGCCTCTCACTGTGTGCCAGGGAGGCCAAAGCAAGATGTGGAAATCTGTGGGGTGTGTGTCCTGGACTCATATATATATATATATATATATATATACACACACACACACATATATATATACGTATATGTTGCCAAGCTTGGTTATGGCAGCAGAATTAAAATGGTGTGTCATTGACTGACTTTAAAACAAATGGTTGCAATAGGTAACACCCCTTACTCTCATTCTCCAGATATCCAGGAGATAAATAAAACACTTACTTTTGCCTACCCAAATCATCCTTCTTTATAGCTGTTTGTGAGCATTTCATTTTACGTTAGTGCAAATAAACTTTCACATTCTGATACACTGGGGAAAAATATATTTTTCATTCTGTACTAATATTCTACATGCCACTTCTGGTTTTTAAGTGGCTATTGGTACCTGCTAATGGTGTTAGAATAACAACAGAAAGAAAACAAAAGATTTTGATTTATCCAAAGGAAAATACAGCTCTGCCAGCTCTCATGGAAGCCACATGATGTTGCCAACTAACACCTTGTAGAAGTCAGCCCAAGGCACAAGTAAGTATGTTATTAGCAATCTGCCCTTTCCATTGCTTCACCACTGCTGGCAGTTATTTTCCTGGGAAGAGGTATTTGTGGCTTTGGTTTTGTTTCTCACCCGCTCTTTGAAATCTTTTGCGTGGACTGCTGACTACTACTCCCCGAAGGGCTGACCTTTGACACTGTGCTATTTCCAGTCTCATGTATAGATGCAGCATTATTTTCCAAAGTGAGAATTGAAGCATTTGCAAAGGAAGTCCCAGTCTGCTTCATTTTCTTCATTGCCAACTCATGTCAGCTTTGACATGGAAGTGAGATGAGATCTAGAGATTGCATTAAACTGAGTAGCTGGGACTGCAGAGATAGGAGTTATAATGCAGAGGAGGTGGAGAGTGGTTAGAAAGAGAAATTAAAAAAAAAGTAATTTTATTTGAAAAATGTGAGATAATAAATCTGGGGAAAAATAATCCAAAGCAAGGAGCGGGGAAGAATGATGAGTTGTCTGGCATGGAGTGAATTAACTTTACATTTAGGAAAGCAAGTTTCCTTTCTTGGTTCTGTCACAGAATGACCCAGACATATTGTTAGGGTTTCAGCCCAAAAAAGGCTCAGACTCATCAAAACTAAGTGTCACTGTGGCTGGCCACCAGCAGGACATCCAGAGCTTCAGCTGGGCATGCGTGCTCTCCATGGAGAGAGCTTGGAGCCTCGGTGAGGAGCTGCTGAAGCCAGCTTCTGGCTGTGCACAGAGCTGTGCACAAAATGGTGCCCTCACCAGGAGCTTAGGCACTACATCTCACCCTTTGACTGATGGCTGGGATCTCTTTCCCATGCAGAAGCGGAGGCTGCCCATGCTGAGGCACGTGGCGGGAGGTGCCCCGTGTCCTGCACAGCTCCTGCTGCTCACCCTCTCTGCAGAACCTTAGTGATTAGTGACCACTCGCACAGGATACAGGTGACTTTAATCCAAGTCCTCTTTCAACCCTATCCAGATCTATGTGTTGTACTCCTGGGAGGCTGTCTGCTGTTAATATTCTCGGAGAGTCGGAGGATTTTTGTGGGAGTGGAAAAAGACAGGAGAGAGGGAGCAAGCGAGCATGCACATGAGGATGGTGTTTGCAGAGCAAGAATGCTTTGCCTCTGTATAGCTGCTTAATGCAAAAAACAGAAGGTCCTGGGACCTGGCACTTAGATCGGGGCTCCCACCTCTGAGGTGTGTGCTCACACTGCTGAATTACAGTCATGCCCTTTGCTCTCCTTAGCAAAATCCATTGGGTGAACTGAAACAGATTCAGCAGGAGGAGCGATGATACCTGTTTTCCCTCCTCTCTGGAGTAAATAAATGGAGTTCTTGGTACAAAGATGAGGAACTGAATAGAAACAAAATCATGACATTCCCTTTTACCTCTAATAAACGCTGTAATTCCAGAGGGATTATTAACCTTGCATTAAATTCATGTTCCAGCTCCTAAATCTATCTATGTGGTCATTATTTATATGTGACTCACTGAACATTCGGTAGAGCATCACTGTCATAGATATCAGAGGTCTACTTACATGCCATTTGGTACTTGTCATTAATATGGGGTCACAGGAGGTTAGTCCAGTAATATCTCTACTACAAAGCAAGTAAATCCTCCAGGACTGCTCCTGCAATCTTATAAAATGAAAGTTTGAAATTCAGTTTAAAAGGCCCAGACTTATCCCCAGTAACAGCCTTCCTGGAACTCTTTTGTTTTAAGACAGAAAGTATTTGAACAGGAATTGAAAACCCCCCTAAACTATATACTTAGTTCTCTAGAAGACAAGGAAAGCTCAGCAAAATAAAACAGAAATAATGAAGGTTGCAATATCTCTTTTAAATGGCAATTGTATGGGAAAAAAAGTTCTTGTGAATGTTAGCAATCCTTTTTTGTGTTCTTACAATCCAGCTGAAATCCATCCTTCAGTAATCTTTTGGTCCAGCATTTCTCAAATACTTGCTCTTATGCCACTTGGTTCCTCTCCCCATTGCTCCAGTTGCTGTGTGAACCAGCAAGTCTGAGGATTTTGCTGAGGGTCTTTGGGCATTTCCCTGCAGAAGACCCAAACCAGGCGACGGGTGTGCAGAGCAGGTAACAGAGCCAATGTTAATATCTTCTTGAGAGTGAAGGTGCTTTTGTTACCATTGGCTGTTCATAGGAAACAGACTAATATATTTCGGTGTTAAATGACATCTGAGAAGTTCAATTTCTGAACTATATTTTGTAATTTTCTTTCTTACAGATAAGGAGAATTGAAATTCATTTATGGTGGCTATAAATTTACTTCCACTGAAGCCAAAGACTAAATTTCCATGAAAACCTGAACATAAACTGTCTATTACAAATCCCAGACATTGGGTCACCCATTGGTTTCTGTAAAAGTTATGGGCATCTGTGCAGATCTGGAACTGTAGCAGCCCCTGAAAGCTTATTGGCATTTTTGCTTAATATTTGCTCTTTTTTTCCATTAGGAATAGAAATGAGACAAACCTGATGATTGCTATGGCAACCCCAAGCCAGAGCTTTTTCTGAAGACTTTCATCTGGTTTTTGAACCTTGTTTTGCTTGAGAATGTGGTTTGATGTTATTTCCTCCTTCCTGCTGAGCAGTCCAAGTCCTGAGCTGGGCTACTGGGTGATGAGAGAAGATACTGACCTCATGCTCCTTTTTTTTTTTTTTTTGACCACCTTTTCACCCACATTTGTCTGTGCAGAACTGGTCTTCTATGATTCTGTTCTTGCCATTTTAACTTCTTCCTACTGGGTGCAATGTCTTCCTCCATATTCAATGATACCCAATGTTTTAAACATTGACATCTGAGACAGAAGCTATTTAATACTTCCATAATAGTATATAATACATTTCCTTCTGTTCTGAGGTGGAGAATACTGTACCTGAAATGTGCAGAAAAAGTTAAAGTTCAGATACTAATATTTTCCACAGGCTTCTAATTACTCTTTCATCTGTACCAAATATAGAGTGATGTTCAAACCTTGTGTAGGTCTCTGGCAGGACTTTGAACGGTTATGTTGTTTCTGGTCAGGTTTCTAAAAACCATTCTAGTAATTTTGAAAACATGCTGGCAAAAGGAGTCCGTTCCACAAGACACCGGTTTAATTCTTAGACAGTGGCTTTCTGCTGGATATTTGTGGTATCGTTCTAAAGTGTGGAAGTACATGGGATTTCTAAACCCTCAGTTTCCTGGTGGGAATAGTTCTGGACAGATGGTTTTACTATCCAGATGACAAACTAATTGCCAATAATTTTGTAGAAATAAAAATCTTATTTGAAATGATGACCTAATTGTTATGTAAAAGAAGAATAGGCTATTGTAAATGCTTCATTGTGTAACATAAATCTGAAGATGAGCTATGAATGCTGCCTCCAAATCAGTCTGTTAATTAGACTTCATTAGACTTGTAGGTGAGATTCAGGGGGTTGTGTTCATTCAGAGGCATAAAGCATAGGGAGATTTTGGCTCTCATAGATGGAAAAAAATAATTTAATCCACTCCTTTCTAACTGGAAATGGAAAGTAGACCCCCTTCAATCATACTTTGAATCAAAAATGAGGGACAGCTGCAGTCTGAGGTTAAATACAATTATTCCCACAATTCAGTAGAGAGATTGAGATTTGGATTTTGGCCCTTTGATTTACTAATCTACCTAAATAACCAAATGACATTGCTTTTCATCTACGAGAGGGTAACTGAGTGAGAAAAGCTAACCAAGATGCAGTATGTTTGTGGCTGAACTGGTACATGAACATGTTAAAACACGTGTGACAAGTACGCCCTAGATCTCTAACCCATGTGTTTCCATTCCCAGTCACTCAGATTTCACTTCCAGCATCAGCTGCAGAGTTAGTATCAGTGTGGGTATGGGGAGTTCCCAAATGGACCCAGGGCCACCACGTGTCCTTCCCACCCATCTTCAGATAGACTCTGTTGTGAACTTACATTTATGCAGAAATCAGTAATTTAGCCTCCAGTCACCTTCATCTTCTGTTATATCTGTCATGTGACATAAGTCAGGAAGCAGAGGCAGCAGCCTATGCATCCGTGCTCATTTTTCTCATTAACAGCCTCAACACAGTATATGCAGTGAGTGCTCTGCCATGGTTGGGTTCAAGCTATTCCATATACAGCCCTATTTCACATATCTGCAGAGTACATTCCTCAGCTCCATGGGTCTTGGTCTTTTGGTATTACATAATATTAATTCCCTACACTCGCAGTCAGTGTAGTAACGTTGCAAGAATGTGAACTGTGAAATGGCAGAGCTGTGGCTTGTTGTCATGGCATATTGGCTCTTCTACGTAGGTTGGATTTCTGTTTATTAAATTAAAGTCAAGTCACTGAGTCACATGTCAGGTCCTCATGTCTCATTCATTTTATATACTCACTTGAAAGAGCATTTTCTGTGTCATCTTCATGTTCAGTGTTTTCCAAAGGTGGCCTGGGTAAAATAAACAAAATAACATGTATTTATGTCTACGGCTAGAAGAAAGGCTTTGTTTCAAGCTCATTACAATACTCCTTAAAAACAGTATGCAAAATTTAAGCCTGTCTAAACAATGCTAGGAGGAAACAATTGCATTAACTGTATAAATAAAATTAATCATTGGTTCTCCAAAACATAGATTAGGCATGCTGTTAGTGATATAGCCTAAGAAAAAATAAACTACGGAGCCCTAGCGGTCAGACTATAACCAACTCTGACATCCTCATATATTCTTGTAAACCTACAGTGGTTTGTAGTTTTCTTTGCTGCAAAAAGGAAGGCAAACAAATATAAATCGAAAAGCACAGCTATGATTTGAAATTACTCAGCCAGAAGTTGAACCCATGCAACTGTGTCATTTTATTTATCCATCAGCACTAATGTCTTGTTCTGCCAGAATTCCCCAAAGCCTCAGCTCTGTAGCACAGACAGTAAATCCTAAAGAACCATGTTTTAGTAACACTAATTGGCACAGCTGCTGAAAAAGACCAAAGACCCAAAAAAACAAATAGGATAATGGTAAAAGCCTCTGCCCACAAACCTAGCTTGTGGTCTCTGCAACTTTGCCACAGCATTTCAGCTTGCCAGATGCTGACTACATCAGTCTGCAAATATTCTACTATTCCTTCATTTAAGAGTTGTTGAGGTTGCTTGGTAGATAACAACGATTCTGGATCTTTGCAATAGAAGCATAGGATAGGATAGGATAGGACAAGACAGGGTAGGATTAAAAGCAGCAAAATAAATAAATGGTTTTGGTTGAATAACATAACTGATGGAAAGACAGCAATCATTACTTATCTCCCAGACTAAAAGATGGGCAGCAGTTTGGAAGAAAGGATCAGCCAGACTAGGAGAAGTGATTTGGCTTAGAGAGCATGTTGCATGCCATGCCAGCACCTGTGGTTAAGTTTAGAGCCCATGTTAGCTAAAATATCTTGTAACAGTTTGGCTGGGGCTTAACCCATCTCCCTCCAGAGTGGGAAGCAGAACAGGCAGTGCTCCACGGTGGGAGCAGCCGAGCTCATCCAACTGCAGTGCAGCCACATATGACCCTCTCCGAATCAGGGATCTTTGCTTGCACCTCTGCTGTACTTACAGGGACACCTGGACCCCTTCAGAGCTAGAGCTAAAATACTGGACACCGTGCAGAGTTGTACAGCATGTGTATCCCCTGGAAACTGCCCTAGGTTCCATAGAAAGGCAAAGCATGAATATGGCCAGCAGCAAAAAGCTCCTATCCTTATCAACTCTTGCCCTCCAACCAATGCACATCATGGAAAACCACTTTTCAGTTCGAGCTGATATCTTTTGTGAGTCAACAGTATGGCACTGGAAGGAGAACAAGGACTGATGCAGATGCAGTATCCAGGACGGCTAGGTTGTATCCTCTGAGTCCCCATGACATGCTAAGGAAGTGACTTATCAACTCTATCTGATGTCTCTTATCTCTTAGTAAAAAAAAACTCATACCCAAAATAGCTGTTGGGAAACTGGCATGATTACAGTTATGAAGCTTTGTGCGCTTCTCAGACATACAAAAATTCAAATGTTTTCAGTGATGTCAGTATTTTATTGCATGTACATTTCCATTTTAATTGTGTCTTATTTCTATTTCAATTGTTTTATTTTATTTACTCCCCACCGATCCCAGTGGATCAACCAGATGTCCTGATGTTTGTGAGAGAGTCCTTCTTCTTATCCTCCTCTTCTTCCTCCTCCTGCTGAATTTCCATGTCCCTTGAGAATGTGCCATTGTGGCCTGCCTCTGGCTTTCCATGTGGTGTGTAGGGTACAATAAGAGATAGAGAAAAGAGTCATCCTTGGTGGCCACTCAGCAAAAGTATATGGAGATGACACTTTCTGCTCTCCCACCCCTCTAAATTCAAGGCTGGTGGCTCTGCAGGGAGGAATCTCATCTCTTGTTAATTTGGTAAGATATTCAGAGGGGAAATCCTCCTACAAGCAGAGCTTATAACTCCATTTCTGCCCGGGACCATGGCTCCCACATTGGCTACCATCAAGGTGTGTGCCAGATAATTACAGCCCAGCAGTCTTTCACATTTTGTGAAATTTGAACTGGAATTGAATCCTAGAGCTACTGTGTCAGCTAAATGGTAAGTGTGTTGTGAAAGGCTTGCTTTTGTCTGAAGAGAATGATCTGAGTGTGAGAGAGGGAAGAAACAGTTATACAGAAAAAGCTTCTTCAATTCCAGAGTTATTAGACCAGTTCTGATGCCACTTTTCTGTCTCCCTTACCAAATATAATCCTAAAGTCTTCATAAATCTGTTTTTCTTCCTCATATTTTTCATGCCTGATTGGCTACCCAGTAATTGGGACGGCTGGGCAAGGAGTAGGGGAGTTGATTATTTTGTTTTCCTCAGTATTTGTTTTTTTAAAACTGTAAGGATAAATGGAAAGTCTTGACAATATGAGCATTTGTTTAAACAACTGTTAAAAATAATATGTAAACAGTTTTCTGTAACATTTGTTCTAAAATATAGTATCTAGCAAGCTAGCTACCTCTAAAGCTGTAAATGGGTCTTAGTGATTTATCTCAGCAAGAGCTAGAGCTTTGCAGGTTCTTATGAAGGATGCAAAGTTGTTTAATAGGGATTTACCTATTAAAGTAATGTGAACCTTTAAAGGCCTGTCAGGTGCTGGCAGAGATTTCAAACTCCATGAGCAAAAGAGAAGACATTACCCCTCCTACCTGCTGACCTTCATGTGTCGAAGGAGATGCTGCCGCAGCAGCACTCTAAGGAAAAGGTTTAGTTTAGAAATACCTGCCTGCCTTCTCTCTCTGGGCTTTATTGTCAGCATTCTGTGTGGGCACCATAGCCTGGTCTTTCAAGGAGTTAGAGAACACCTGTCTCAGTCAGGATGATGTAATTTCTCCCTTAATTCATGACAATACAATCAGCTCACATGCTATAAATTGCCAAGAAGAATATGCTCAGGCTGTGATCCAAAAAAGGTTTTGTTGTTGGTTTTTTTTTTCCTGCTGAGAGGTACATGAGAATCAGGATTGGAACATGGAAGAACCACTCTAGATTTTCTGGAATATCTGGGTTTATCCAATTGTCTAATGCCTATTCTGCCTATCTAGTTTCTAATCTTTTTGGTTTAAATACTATTGTACATTTGATTTTGTTAAATGTAATATTCCATCAATATTGCTCTTCTTATATTTTTATATAACATAGAAAATATATGTTATAATATATAAATATAATATTAATGTTAATAATTTTTGTTTCTTACACTTTGTGAATCTAGGTTCTTCTGCTTGCAGTACAACTTAATTCTAAGGGCATCTATACTTGTCAGCTGGGGAAAACTAAAAGTCTCTTACGCCAGGTGAAATTTTGCATTCCCGTCTACCTACCTGCTCTATGCACCTATGGTCACTGCCCACCACACCTGTACTAGTCCCACTCTGCTCCAGGCAAGATCTCACCCATCCCAGGTGCTGCTTTCATGCATCCCTCCTTCCTTCAGAGCATTCCCTTGGACTAACTTGGACTTCCAGAGGGCAGCCTTTGGCCTGTTTAGGAGCCTTTTTGGTGGAGTCCCTTGGGAGGCAGCCCTGAAGGGCAAAGGAGTCCAGGAAGGCAGGATATTCTTCAAGAAGGAAATCTGAAAGGCACAGGAGCAGGCTGTCCCCATGTGCTGAAAGATGAGCCGATGGGGAAGGACACTGGCCCGGCTCAACAGAGAGCTTTGGCTCGAACTCAGGAAAAGAAGGAGAGTTTATGACCTTTGGAAGAAGGGGCAGGCAACTCAGGAGGACTACAAGGATATCGTGAAGGGAGAAAATTAGAAGGGCCAAAGCCCAACTAGAACTTAATCTGGCTACTGCCATAAAAGACAACAAAAAATGTTTCTATAAATACATTAGCAACAAAAGGAGGGCTAAGGAGAATCTCTATCCTTTATTGGATGTGAGGGTAAACATAGTGACAAAGGATGAGGAAAAGGCTGAGGTACATAATGCCACCTTTGCCTCAGTCTTTAATAGTAAGACCAGTTGTTGTCCAGGTACTCAGCCCCCTGAGCTGGAAGACAGGGATGGGGAGCAGAATGGAGCCCCCATAATCCAAGGGGAAATGCTCAGCGACCTGTTACACCACCTAGACACACACAAGTCTATGGGGCCAGATGAGATCCACCCAAGGGTACTGAGGGAGCTGGCAGAAGGGCTCACCAAGCCACTTTCCATCCTTTATCAGCAGCCCTGGCTAACCGGGGAGGTCCCAGTTGACTGGAGGTTAGCAAATGGGACGCCCATCTACAGGAAGGTCTGGAAGGAGGATCCAGGGAACTACAGGCCTGTCAGCCTGACCTCAGTGCTGGGAAAGGTTATGGAGCAGATCATCTTAAGTGCCATCACACAGCACGTTCAGGACAAGCAGGTGCTCAGGCCCAAACCAGCATGGGTTTATGAAAGGCAGGTCCTGCTTGACTAACCTGGTCTCCTTCTATGACAAGGTGACCCACTTAGTGGATGAGGGAAAGGCTGTGGATTTTGTCTACCTAGACTTTAGTAAAGCCTTTGACACCATTTCCCACACCATTCTCCTGGAGAAAGTGGCTGCTCATGGCTTGGACAGGTGTACTCTTTGCTGGGTAAAAAACTGGCTGGATGACCAGGCCTAAAGAGTTGTGGTGAATGGAGTTAAATCCAGTTGGCAGCTGGTCACAAGTGGTGTTTCCCAGGGCTCAGTGTTGGGGCCAGGTCTGTTTAATATCTTTCTCAATGATCTGGACAAGGGGATCGAGTGCACCCTCAGTAAGTTTGCAGACAACACTAAGTTGGGAGGAAGTGTTGATTTGCTGGAGAGTAGGAAGGCTCTACAGAGGGATCTGGACTGGCTGGATAGATGGGCCAAGGCCAGTTGTATGAGGCTCAACAAGGCTAAGTGCCGGGTCCTGCACTTGGGTCACAACAACCCCATGCAACGCTACAGGCTTGGGGAAGAGTGGCTGGAAAGCTGCCCAGCGGAGAAGGACCTGGGGGTGTTGGTAGACAGCCGGCTGAACATGAGCCAGCAGTGTGCCCAGGTGGCCAAGAAGGCCAACAGCATCCTGGCTTGTATCAGGAATAGTGTGGCCAGCAAGAGTAGGGAAGTGATCGTGCCCCTGTACTCGGCACTGGTGAGGCTGCATCTCCAATACTGTGTTCAGTTTTGGGCCCCCCAGTACAAGAAAGACATTGAAGTGCTGGAGAGTGTCCAGAGAAGGGCAACAAAGCTGGTGAACAAGTCGTATGAGGAGTAGCTGAGGGAAATGGGGTTGTTTAGTTTGGAGAAGAGGAGGCTGAGGGGAGACCTTCTTGCTCTCTACAACTACCTGAAAGGAGGTTGTAGCGAGGTGGGTGTTGGCCTCTTCTCCCAAGTAACAAGTGATAGGACAAGACGAGATGGCCTCAAGCTGCACCAGGGGAGGTTTAGATTGGATATTAGGAAAAATTTCTTTACCGAAAGGGTTGTCAAGCGTTGGAACAGGCTGCCTAGGGAAGTGGTTGAGTTACTATCTGTGGAGGTATTTAAAAGACATGTAGATGTGGCACTTAGGAACATGGTTTAGTGGTGGACTTGGCAGTGCTAGGTTAATGGTTGGACTTGATGATCTTAAGGGTCTTTTCCAACCCAAATTATTCTATGATTCTGTGATTCCCAGGCAGCAGCAGGGGGAGAGGCTCTTGGTCTGTTGCTTGTGCCTGTGGTAGCATACTAGGAATGCATTTTTGATTTTGGAAAGCATCTAGTCAGGCAAAATCATTTCAGTTATTTTCACTCATACTCAAAAATTGATGATTTTTAGAAGGAAAGCACATAAATCAGGTGGAAGTCACCAGAAATGTTTTATTCTTATCAGCATGGAGTAAGAAAATTTGTGGTCTGATATTGACAGAACATGGCTTGCCTGGGTTAAAATACACATTTACCCCTGCTACTGGTTTAGAAATGTTTTAGGAATACACAAAGGATTTTTAAAAATAAAAGCATGGTGCCTCAGGGAGTACTGCTAGTTTAAATAACACATGAAAAGTATTTATGAGCCTTTTTTTATGAGGTGGTCAAAGCAAAGACCATCCAGCATGTAACATAAGACTGGCTAAAGAAGAAAGGTTTTTCAAAACCACATTGGAGAGTTAAGCATGAATGGAATTTTATTTCAGTCTCTATTGCTTATTTAAATTAATGATGTTTTCAGGTGGAGTCTAAATGATAATACAGATCAAGGTGAGTTTTGCCAGGGAGCTGGACACTAGTCTATTATTCAAAGAATGTTACTGACTAATGTTGAAATAATCCTAAAAAGATAATAGGTTTAGTGAAAGGGAATTTTTAAATACTTTCAAACATTTTCAAATGCACTGGAATTGTGTTGACCCATTTCTTAGCAATGGATATCAGTCCTCCTGAATAGTCCTATGTACCTTAATGGCATATCTCCCAGTATTTATCCAGTGTGTTCAACCACAGCAAAGTGCAGAATAAAGGTCATTGCCTCTCAGTTGGTCAGGCAGTACCAGCTCAGTAGTTCCTGCTGCATTGTTCTGGAGTTAATGAGGTTTTCCGTACAACAGGAAGAAGCTCCAGTCCATCCCCACATCAGGGGATCACCTCCAGGTCTAATTCCTGAAATTGCCAAATGCTGGCCTGTTTTCTGGAGCTCCTAGTGGGTGGTTCAAGTGTTCAAGTGCTACCACTGCAAACTGGTCTCTCACACACTTTCCTTCCATTTCGTACATGCTCACTCATACTCCGGTTCCAACTCTTCTCTTCCTGTCCCTAAATTTCTTATCTTCACACAGGTCTCTGAGCTAGAACACTGATTACAGACACTTTGCTTTCCCAGGTGTTTTCTGAGTTGCTATGGGTCCTACTGATCTAATAGACCAATCTCAGTAAGGTGAGCTTTATACATCTTGAATTATACCTTGCTAATCAGGGAGACTGCACTGACTTCATGTTATTCACTGATTCTGCTTTAGGCTCCACTGCAACTGTGCAAGTACTTAAAGGGTTTGCAGAAGTACAGGTTGATGAAGAAAACTTGTGAATGGACATGGTTTTGTTTCTGCCTTATTTATGCCTATACATATTTAGCTAATTAGGACATTTGTTAGAAATTACTTTTGCAATTACTATGCTAGTAAGTAAGGCAGAACTGAACAAGATTGATTAAAATGGGACTACCCTTAACTGCTTAAAGTAAAACATGGACATAAAACCTCAATGTATCCAGAACAAACTTTATCTGAAAAAAGGAAAGCTTCGAGCATGCTATTTGTGTGACTTCATTGTGAATAAGATTGGTGAACTGATCTGGATGCAAAATCAGTTAAAAAAAATTGTTTTGACCATGGTTTGTTTTGTTTTTTTAACTGGGGAAGTTTCTCTTAAGCTGGTATCACTGTTGACCATTTTGTAACATCAAACCGCAGCCTCCTACAGGAAATGTAAACAAATCCTGCCAAGGGTGGCATGGAACTTCAATAACCTTAAACCATTTTACACCTGAACAAGAGCATCTGTGGAAGGGATTAGCATGCTGTAATTTATGTGCAGTGACTTCCCACCTTAAGCTGGTTTGCCTTAACTTTCCTGTGTGTCCTTAGGCAGATAAGCAGACATGAAAAGTCTGGGCTGCACTGGTTCGGTTACTTCATGGAACGATTCCATGTATCTGGGTGTTTCAAACTGATGCTGCACAGAGGCTCCTTGATTTTGGTGGAGGAACTTCACTCACAGCAATGCTGCAGCTGAGTAGGTTTTTCAGCGATTTATCGTTAGTGACAAGGGCAGTATGTCTGTCTTGGTAACTATTGTCGTTCCAGAGCATGTTGTTGGCTATGTTAATGGAGATTAAAAGCATCTTAAAATGGAACAGCTGCAGTCTCTCAGTTGTTATTCATTAACATTTCATTGTCCAATCTGTTTTATTGATTTTCATAGTGCATAAAATACACAAGGCATGTAGAAAATCCGATACCAAATGAAAGGGAAATGTATAGAGAGAATCATGCAGTCTGAGGAACGCTGCAGTGAAACAGGCAGTCTGAAACAGGCTGGGCATGAATTCACTGAAGGAAGTGGACTAAGCTGCCACCCTTCATTTAAAAGGCTGGAAAAAACTATTAAATGCCTCTGTGGAAGTATGTACCTGAAATGATACCAGCCTCCCAAAACAGAACACAAGCCTATGCCTCCACTCAAAGGTGTAAGATCCTGCTTAAAAATGTAAACAATTTGGGCAGAAGGGCTTTGGCCCTGCATTAAGTGGGATATAGTTGGATGTGTGTATATGCATTTGTGTGTGTGTGTGTGTATGTGATTTTGCTCTTTGTAGAAAAGACTGTGCAGGTGCAATAGCAGGAATCTCAAAAATAGAAAGGAAGTTGATGAATAGCCTGATCCAGTAGAGTCATCAAGAGGAAAAAGAGCTTTTGTGGGGAGGCTGCCCTAAAAATTTTGCTGCTAAAACCAAAGTTGTCTCCCATTGCTTAATACTACCTGGTTTCAAGAACACAGGGTTTGTAGCCAGGGGGAACTGCATACAAACTACCTGACTCCATCATCAATTTCTCTTCTTAAAGAGAATAACCTTCAAGCCTCCAGTTTTTTTGGCATAGATAATCAAGTTGAAAAGGGTAACAATATAATCTGCATGAAAAGTACAAACTGTGCCTGGTGGTCAGTGAGCCAAACTGGCATTATCCAAATCCCAGGGAGGCCAATGGGATAACTCTGATTTCACCCAAAGTGTGCTTTGGGTCAAGTCCAGCAGTAGCATATGTATCATCTAAGCATATATTTCTTCCCTTGCAGGGTAACCATTGTTTTAACTTTAAGTGGTTACAGAACAGCAGCACTCTGATAGCAAAGACATTACCCTGTCACTATGCTGCTAGTTAAAGACAGAGAAGATGCTTTACGTCAGTGAAGCACTTTATCCTGCCAAAGACCACTCCTGCTTCACAAAGCAGGGGCTGTCTCCAGTGCTGCCTCTGCCCCTGCCAGGGGTCACAGCCATGAATGTATGCAGCCGGCATATGCCCTGACAGGGATGGGAGCATCTAAGGCCTCCAGGCAAACCTCGTGAAATTCCATAATGTGATTCCCAGGCCATTTTGGACACTCTCTTCCCTTGGACTTCATGCACAACAAAGCCATAATGGGATTCTCAGTGTGCCTGGGCTCAGTGCCATATGGACAGCAGTTGTATCCTGGCAGAGGAATAGTCCAGCCCCGGGCATTGCTTTCCTGTACTTTGGGAGTATTTCAGGTCTGGCACCTCTATGAAATTGGTCAGAGAATAGCATTTGGCTATGTCACCCATGCTGAACACATTAATTAACATTCTTATTAAAGTGCCTGGCTTTTTCTGTAGCTGTGCAATGTTAGTTTGTAGTATGGACTATCAGTTTTGCTCTATGGAGCCAAACACTAACCTTCATTTATTTCATTCTCCTAGAGCTTCTTTTCCTGTGATTTTAATTTACATTGCTAAATAGTCCAAGCATACTTAGACTGCTATCTGTCTCTCTCTAGAATACAACAGGCACTCATCTGGCACTATAAATGTAATAATGATAATAACAGAGCTGTCTCTAAGTGTTTATTTGAACACACTTGGTAAACTCAAGGGAAAGGCTGAATGCAGTGACATATTTCATTGAAAGACAACTGATGTTTTATTTAACTCAATAATTAAAAGTTTTACAAAGATCACCTCAGGGTGGTTTTTTTAATAGCTCAGTTTCAACTGAATGCCCAAGTCAACAAGTATGACAATTGTCCAAGAGAATAATTTTAATATAAGCAATAAAGGTTCTTACAGATTCAGATATGTTTCCCTCAAGACAATGAGAAGTGTTTTTATAGAGGTTATGATGAATGTATAAATTAGTCCATCACTTCTCTGTGCACAAACTATAGAAGGCTCCCAAATGATTTGAGTCATTTCCTGCAGCAGGTCAGTGATGGTATGGAGCTGTAAAACAATGGTACTCAGCTGCTTTAGCTCCCATTCAGAGAGGATTTTTGCCTATTGGAAGGACAGTATTTTGCTTAAAGTAGAACATGGAAAGAAAAGAGATGCCAACTGCACAGTTGTCAGATTGCTTTTTTTTTTTTTAATAGGTCATTTTTTAAGAACTGAGGACTTTTGGAGGGACACAAGAAAAGCAGTTAACAGGTCAATGTCTTGGGAGCAGTTAATTAGTGAGAACATGATATGAAAGGGGGATTAAACTCTCCTTTTGTCTTGATGAAATGGATGCTAGCTCCTGCATGGTCTGTTCCCAGACTGGTGCAGAAGCTTGACAGCTCTTCTCATGCACTAAGTGCTATAAAATGTATTCTCATGCTGCCACTCCAGCTTCTGGCATTAACTTACCCCTTTTCACGTCCTCCCAATCTTACCTTTTTTTCCCCTCCATGCTGCTGTTTTCTAGATTAAATAGTTTCCTATGCCTTTTGTGACAAATGACTTCTCCTTTTGGTCTCCCTAAGGGAAAAACTGGTTGTAATGACTGGACATATTTCTCTTATGCATGACACATTTACCTTGCAAACCCTGTGGTGCCAGAAGATGTTACTCAGCCTGACAAATATTTGCTATGCCAATACAGCCTCAACAGTAAGCATGGCAAGTGTTTCCTAATCTGCTTCAGCACAGGGTTAGTGGATTAACTCAAACCACATTGATGAGTTTTGAAGTTTATCTGGCTACATTTACCCCGAGCAGCCTGCATAATGCGGAGCTGAGGGCTGGGAAAGATCCAGTGAGCTGGCAATGGAGAAATGAGGACAGTTAGGTCTTCAAGTACTCCTATTTGATCTGGCAGAAGGCATCATTCCATGCCCCAAACTTTCTTTACAAGCAAACCCTGATCCCTTAGTATTTTATGCCTTGCCTTATACATGTTTAAATAGGACTGAAAAATATTTGCAATTGATGCGATTGGCTCCACCTGGCATCTGTAGGTTACACCAGTACTGACCAGCTAAGAACTTGGCCCTTTGTATTTTAAGCATGTGTATAATGCTATACATATGTGAGTGACTGGATGTGAGCATTGCAGTGTAAAGGAGAACAATCATAGTCTTAGTAAAGTATGAACATGAATTGTTATAGAATTATCATAATAGTGTTTATACTAGTAGGTATAAATGGTACCATGAGGCTGATTAAAGCTAAAGAGCTACTTTTCCTGCTCACTGATTACAATTAGCTCTTCACTGAATTTCTTGCCAAAGGAGTCCATTAAGCTACAGTCAATTGACCTTACAGGCTGTATTTTTAGTATGCAGTAAATGCACAGCTGAAGTTTTTCACATGGAGAACTACACATACTCTAACCACGAGTATAGTGGGGTGAGTGGAGTAATCTACCTGCAGCAGCAGAAGCAGCTGGGGCTTTGTACATATTGTTACATTACACATTTGCAAGCTTTCATAAGCTTTTAAAAGTCCAAATCTACCAACTGTTTCTCTAGCATGTGGGTAAGTCCCCATCAGCCTGCTCTTGCGTTTAGGTATGTCATAAGATTACATTTCAGGAGTTTGAGGGGAGGGAATAATTTCTATATCCCTAAGGGCCACCAATTGAAAATGTAATCTGGGTGTTCAGTTTCCCAGAGCCCATGTGCTTACCCATGGTAAGTTTGAAGACACTGTACTTGTATTTGATCAGTCCTTATTTTCAGTATAAGAGCAGAGCCCTTCACCTCACAAATCTCAATTTCTCCATTTCTTTCCTCCAAACAAGGCCCACCCCACCCCCTTTTTTGGTAACAGCCACAGACCCCAATACTGTAGTTGATAAATAACCAGCTCTGTACTTTGCTGGTATCTGCTTTTGCTTTTGTAACTCAGCAGGGTCTATTGCTTCCTCCAAGCCCCACCTAAATATAAATTTTCACACCCTCCTCTTTGTTTTAATATTTGATACCCACCCAATCGTCTTCCCTGCTGATTTTCTTAAAGCACCACGAAGGCTGATTCTGATCTCATTGTGAATCTGACCAAATAAGATTGGCATTTAACAAAAAACCCTTTTAGAAACAAAGCCCTGAAGACTAAATGCAATCATGCTCATTTTGAGAGCGGCAGTCATTTGTCCTTGGCTTGTTTTTCCCAGAAATGACTGGCACAGGCACATTTTTTCATAAGGGTAGTTGGCTCTGCTCTTACTTGGCTGGTCTTGGGAGATGATTTCAGTTACTGTTTCATCTGCCAAGTCCCATATTCCCTTGTGACCTAGTTTGGATTTTAGTTTTTCAGCTAGACCACCTGCCTGGTGTTAATTAGTTATGGTTTCCTTTTTATATGCAAAATTGTTTCAACTTCATGAGCTGGCACGGATTTGCCTGGGCTTCCCTCCTAGTCCTACTGTACAAGCAGTGCTGCCTGCCTAGACCTGTCATCTGCACTATAAAATCAGCCAGCCTCAATCAGATATGACAAATTGTTCAAGGGGAAGGGGTAGGAGAAGAGAAGCAGCAATTAACTTTCGTGTTTCCCACTTTGAGGCTGTTGTGCTCTCTGGACTTAGAAAATCCTCATCTGACTGAGTTGCTGGTCTTTTTTCTAAAAAGTTGCTGGCTTTTAATCCAAAGCAGAAGGAGAGGTAAAATGCCTTTAAGAAGTACTAGAAGTCCACGTGCCCAGCTATTTATAGTCAAGCTATACAGCTCTGGCAGGGCACTGAGGCTGGCCACCAGCCTGGTCCTCACAAGGATGCCACATTAGCCCACAACATTCTGGGCTTCCTCTGGTCTGAGTAAATAGCCAGGCTCTTCTTTTCTTAGCTGCTTTTTCTTGTCATAGGTATTCTGTCTGCCCTCCCTTCATAGTAGCCTTTTGCCTTTGGCCCCAACCAACAGACTTCCGTGTAGGTTATACAGGTTTTATTTCCTTGGATTTAGTTTTTCCACTTCTGGGGACTCAAGATTTACAGTTCACTTTTCAGAGGTTTGTCACTGTTGATAAATAATGGTAAAGGTGGTAAAAAAATGTTTATTTTTTCTAATCTTCTGTCAGCTTTCTCAGATGCCCTTCTAGTCCATCCTAGCAGAAGATGCCTATTTCTTGGTCAGAGCTATATTGCTTAGTTACTGCAGTGAGTGCTTGGCTACCCTGAGTCTGCTAGAGTTGTCACCACATCCAGAGTTTCATGTGAATAAATGATCATCAAAACTCAGTTATCTACCTGGGAGTCCCTTTGTGTTATGGCAAAGTTTCTGCTAACACTTCTTACAAGCATCAACAAAGGCAACCAAGACCCGCATTCAAAACAGCGTTGTTGTTTTAGCTGTTTGGCACAAGGGCTGTCCAATACCAAATGATGCCATGTCAAATACTGATGCTGAACATGTGGCTTTGGATTCTGGTAGACACAAACATGCAAAGCCATCTGTGTGTATAGTATGCCTACTTATACATCTTATGTGTTTCATTCAGTGCATGTCATCTTTTTGCACCAGTAGCATTTAAACCCAGAGGCACTGTTAACTTCCTCTAATATGAACATGAACAACACAATTTCACTGAATGCTCCAGACCCTTTACATCTAACTGAAACAGCATCTATTTTTCAGAAGGATATCCAAATCCTCACGTAAGGATTTAAAGTAGGATTCACTTCTAGTTATGTAAAAGTCAGGTCCTTAGTGTACAACAACCTCAAGGTATGTTCAGAAGCCTTCCATTTAAAGACCACTCTTTGAGCTACTAAAACTTCCCTTTAGTGTGGTTTCTGTTTCAAAGAAAACCTAAGCTAGGTTAGGTCAGAGATCTAGCTTTCAGATAGTTAAAATTAAGTGAAACAAACTTTTGCTCTTTCATCAGTGACAAATGTACTAACTTTTCTATTTTATCCTTTAAGATGTGAATGACTCCTGCCAGTTTTGAGTCAGCCATGTTAGCCTTCATCTATATGGGCCTTGTCCCTAAGCTGTGCAGTTTTGAAGACACTAATTTGGATGACAACATGGGTACTGTCATCAGTCTGCTGAGACATGTGACATGAGGCATCATTTGATGCCTTTTTCTGTTTCTACACTCTGCAAGTTATAACTGCAGTAACTGTACAAGTGGCCAGAAAACAAATATTTCAGTATAGATAAAGAGAGCAGTTATACTAAAAAAGGCTTCCTTTCTGAATTTGGGCTGAATTTGTCTTGTTTCTCCTCAGATACTTTTCACGATGTAACAAGAGACCATCCTGTGAAGATCCAAATTCAGTGAAGCCAGACAGCTCAAAGCTCACATACTTCAGGCTCCAAACCAAAGATGTGACGAGGATGGAGCTGACCTCAAGCATATGAGTTACGCTGCTGACTGTCACAGAACTACTTACTTAGTTACGTGCCTTGGTACATCAAAGTTTCTGTAGGTCCATTAACAGTTCCTTTGAAATGAGAGGGGTATTTTATAGGTCCTTCAAATATCAAAGAGGTAGAGGTCGCCTAATACCACTCAAATTGTGTCTGAACTAGTAAAGTAAACGTGCTTGGAACCACTCTCTGGCAATGAGTGCAACTGGCACTTGGGTTCACATCGTCACACTCTTGCCCTCCAAATCAGGGTCCCTGCATTCAGGTTGCCCACTGAGAAGACTTTCTGTCCCTTGCTAGCCCTCAGATCATGGCTGGGTATTGTCCAGGAGAGTGCTATTTGACCTGAGCCAAAGCCCTCCCTGGAACCTGTTTAAAAATTTAGGAGTACAGGCAATTGAAGCACAGTGCCTGGGAACATTCCTTGCCACTTTTTAATTTACTAGAATAGTTGTAGCCTCAGAGACTGAACACTCGTCTCAGGTTTCTTACACAAGCATGCACAGAGGCAGGAGAAAATTGAGAGGCAGATAGTTAGGAAAAGAATCACTTTCTGCTTTCTGCAAAAGCCGCATATACTTAACTGTGATAATGTGGACAAAAGAAAATGGACTTTCACCAGGCTGTTGAAATGCTGGAACATTTCAGACCATGGAACTATTTGTGTGCCAAATTAAAATCTTTATCCAAGAAATACTTAGAAGCTGTAGCTACTTAAAAAAAGTGTTAATATTTGTTACAAAATAAAAAATTATTTTGTGCACTTAAGAATGAGTAGATCATGTTTTGTAAACTATTGGGAAAAGGACAAATTAATAACTGCAAAACAAAACAAAACACTCCTTCAGGAGTCTAATCCTTGAAAGCTTGAAAGGTGAAATTTTAAGAACAACAGTAAAAATGTAAGGGGAAAAAATTCCTAGGCAGCTATAAGCTCCTGTTAAATCATTAGCATTACTGTTCTTATCATATAGCATTGACAAGCCACCCACTTCCATTGGGTTAATACAGTACAATCATAAAGAAAGACCATCTGCACTGAAAGCCTCTGTTCTAAACAGATCAAGTACAACATCCTTATCCAAAGTCAGCAAATAACTGCAAACAACTTACTGTAGGATGTACAGAAAGCCAAATTGCACTCTGTGAAACCTGTACAACAATTTGCAGAGCATCTCAGAGGGCAGAATGTGGCCAGTTTCAGCATATGCCTTCATTTTTGAATTTTCACAGAAAGTGCGTCTGTGCTTCAAAATTAGGACAGTCCCTTCCTTTCTCCACCAATGCTTCTACTGAACGTTCAGGCCACATAAATAATTTGCTGATGTGCAAGCTACAAATGCAGCCCTGCTACCTGCTGGCCCTGAGGCCATTGCCTGAATTTTCCGTCTTTACCATCTATTTATGTATACTTTTGTGAAACTGGATACGTTAATCCATGCATGCTTCAAGAGTAACAGTTCTTTTGAAAACTGTTCAGAAAAGACACTGGAGATGATGTACCTTACAGTATATGACTCTACTGAGAATAAATGAGGGGGGGTGAACTGAAAGAAGGGAAGGAGGATAGCTGAGAGTCCCAGCAACAGCACAGAGACACAGGAAGTGGCTAATGAAACCAAATCCGACAGCAGCTGTGCTGTGTTGCATACAGTGTCTAGCAGAGATTTCACTCGACTGTCCAGAGGATAACAGGAGGATGTACAGCATGGCATGCACATTACAGTTTGCAATTAAAAAATAGCTATAGAGCTTTTTTTAAAGGGACTACTTCACTGAAAAAAAACACAAAATAAACAAGGTGTGTTTGAAAAAAGTAAACATCAACTTGCAATTTGTGCAAGTTCCTGTATGGCATTTTCAATAAAGATTTTGTTAGAAGGATTTTCCCTTTGCAGTATTCATGCTGATATAGAATATGTTCAGCTGGTCCAATTGAATTATTAGGAATGTAGTTATATTTTTTTCTCAGTTAAGATCAAGTAAGTTATCTCTGAAATTCCAGAAGTGGTACAAAATGGAAACAACCTGAGTGGCTCTGAGATATGCTTCAGGAATCGAAAGTGGGGAACAGTGTCACTTTTTAAATTCACCAGTTTTTGAGGAGTTACCAAACTATCATATAAACAGGACAGGCTTTGAAATGCTTTCCAGGTCTATAGGTTGAAAGGGAGGAATTTCTCACAAAGAGTAAAATGAAACTTGTAGTGTGAGGAGGAACCATCCCACTTTCTAATTCATCATACATAAAAGCCAAGCGCCGGCCACAAATTGAGCTGGGATTACTGTGGGTCTTTTAATAAGCGACAGCCTTTCTAGGGCAGAGTCTTTGCCAAAGACTATCTGGAGTCTCATTTGGGGCTGACAGGGAGTAAGATCATGCACATTTAATTACTACATAGGTAACTTGTGTGATACAGCCTTAGTTTTTGAGTAGCTACTGGATATTGCTCTGGATGCAGCCCTGCTTGAATGGAGTGCTGGCTTGAGTATTTGACAAAATTTTTTATAAAGGCAGGTTCTGCAGCCTGAGCTGAGCTCCCTGCTGCTGTAGCTACTTGTCAGTTTTCTCTGAGCCAACTAGTTTAAAGCCAGTGTGGCCATATTTATCCTTTAAAAATGCATTTAATTTCCCTAGACTTGAACCATCTCAGGTTAGAAATCTAGCCATCTGAGACAGGGCAGCTTGACTCTAAACATGGGATTAATGCCTATAATGGGAATGGCAAGCATGTCAGGGACCGTGACAGGGACAAAGTCTCCTTCTGTCCCACTGTAGGTTTGAAATTAATAAGGGGGTCTAAGATTCATATCAAGGAGGAAGACACATCCTAGATTAATCCCTTGCAGGGTATTCACTGGTGTTACTAAAATCTGGACAAGTTAATGGCTTGAAAACTTTCTTGGATCCCTGGATGTCTACGACCAATCCATATAGCCTGGTTGCCCTAATTTGTGCTTTCATCATCACTCAGGGAGACAGAGTCAGATGAGTTACTCTAAAAGCACCTAAGACAGATGAACTTCCTTCTGGAGGTACTTGTCTCTTTTCTAGACACCAAAGGGACTTGAGCTCATGAGCTAGGACAAGCTCATAACTTTTAGATAGGTAGATGTATGTGAAATTACTCCAATGTAGTTAAGCTCCTCCAGTTCATTGCTGCAGCAAGCCAAAGATAGCTGTGGTAGGCAAATTAAGTCAACTGCCACTGATGCCCAGTTGCTTGCTCCTACCCTCCTCCCCAAGCCTCCTCAGTTCTGCTGGTGGAACTAGTGGTCAGTGAACTTTATTCTGGGTTTGTGAATGAACCAGGGGGAGAAAATGGCTGGACAGAGCTATCTGGGGTAGAAATCACCAAATGTGAATCTTCAGCAGCTGGGCTACATCATCTGACCATGACTGAAGCTTTAATTCTGTGGACTTGAGCCTGGGCCCTGCACAGCAGAGTATTCTGTATATTATGAAGGTCGTCTTTCCTAAGAAAAGAGGGAGAACATGTCTCTCTGGCACGTTAGCATAGGAGAGAAGCAGAGAAAGTCCATGGTAGCTTCTCAGGCATGCAGTGTGAAGCAACGACCCCACAAGAGTTCTTCAATGGCAAATCTGAGAAATCAGCTGTGTGGCCACGCTGACGACTCAGTGCCACACGGTAATAAAAGGGTGGGTTAAAAAATTTTAGCTGTGAGACCCTTCCAGTTAGTTATAATGTGGTAGATTTCCAGAAATGTCTTCCTGTCATCTGCAGAAAAAATACTCAGTGGTAGGTCATGAAAGAAAAGTAATATGTGTGCATATTCAGTTCCAGCTGAACAGCTCTTATTTTTTCACTAGGTTTTTCTATACACAAGATGCTACAAATAATATTCAGATGATATTATGTCTCTCCTTGTCCCCTGAATCCCTAGTGGGTTAAAAGCTGCAAGCTCTGTGTGCACTCACATCCCCTGGAAGAACTACAGTAATATGCAAATGGCACATGTCATCACTAATTCCTGGGAACGATAGAGAAAATATACAAAAAGTTTAATGAACGGAAGAAGAAAGAGAAGTGGTAACTGACATTTCTAGCTAGGGAATATGACAATCAACAGCAGGGCTACCAGCCAAATCCTCTTATAGGCCCGAAAATGCTAAAAGCTTTAGCTGAGTGTAAACAAATGCCATGTTCAGCGAAAAGCAGTCTTGAGGGACAGATCTGTTAACCATCAGTGGGCATGTTTCATCTCACCGCTCCTTTCGAGCCAGTTAAAGGGAGCTTTGTATACCTGCTTACAGACAGGAGCTATGGCTCCGTGACGCAGGAAACCATTACCTTCCCCTCAGGCCTAAAAGTGGAGACTATAGCTGCTGCCTACATATATAAAATATAATATAGACCATTTATAAACACAGAATTCTTCAAACGCCTTCCCTTAGGCTACCACTTTGCAATTTATACACAAAGAGAGCAAGGGAAACGTCAACTTCAGGTGAAAACTGAGGACAGAATTATTTTTTAATTTAGTGTATAAAGTGAACCCATCTTGTTACATTAGCCTGCAATAGGATGAAGTATTGTTTAATGCTTAAAAAAATTAACCATATCTCTGAAATCATGCCTTAAAAATCTGTGCAAGACAAAGCACAAACCCAGGAAAGCATTTAACTGTTGGCTTCACCCTCAGCTTGGGAGCAGTTCCAATGAAGTCAGTGGCAGTGCTCATGTACTTGATGTCCTGCCATGCTTTGATGTACCTTTGCCTCAAGCCTCAATTACCTTCTTCCATGAGGAAAGCCAGTCTTCCCCCTTTTGAATGAATATGTTTTTCATGCCTGCACAAGCCAAAAGTCAAGCTGTTCAGATTATCCCGAGTTCCCAAAATGTTTATTGAATTGTCACTTGCCTACAGTCAGTGAGATGTTCAGCTGGTGAACCAAAGCATCTCAAAGCAGATATTTAACAGCTCTGGCTGATTTTAGAAGCTTTTGTAGATTTCTTCTGTATGATTTAATTCAAAGCCTCTCAAAGCAGATATTTACAGAAAGGGACAGCAAAGCCTGACTACACCATTTGTAGTGGGGTGTTGGACTTGGCAATCTCCAGAGAGGTCCCTTCCAATCTCAGCTCATCTGTGAACCTTCAAAAAAAATCTACAAGAAGCTAAAGCAATGCTAAGAAACTCTCCCAAGGAATTGCTCAGACTGTGCTTCCTGTACTATAAGGTCCCACAGCAGTAACTCACTGGGATAGACCCACTGTCATGGAGCCCTACCACATCAGTGGGAGTCGACATAGCCACTGAGGTGGAGCAATGGGAGGTGCTGGGGAAAGTCTGCTCCGGCATTACTCCATTGCAGTGAAGGGACCATCCTGGCTGCAAACTGGTTCCAGGGATAGCAGGACCCACTGGAGCTGGTGCACTTGCTTTATTTGCTTATCACAGTAATAAACCTGTAGTTAACCTAGCGATGGCTCATGGTTCATAACGTTAAAATAATTGCAATTTGATAAACAAACTCCTGAAAAAATGTTCTCAGCAAGAAAAAGATGTATTTGAAAAATAACACAAATCATACAGTCAGGTCAAATCAATTTAATTTTCTGGGGCTGTTCGGCAATGCTAAAAGGGTACAGCCAGTCACACAGACTGATTCTTTATTTTTACACTGTAATTTGAGTGGAGTTCTCTCATAGCTGTGCTTTTCTACATCCAAAAGGTGGCTTTGGGATATCTCACCTGCAGAACAGGAGTATTTACAGGTATTTGTGGATTTATTTTTTTCATGATAATTTCCCAGCAGTAAAAAGTTAACCTCACTAGTTCTTCTTTACAGTGAAAAATTTTCTTGCAGTACCTAAAGGTAGCACATTAATGATTACTGACATAATCTGTGCCCTGAAACACAATCTCTGCAGATACTCACATGGTTTCAGACTTTTATTTTCTGGCCTGAAGAAATCATTTTATAGTTTTTAATCTCAGCCCCCTGGGTTATAGGGATATATCTGTGGATTAGCCACAAGGCACAGCTAATTGCCTAAGAAGTCACCCAGACAGATGAATTTAAATCAAATGATTGGTGACAGTCTGTGTCTCTGGGATCTTTGACCTTTCTGCCAGCCAGACCTACGTAGTCGGCAGTCCCTGGGTGGGATCCCCAGGCTGCATCCCAGTCCTGAGCCCGTGCTGCCTCCCACTTTCCTGCAGCATGTCTCTTACCCTTCCTGGAGCAGCAGATGTGGCGAGCCGTCTTGCCAGGAAAACAAAATGCAGCGCCTACCTGGCTCAGCCCAGCTGGAAAGGAAACACTTTTTCCTGCTGAGCATCCTTCAGGAGAATTACCCTGGGCCTCTGTCACAAAAATAAAAATCCAACCCTGCCCCCCTCACCTCCACCCAAACCCTGAGTAGCACTACTACAGGCATTTTCTTATGTGAAAGCCGCAAGTTTGCCTTCCCTTTCTGCCTGTCAGGACTCTGGAATCAGGCCATATGTATTCATTTTAAGAGTCATGTCTACATGCAGAAGAAGTATTTCAGTTTTAAGGTGTTATCACCTATAAACATACACTTGCTTTGAGAAGTTGTAGACCTACGTCAGGGATAAAGTACAGTTTGGATTGGTTATGACCTTGGTTATATCCATTAATCCATCTTTCCTGAATCTCTTTCTAACAACTGGAACCACTCTGAGAAATTTCAAACAGCCTTTTTCATGTACAGGAATGATTAAGTGGCCAAAAGAGTCATCTCTCCTTTCCCCTTCAGAGCTGAACTTTCCCGTGTAGCTGGATAGGCAAAAGCCCTCTTGCCCCACTGAACATCTGACATAACGCTGTGCATGAGATGTCATGCAATTGTATGAGACAGTTTCTGGAGTGGCAGGGGGAGTAGCAGGATGTAAGTGCCTTCCAAAATCGGTGAAACTTTGACTAGCCCATAAAATCACAGAAAAATCCTTCTACCTTCAGTTTTTTACTACAAACTATTATGAATGCACAGTCCAGTGACTGCAGACATTCCAGTGACATTCAAGAAAAGTTCATTAAGTTAGGTAAAATACAGGTTTGGAAAAGACTTTTACTACAGTCTCATGTTGCACATTGATTTTTTTTCCTTGTCACTGGTAATTTCACTTCAGGTTTTTTTTAGGAGTTTCATCTATACCAAAGAGAAAACAGGTCAGATCGTAGTAAAATAACTTTCTAAATGAATTGTAGAAATAATTGCATACCATAGCCTTTTTCCCTCCCTCTGCCCAGGAAAGGATATTTTTTCATTGCTTCTGTTGATGTTACATTTTTGTCACCATTCTGAGGCATATCAGTAGTGTGAATAATGTTGCAATTTTTCCTTCCTATATAAAAGCTTGGGAACTATAGAGCCTTAATATAAATTGTATTGCATTAAAATAATTGCTAAGGAATGTAGGACTTTTTGACACAAACACTTCCTACCCACTCAGGCGAATGGAAAATCAGCAAGGTGGGAGACCCAAAGAGTTTGGGAGACAGTCATGAGCTCTGATACTTGACTGGACTCAGGTTCTGATTGAGGGTGCACAACTCAAATAAGACAGAGCCAATATCTGTAGTTCAAGTGATTACATTCCAAATTATGAGGTGTCTGTAAAAAGAAACATTTATTTCAGGAAAGCTCTGCTTTAAGCTGTAAAAGCAAGGAATGGGTCAAGGAAAATACAGTATATGTTGGCAAATGGTCATGAAATGTGTACAAGTATGCACTGGCTTTGCTCTGCGAACTTTCCAAGTACCTGATGCTTTAAGCGATCATCCTTGGAATGTATTATTAAATTATAAATATGTATTTAACAAACAGAATAAGTATTTAAGGATGTCAGTCAAGTGTAAGGAAATATCTAAGAGAGCATAGCCAAAAGGAAAGTGCTTGCCCACTGTACAGTAATGGATGTGTGCGGGATTCAAAATACATCATTGAGGTAACACAATACCATACAGCATATGACTAGCAAAACCATAGACTTACGCTGCTACTGATCTGGCTGAAAAATATTTAACAGAGCTCTAGAACATTAAGCAAAGGAAATTTCAGATCTTAAGTCAATGGACCGATCCAACTTTTTCCATTCCAAGAACGTACCAAATAGGAAAATAAAATCTCTGTCTAAACAATAATTAATTTTAATGAGTTTTTTTCTCTCGTGGAATATTGCAATTGGAAAAAAATATTTTTTACTGTTTCATTTTCATGCCTGAAAACTGACATCTTTCCATGGATAAGATTTTTGTACTCAAATCATGGGATTTCAAGGGGAACACCTCAAATTAATGGTATAGAGAATGAGCACTATAAAATGCAACTCTCTCTAACTAAAGATTAAGTCTTGTCTTGGGTGAATTTTGAAAAAGGTAACAAAAGAGTTAGGAACAGAGGAAGGGAAGGTGTCTTCTGCACTAATGAATCTAGTCTCCCGCGAAGTGCACAAACATGTTTCTTAAGTGCTTGGAATTGCAAGGTAACATTTTGTTCAGTTAGGGAAAAAAAACTGATAAGGAGTCCTGGGGTCAGGGTAGAGCATTGTGACTTTTACCAAGCGAGAAGCATGAGGCTTAAAATTTTAATGAAATAATTGGGAATTTCATTTTACAGAACTTAAAACACCCCCCATGAATTGGGAAGAATTTAATAAAGCGGTGTGAAAAAGTAAAGAAGAATATTTTTCACATTTTGAGCTGAAAAGAAAACATGCTGTCAAGAGACAAGCTTTGAGAAGAGGTACCATTAATTTGGTAGAAAAAGGTAATTTTTAAGAAACTTCTCAAAACAACATCAAGGCAGTCCAGCTGTAGGAATTTTTATCACAGAAACCATCAAGCAAAGACAGCTTTTTGTTATCACACTGTGGGGTGTCCTTGCAGTTGCTGGGAGAGGTGGTGGGCTTTCTGTCTTCTGCGAAACATGACAGCTGCTGCTTCTAGCTATTCCATTTCATTACATCCAATTCTTTTTTTCCTAAAAGATTCTCCAGGTTTCAGCCAGCCAAAAGGTAGTGACAGCAAAAAGGCTTTCTCATGCTGAGGAAGCCATGGTGGACACGCTCCAGCCACTGTCCCCATCCTGTGTATGTGCCTTCCCTCACCACAGGAGAGGCACAAGCCCTACTAAGCACTTTCCTTGTGGCCAGGACCTCTCTTCAGTGGCATGAGAGGAGGAAAACCTCCAGTAGCAATTCACTGGTGAGAGGCGGTGTCTGGTCTGCACCTATTGCCCTGTGGAAAAGACCATACATGAGATGCCTTAACGCTGCCAGGAAGCTAAAGGAAAGTAGTTCAATAGCGACAGGTTGCCCTGGACAGACATGGTGATGCTCCTTCTTACTCCCTTACCCTTTCTTTCCCAGCTACCTGGAAACAACTGTTCTCCTGTACTGTCTATTCTTTTCCATCCCAGTAAGATGAGGGAACAGGAACCGCAAAGCTAAAATTATTGTGGAATATAGGATTTCTAAAGGCAATGCTGAAGACTAAAGTTTTATTAGCAATTTACACACGTGCAATTTATTCCCTCTGTGTTATAGTAATTAAGTGCCTTAGCAGCCAGAACAATAATGGATACCAAAACCTCAGTACTTTGCTGCAGTTGTCCTGTGAACTGATGACTCCTGAGCCACTGACAAGTAGGAGATTTCAATCAGATCACCTGAAAGGGTGCCTGGAAGAATGATAAATGAAGGTAATTAGTCACTGTCCTTGCAGATCTGCCTGGTCTGTAAAGTACGAGACAGTCTGCTGCTCCTGCAGACGGGAAATCACAGGGAATCCCAGCCCCACACAAATGGGGCTCTTAACGCATCACCTCCAAAATTAAACATCATCAGCACAACACTGAGAAAAGAAGAGGGAGAAATTAAAAGAACCTTTTCCTTATTTATAAAATCAGCCACAAAAGTACTTTCAGCACAGGCAATTTAGGTATTTTTTTCTAAACAATACCTACCTATGCCTTTGATTTTTCTGCACAATGTGCACAGAGGCAGTCAAAGCTGGAAATAGGCCTGACCCATTAGCTCAGATTGAGGACAGGAACCAGCCTCTTTCAGAGTTCAGGGGTGTTCAGACTGAGCCCATTGCTAATAGCTATATTTTTACAAAGGGACTTACAAAGCCACTGCTGATATAAGACATATATCCCTGCAGTAATAAGCTTATATATAAAGGAACATTTCCCATAGATCAGGTTACAAGCGAGAATTGTACATGCATTTCTATATATTTAAATTCCTACTAACTAGGAGGTGAGAGTAAGTAGTAACCACTCCGTTGAGCCAGCTGTCCCTTTATGGTTATCAAGCCATAAAGTTCTCACATGAGAAAAGGTGTCAGTATACCTAGAGACAGCAAATCATGTGGAGGTGTAGAAGAAGGTGAAGATTTACTGCAGACATATGTAACCAGGCATTAACTTGGCTGGAAGTCATTGATGCTGTTGAAGGAGAAAGGATTTGCTTGTCTCACAGGCTGTGGTATTTTACACATTTTCCGTCGTACTTTTTTGTAGCAGAAAACCATATGTAAATCTCCTTAAAAACATGGTAAACATAATTGCAGCTAAATCCGTTCTAGCCTAAAAGGGGCAGTTAGAGGCTATCCCCTCACCTGTGATTTTAATTTGGAACAAGATGGCAGAATCAGAGGAAATCCTGCTCATTGGTTCTTTCCCCTCTCCCTGAGAGAGAAGCTACTCTGGAGAGGGAGGACATATGTTTGGCCAGGGAGGAAAAAAGTCCATGAATGGCCTGGCAGCTCTTCTCTATCTCTATGAAGTTGTGCCAGAGTTTCAGTGTCACCACAGCCAGTTCCTTATGAGGTCCCCTCCACTGCTCTGTGCAGGGGAGGTGCAGGGAAGAAAAGCGGTCCCTTATCTGCAGATAATAGTTTAGCACTGAAAATGGCTGGAAAATGAACAAATTAAGACATCAAAGTGCCTTGCGATCCACATGCCTTCCCATTGCCCTGTGCGTGTCTCAGAGGTGCAGGAGAGCTGCTGAGCAGGCTGCTGGCTCCTTGCACAATCACCCCGATGGATGGCGTGGGGTTGAAGGTTTTGTCCAAGGACAGAGATGGTTACACAAAGAGCCTGCAGAGCAGACACCGGTTTTCAGGCCTGCCACAGATGAACCACAGCTGAGAAGCAGCAGCGACACTCCTCCTGACCTCTGAAGGGTGCAAGGTATAAGCACAACCCAATGGGGTTTTGAACCTCTGGCATCAGATATCTCCCTGTGTCCTACGTGAGGTGGTTTAGACACTGTTACGCGATCAGATAAAGAAATTAATGTGTGGAGAGGTTGGGAGAGTCCATATTTGAGATTTATAAATTTTATATGCAGATATAGCAAAGATGCAGGACCAAATGTTGCT
Organism: Morus bassanus; assembly: GCA_031468815.1. NCBI lineage: Eukaryota > Metazoa > Chordata > Aves > Suliformes > Sulidae > Morus > Morus bassanus. The sequence continues at coordinate 132,986,239 of CM062567.1, read as the reverse complement.
CTCTGTTAGTAATAGTGTAAATCCTTATGAACTCCCTGGAAGTCAGTGAATCTTGTTGCAGATTTGTGCAGGCTTGTCCCACTATGTTTGTTAATGTATTTAATTAAATATTGTTCTAATTTGACTAACAAACTGTGCAGGAAAAGTATAATGAAAGCTAGCCACAGACTTTTAGAAATGCAGTTACTAGGCACAGAATAAGCCCAAATTGGCTTTTCATTTTATGGGAAGTGTGCTAAATGCAAAGATTTTGGCCAATACATTTGCTCCAGAGAATATGGGGTTTTACTGAAATGAAAAAATATTTGCTAGGAAATACTGACTTTCATTATGTTTAAATGGTATTTTTGTTGAGCAAACAGCAGACAATATGTTTTGTTTTGAACTAAAGTTCTGAATTGCAACATTTTGAATTGATGTTACCCAAAATGAGGTTTTGATACAAATTTGAGATGTGATATTAGTATTTAGGAAACATATCAGCCTTGTGATTAAAATGTCCGCTTTCTTGGTGAACAAAACAGTCAGGAATCTGAATTACCCAGCACTTTTCATACCGTTATATACTTCAGCTATTGTTACTTTTGATCCAGTAACACATAATGAGATACCACTTAATGAACCTGTTGTAACAACAAAATTCTCTCTCTGCCATGAATCAGAGAAATATATTAGAATTCACACACAGATAAAATTACTAACAAAGCTGTAAGGAAAAAAAACAGGTATTTATTCCTGGAGAGATTCCTGTGGGAGATATATTTTCTACTGCTGATAAAATTTGTGCTTTACAGAATCAAGATGACTGGAAACCCTTATAGTATGGTCATGGTGTGCTCAGGCTCAAAGAGAGCTGCATATATACTATAGGAAAAGTAGAATATTAGAGTACAATTTATGTTACTTGTTTCTGTAAGTAATTGAGCATTTATCACTGAACACTTAACACTGTAGCTCTGGATTTTCTCTCACAAGAGATGATACAGAGTATAGTCAATTAAAAAAAATCCACAATGCCTATTGCCTTTTCCTCTCAATATTTAGATGAAAATAACATCCCTGACACATTTTTTTGCATTTCACTAATGCCACCTATTTTATTAAAACCTTTATGTAAAACCACACCAGTCATACTGAGGGAATATAATCCCCCCACCAATTTAGCTATAGTCAAATCAAAACCATTTTCACAAATGACTGGCAGATTTTTGCATTTGGTTTACATGGTTGGGTATGTTTGTTTTTATTACTCAGTTGTTTTTAATGAGTAAATTTGTTTAGACTATGGGGAACTTAAAATAATTGTAAATATTTTCTGGCTGGTTATTGAAAGGAGGACTCAAATACTTTGCAGAATTCATTGATATATAACAAGCATAGCAGTCTTTTTTTTTTTCTATACGCTCCAGCATATATGAATATCACATGTTTTTCCTCAGCCCAACCCCCAGGGCTTTTCTGTGGAAGCCCCAGCTGAAGACAAGGGATATAGCTGGAAAATCTGGGAGCAACTCTGATCCACTATTCCAGCTTCCAGCTCAGCCTGGACACAGGCACTCAGAGACTATTTCAAAATATTCCCAAGACTACTAAGTTTCACAAGGAGTTTCCAACTGTTGTAAAGATGTTGTCTTGGCCTGGTCCTGTTTTCCTATCTTGCAATGAATGTAGCTTTATAAGACTGAATCTAATTTATTTGCCACAATAAAATTATCACACACACAAAATCTGTCAGACCCAAGTTTTGAAATCCTTACTTAGAAGTAATTAGGCAAAAGCCTGGCTTTAATTAGAAAAAAATATCACATACTCCAAATTCGCCTACAATACATCACACAGAACACAATTATGTTCTACAGTGGAAACAAATTTTAGTCTTCCACCACAAATAAGGAAACCCACCATGTGAAAGGTGATCTGTTGAAATGAAGAGCTCTTCAAATTATTTGAGTTCTGAACTAACACAAATATTCTTAATATTAGATTTTATGTAAGAAGTAAAATTTCTAAACTGTTTAACTAAGAGCATATGCCTGAGAATTCTTGTGGTTATACACCATATTTCTGATGCTTGTCCTGTACATCAGGTTTCCCATTAATTTCATTTGAACCAGGATTTCCCTGGTAGTACCCTCTGTGGTACTTAACAGTTTCATTAGGTTCACTTCCCGGTTTTGCAGCTATGTCACATTCATTCATAACAAATGTAACAAAAAACTCAATTTTTGCTAATATTTATCCACTATGCCCATAAAAATAATCTCATTGAAATTAATTAAACTGCTCATATGAGTAAAAATTTGGCCTCCTGATTTGTATCAGATGTGCAGAAGATGGTCTCAATATTTCATCACTCTTGTAATTTAAAAAAAATTTCTATATGCTGAAGAAGAAAGGCTGAATACAAGAGATTCCTCTGCCAGACTGGTGAAAGCTTAGAGTAAGTGTACAGATTTAGACTGAAGAAGCACACAGGCACTTGCGCCATGCTTCAGTTCATCTGGTATGTGCAAGGAACCATAATTACAAATGCAGGAATGTCTGCCATGTACTTGCCCACATAGTGCTGCTGTATCTCTGCCAGAACAGGCAGTAAATATATCACTGTAGAGTTACAGTAGAGATAATATGAAAACAATTATCATCGGTAATTTCAGGCACTTCTGCAGGGCAGCCATGTTTGCTGGTCTGTATGAACTCATTTTCCCGAAATTCAAACCAATTTGAACATGATGGGTTTGAGAGTTCAGCTTAAACACTAATATTATCCCATTTTTCTGTTGCTGAGGAGTGATTAAAAGAGAGGGACAAAGAACAACAGAGAGAATATTAAATAAATAAAATAAATGAAAGTAAGGAAAATAAAAATACATTAGGCTGTAAGTCAGCTTCATTTAACTGAAAAGTGTGCTTTCAATGGAGCTAAGATATACCACAAGAAAAATGAGCTGGAGAGCCATTGCATTATTAAACAGCCACTAGAGAAGTAGAGCTCACCAATTTGTGTGAGCTCACCTGTGTTTTTCTGAAGATTGGAAGAATGTTATTCTATCGCAAAACCATGGCATAGGCTTCCTCTTAGTTAGAAATCCATCTTCTTCACTGGAAGTGAATTACCATGAATAATTAATAGCACAAGATGTTGGCAAATCTGAGGGATGGTGGGAGGATGGAAGTTTCATAAAACTCTCTAGCTTTTTGAAGTTATGAAGAAATATATAAAAGTTCTCAAATATAAAACTCCTAGACACTTGACTTACCTTAATATTCACCTTTCACACGCACATAAATTCTTATAAAGAATATTCACCAATGCAAATCTAAATGAGAAAGCTACAGAATAATTGCAGCTGTCCCTCAAAATATATGAACATATTCATATACATACACAGAATTTTATATTATCACTACCACAGCAACTAGCTACAAAAGACCCCCCCAAAATATGGAGGAGGGGGAAAAGCCTTTCTCTTTTCACAAGATTATTAAGTACTAATTTACAATTTACAGTATCCTTAATACAGACACTGGTTTCTGTGGTACGTGAGATATTCAGTGATTGACTGAAAAATATGCGTGTCTGTGATTTGTACAGGTGTTGTGGGTAGTAAACTCTCTCCTATAGGAAACCATATAGGACTATTTATGGCTGCAGCCAAACTCTGCTGTCAGTAGCCTGGCCCACCTTTCAGCACGTGATTACAAAACCTGAGGAATTTTATGCAGAAGTGTGAACCTTCATGTGCCTTGTACCCAAACATAACGTGGTGAGTGCAGCTCTGAAATCACCCTGTAGCCAATTCTTTTCCAAGTTTATTAAACTGAGATTTAGGGTTTGTTGCACTTGTCAGTTTGGTGAATATTTCTCAGATCCTCTACATAGTTACTGACCAGAGTGAGTAATGTATAAACAAAGTATTTAAATACATAGTTTTTTGAGGCATTACAGGTAAATTGCCAGAGATAAGCAGGTCTGCAAAGATGAGTCAACTGTTACTCTAGGGCCTTCTACAAAGTCGCCAATGCCATGTGACAGGCACTTGCCGTGGCAGGGTGTCGGCGGCACGGGGACATGGCAGGGTGGGGTGTGCCAGAGGATCTCCAGTGATGCAGCATCCCCTGCCTGGGGACAGCGGGCGGGCATGCTGCCCCCATGGGGCTCTGCCAGCCCCCAAGCAGCTGCGGCAGAGGGGGGTGGGGATGGAGGGGAGTCGCCTCCCCCAGGAGGGAGACCCTGGCCATGCCAGCCGCCCACTCAGCTGGTACTACTGAAAGCTGAAATCAGTCGTCTTTCCAATATTGTTATTTAATTTTTTGTTCAAAACTTATTGCTAAGCAAATGGAAGAACAAACACTGCGATCCAGATTTTCAAATATTTCAGGATCTGCTGTTGGGCCCAGATTTTTCTGAAGCTCGTGTTCAGACACCCAAGTTTTTATAAAAGCTCAAAATAGCCTACAGCCCTGCCATACCATGTTTGCAGCTGGGCTGTCACAGCAACTCAGCATATAACACACCATCCTCCATGGGAGTCCAGAATGGAAACAGCTTTTATGAAGATTGTCCCTCTGTGTATAGCAGGATGGGAGAAGGAGGAAGGCATACTATAGTTAAGAATAGGTCATGAAGAAATACGTGTGCATGGGCTGTGAAGTGCTGCATGCGGGAGCATACTGTTTTAACTAATCATCAGATCCTCTGCACATTTACTATACACATAGTATGTGCACATATGCAGTAGGTCTAATGTGACACAGAAGTATTTGATTTACTGTGCACATGCTGTAAAGCTCATCTATGTGCATGGAGTGGAAATATTTGGCATTTGGGGAGCAGAACTTGGATAGACAAGAGTGAGACTAGGAAGGCAAGAAGCCTGGAAGAAAAACAAGGGTAAAACTGGGGACACACAGCCCTCGTGTCAAACCTTTCCATGACCCAAGTGGCACAAAATACCTACTGAAAATCTGTATCCTGGATGGTAAGTACTCTGCTTGCTCCTAACTACTGACTGTATAACACCAGGGCAGTCATTCTAAGAAAGGAGATTGTTAGAAGCTTTTAGAAGGAAATACAACACCTTAATAGCACCTCCCATACTGAAGGATATGTCACTACCGTAATGATTAAACACTCCCAGGGTTGACAGTGACAGTTGACAACTCTGTTGAAACTAACCCCAATTGTCTTTATGGCATAGACATGTCTGTTCACACTGGAAATGGCTTTTCCATTTCCTTCTCCTCTATTTGGCAAAAACCATTTTTTTAGCATACTTTTCAAGTTTGGGATAATTAGAGCATTGATCCTGAAATCTGAGCCATCATGGGGTAGATACAGGGCTGTAGTTTGTGCAGAGCCTTGTTGGGTTTCAGGCTCCATACACCCATATCTGATTGGAGACTTGGGACCTTTTATTGCATGTTCACATAGTCTGCTGGGGAAAATTATAGCAAGTGCTAGCAAATACTCATATGGTTTATAAGGAGAGGAAGACTCCCATTTTTATCAGCTGCAGTCCAGATTGTAATGCTCTGCCTGATGTACAGCGTGCCAGAAAAAAATGAAAGTCTGGCTTCCAGGAGTACTATTGTACCTTCTGTGGCTGCCTTTTGAACTGGGAATCACTTGCAGTCTCCTCTAAGACACTGTAATTCAAGAAAGAAAGAGAACCCAGGAGAGCACACACAGAAATTATCCAGCTTACAATTAATGCTTGCTTCCTAAAGTCCATTTATTTTCCTTTACAACTTCATATACTGTTTTAAACTAATACATAATCTATTATAAACAATGCACCATGTGTTGACTTATGGTTCCACTTTTTTTTCAGATTATAGTCTTTCTACAAGTTGTTGTTTTACTCATAAGCAAATGATCTGTACAAGAGGAACTGTTTCAATTCATAAATCATAAATACTGTGTGATTTTTCGGTCCACTGTGTTTAAAAACCTGACACCTTTGTCAAAATAGTTCAATATAATCTGGCACATCAAGGGTTAGTGGATTCCTATGGCTCACATGACTAATCTGGATTAAGAAAGAAGAGAAAAACTGATGCAAAAGGGGCCGTGTAGGGTGCAGGGTGTGAGCTGAGAAGGCCAAGCAAGTCTGAGTACATTTATTTTGGGTTTGGTTCTGCAGACTAACAAAGCGAGTCCAGAGGTAAAGGTCAAGGTCATGAAACCTCCTGACAAGTTTGTCCTTTTGGGTGGTGAGTTTGCAGTGGAGATACAATCCTGCTTACACAAATCAGATCCATACTTAGGAATTCAGAACAAAATGTGACTGTAAACTCATAAAATGTTTACCCCCAAACAAATGCGATTTGGTTTTCAGTTGGTGAATCTCAGGGGGAAAAAAACCACACAAACTGAAACATAAGAGTAAAATTTGCCCTCATGACAGAGTTGTTTGCTTTTCAGCTGGAAATTTAACAAAAGATGTGGAGCTATGTAAAACAAAAGCTTCTGCAAGTCATCTTGCTCAGAGCTATTCATTTTGTGCCTGGGGCATCCCCATCAAAGGGAGATTTTCCATTAATTAAGTAGCTGTTAGAGACAGTTCTTTTAAGATGGTATTTATATAATTTCTATTCTGAAATAGAATAATAGAAAAATTCTGAGCAATATCTGGCATCCTACATGCAACCTATTCACAGGAAACTTTGTCTTAAGTCCTATGTAAGTACGTAGGAGAATGGAACTGGGAAATCCAAGTAGATTTTGAGCTGGTTTGAAGATGTAAAATCACTGTGGGAGGTTGCACTGTGGTCACATGGGGAGAGTCTCTGTGGGTGCTTGTTCAGCAGCCTGGACTCCGAACTGATAAGTAACTTTAAATACCCCAAAATTTAGGGAAATTATATTTTTCTTTTTTAATTTAAATTTTTAATTCCATTTTTAATTGAAAACTTTATTTTCCATAAGACAGACATGTTTTTCAAAAAGATGTTCCTTTTTGCATTGGAAAATATTGATATTAGCAAAGCTTCAGTCAATTAGCAAGGGCATAACAAGGAGTGATCCAGGGCTTGCAAAATCTCATCAGTTGAATTGCTTCAAAACCAGAAGCTGAGCCAGCTTGTCACAAGACCCCACATCTCTGCATCCTACTGCTCAGATTCCAAACAGGTTGTAAAATATTTTGGCTTGCGTGAGGCTCCAGCTAGTGTGTCCAATACAAAGCTTGTTATCTATGCAGTTTTGATGCACCTGGAGCCCCTGGTTCATTTCACTAAACAGCAGCTATCCCGGGATGTCAGCAAGTCCTGAGAGAGGCCTGAAACATGGATCACTCCCTGAATCCAGCTATGTGGGTCTATCTGGTCTCTGGTGAGCAGTGAAACATCAGACTACGATGGATTGGGATTGCTGCCTCTGCCCTCCTGAGAAAAGCCAGAGCTATTTTGTCTGCCCAGCACCAGCTGCCACCTGTGAAGGCTTCCAGCCCCTCCTGAGCTCTGCCTTAAAAACCAGAGCTGACCCGAAGCCACCAGTTTGCCAGGCCAGGGTTTGTTATTAACCCTCTGGTCCAGAAGCTGCAGCTGAAGTTTAATGAATTTGCACTAGGCTTGGACAAAACCTGAGCCCTTCCTTACACCCCAAGTCATGCAGCACACCTGCAGAGTGTCCCTGCTCAAAGTTCCAGTTTCCACAAGTGCAGCTGGATGAGAGGCTTAGTGATGCTCGGGATATGGCCCATGCAGTGAGGCAGACACCTGCAGCCATTTTACTTCATACTTCCACAACTCTGCAGCTGTCTTTGTACCTTTACAAATCCCTTCTGAAAATGTCTCCTTCTCTTCTGACTCTTTAAATGCTCTTCTTCCAGCATATCCTCTGCTAGGTCTGATTATTGTGGATTTGTTTCTTACTCACAGTTATTTCTGTATTTCTGTGCCTTCTGCCCACCTTCCCTGGCACTTAACTGGAAGTGTGGTGAAAAAAAATGTAGTGAAGGTATTCAAGATGTCAAGACATTCCCATTACCCTTGACACTCAATTTCTTTCAAAAATCATCTCTTATACTTCCCTTTAATTCACAAATCTAATTCAGAATAGCTGATAAAAAAGGTCAAAGGTGAAGCAAACAACTGGCCCACAAAATCCAACAGCTTAAATGAACTTTCCACCTTTCCACAATAAAGCATTCATAAGCATGGTAGCTAGATACTCTCGTTATTAATGATTCACTAGCAGTGTATTCATTAGTAATAAGCACTAGTGTCATGTCAATAGTGCATCTAAATTGAGCTAATTACATTACTTGATGCCTCATATTTTATGCATATAATTTATTCCCCATGGGATAAACCCTTGGCTTTTCTCCAAAGTCAGCAAAATAGGCCTGGTAGTTTATCCTCCACGGGAACAAGAACAGAACAAAATGCTTTATATCCCACTCCAGTCGGCACCCTCAGGTCTGTCCCATGGCCTGCAATTTGCAGTAACTGTGACATTTCCCATTTGTTCTTGTGCACAGGGCTGTGAATGGTGCTTCTGCTTCATGTTTGCTCTGCACCCTCACTCCTTAGCCTGAGCCTCTGTGGTAGCTGCAAGCCACAGCATCTCACCCTCAGCGGGAGAGGGGCCACCAGTGACCACACACAGACGTGTCATTCCCCACTAACACCTCTGGGAAGGAGCTAGTATTGTTCTTGCTCAGTATTTCTGTGTTGCTTTAATATTAACCTAACTCTCTGCAAGTTGGTGTGCCCTTTGAAGGGTTTCCAGACATTCAAAAAACCACAAAACTTTCGGAAGTTTCATCCTGCCTTGGGTTAATCCCAAGCCATTTTCATGTCCTAAGTAAGTCGAAATAGGTACAATTTCCAGAAGCAATGTCCTTTTCTAGGGAGTGTGAAGAAATTGTTCCCAGTAGGGCAAATCTTCAAAACATTTTTAAAAGAATTTTTATTAAAAATAGGGACGTGTCCCTTTGTAATCATTTTGGCTTACTTTTTTCACTCTTTGACCAGATGTGGTTGCTTATGTTTTTGCATCCCCAGCTGCTGGCTGCCCACCTTTAGTAGTCTAACTAAGATAAAAGAGATGGGCAATAGAGACACTCATACTGCCTAAGTTCAGGAACCTAACTTTAGTGAATAATTTATCCCAGACAATTACCCTGGACTTCTTCTGCAGTCAGTGGAAAAAGATAGTTCCAGGCATATATTCAAATCACTTAAATTAGGTTTGTAAATTGGCACATCAGATGCAACCTTCTTATTTGCATTTGGGGGTGTGTGATTTGCTTTTAAAGGAAAATTCAGAGAGCTTATGTACACAAATATCCTTGTGCATAGTTTATCATCTCTCTTTTTACAGCATCTTGATAAATGTAAGTCTAAACACATTTCCCCTTGCCTAATCTATTAAAAATGGTGTATTGAAAATAAAATGATGGACTTGTGTTTCTGAAAACATGCTACATCACATCCCTCAGACAAAAATAGATACCCCAGATAGGGTAATATGACACAGCTATGAGGATTTCAGGACTAGCCGTGTAGCTGGGACGTAGCCTAGTGCTTATGCATTTTGTGCTCGTACAGCTTTTAAAAAGAGCTCCTGTGAAACAGTATGTTCACCTAGACAGAGGACTACATTTGTGTAAAGGTTCTGTTCTGCCCACCTATTTCTTCAGATCTCCTCTTAACTACATGGCAAAGACCTCTATGCTGTTATTGAGCTGTTCTGATTTATCACATGCATATTGAAGTTTCACTGGTAAAATTCTGCTGGGGCTGTGAGTGGGACTTTATGCTCTCCTGAACTAGCAGAAACCATGTGAGGGACAAATTGCTCATCAAGGCAAGGGGATGAGTCTTAGACACTTGAAAATTCAGCTATTCTAGAAGTAATGAACCTGGGGACTCTGATACATATTGTGTACTACAGATACCTGGGTATCTCATGAGGGTTCAAGAAACGCCCTCCTTAGTAACATGTTTTGTGATACAAACCTCAACTTCAGTTTAGAAAGAACACCAAAGGGAAGGTTTCCACAGCTGCTGCCAGCTGCCTGCTGCACTTTGCTGAGGCTCACGTTCTGGACCTCCAAAAACCAAGCGGATTTCAGCATTGCCTGCAGTGGGGCTGAGATTTTTCTGCAAGTGTCCCCTCCTCTCAGGTTCTGCTTCTCCAAGTGCTGGAAACAAAGGAACAAAGTGCTTAGAGTAAGTAACTCAAAACACAGGAGAAGTTCAGGACAGGTTAAAAAGAAAAACCATTCAGCAGGGAGTCTATGGAAAAATCTGAGGGAAGCCTTGACATAAAACAAATCCAATACCTATCCCTACCAGAGTCTCATATTACAGTTGTACTGACTGACATATTATAGCTGTCAAAGACTAATGCTACTGTAAAAACCCTGTGATGTCAATTTGATTGTTCAAATACTCATGAAAAAAATTTTTATAAAAACTTTCTATGCAAATTTGACTACAAACACAACATAATTAAATTAATACTTATTTTTACTTTAAAATACTAGCACCATGCTAGAAGTTTCACTTTAATTCAAAATAATTTAAATTATTGTTTTGCTTTAATTGAAATAATAGAAAAAATATTGTAAACTGGGTATAAAACCGTATTGTTCTAGAGAAACATTTTTCAATATAATTTTATTGCATCTATTTTGCTGTCAACTTAACAACTTCTGAGACCTCGTAATAAAAATATTTTATTTGATTTATCCATTCAGCTTGAGACCATGAATCTTGAGTTAATGCTGCAAGGTCAGGGAAGTTTAGGAATCCAGTGGTCTCAAATGAATGTCAGTTAGTAAGAGGTGCTCAAGGAGGGTCTATTAATAATGAAAGCCCCAGGCAAATGTATGATGCAAGCCTTTCAGATCATAACACAGAGTTCACACTCTCTTGAGAGTCATCTGAGGAAGAGATGTTTTGTTATGATTAAGAGAATATAATATACAGTAACAGAAAGAAAAATCTATATTGTGCATTCTATATGTGTGATTTTTATGTGACAGTATAGCTATTGCTACATAAATAATAGGAAGAGACACCTCTGACAATAGAGCTAGCTAAGACTTCAAAAGAAAGACCATTTTCTAGCCTGCATATTTTATACTTAAAAATAGCAAAATGTATGAAAAGTCCAAATAGACACTATTGTATGTCCAGTGATAATCAAAATACAGACAATACAGTTTCATTATGGCCTAGTCCTTCATCTGAGTTAACAACAAAACTGACTTCCAAGAGAGGCATGCATAAATATAAGTGCTTAATCACCAGTATATAATATGCTCAAATCAATTTACAAACATTAGAAAATAGTCCTTTTGATTTTACTAGTTCAGAAAATAGAAGTAGTATTTTCTGTATCTTATGAATGGAGAGTATCAGAGTCACATAATAAATTAATAGGAGAGTGGGATTAAAGTACAGGATTTGCTGGTTCCTAAGACATCACTCAGAATACTGTTAGAATATTATTTCTGTTTAGGATGAATATCAAGAGATGGGCAGAAGTTATGCTCATGTTTTTTGTTTAAGGACATACAACTCCACACTCTCCTCAAGAGATGAAGACGTGACCTCTGTTTTCCAAGACCATGGATGGGTCCCCTAATTGCTTGAGAGGAGTGAGCCAGCTATGGCCACAGGTACGGAACAAATTCAGCCAGGGCTGTATACAGAGGCAGCTCCATGATCCAAGGACATGGTGACCATAGTCTTCCCCTCCCTGGGAGCTCCTCCTGTTTTACATGCAGGGAGGATGACGCAGGTGTGCAGTGTGGTCAGCACCCAAAGGCTTGCCCATGCTGCCAGCCAGGGCAGCTGAGCTCAGGGGCAATCAATGTTGGGCTTGGGCTGCAATGGTTGGGGTGGATTTACTGAGGGATTTACATAGTATGGAGTAATGGAGGTGGGACTTTGGCAGACATGTCAGCTCACACAATTTATGCATCCAGTTCACACATCTGGCCCTTATTTCCACCAGCTGCACCTGGTGTGTGGCTTCAGGAGCAGGAGGCCAGCTGTGGTGCTCAGCTGTATGCCCAGGACCATGCACGTCTTTTTTGGCCATGGCCCAGCACCTGAGCTGATGTGGGGTGGCATACCTGTTTCTTGTGACCCAACATGGCCGGGATAATTGCACCTGTGCCATGTGAGAAAATTGCAGCTGTCCTCCTGTACAGGGCAGCCGTCCCCCTTCTGCCTTCTCCCATCACCTCTCCAGACCATTTTGGGCTGTGGGTCACGCCAGGGTTACATCGTCTTTGCCCATGACAAACTGACCCAACATGAATTTTTTTCTGGGGCCCCACTGACAGTTTAGTTGCTTTTGTGGTATCAAGGAGGGGTGTAAAGATCACTTCTGAGAATGACTGTTGAGTTCAGCCATTTGTGTTCCAAAATAAGAATGCATTTTTGATTCTCTGTACTGACTTTCAAGAAGGCAGAGAGGTACTTCAGGTGAAGAACTGAGTATGTTCAAACACTGAGGACATATTGGACCCGTCCATTTGGCCACTTTTCAAAAAGATTGTGGTGCCTGTGAACACTTGCAATTCCATTCTCCAACAACAACAAATAGTAAAAGCATTTCTTATTTTTAAGCAATGAATATTTATTGTTGTAATTTCCTATTACTCTTTTTAATAACAACCCACAAGAAAAAAGAGTACCAGTTACTAGGGATGCCATTCATCAAAGCGAGTCACCTTAAGTCAGTCAGAATTACTTAAGACTCACTGCAATTCTTGTCCCAGGCTTCTGAACTCACACCATTTTCTTGGGCAACTGTTAAAACTTTCCATTAGTTTAGTTAAACCAGTCTCCTATCTTACCAGCTTATTATTGTTAAGACAGAGAAAGTCACAGATGTGTCTTTTAAGACAGTTAACTGTCCTAACAGCTTTTAGCCCTGTATGGGAAAGGATGCTGGAAGGTTATATTTGCCAAAGCACATGAAAGGTCACCTTCTCAAGTCCCATGAAAGGTCACCTTCTCAAGTCCCACGTGATTTGTCTGCTGGCTGCTCTTTAAAGAAAGGCTCCTATCCTGGTTTTGGGAAACGGAAAGAGTTTCTCTCCTGGGATCTAGTAAGAGGCTTATGATATGTTTATGTCATAGGGATCAGAACAAAGCAAAGAACAAATGTTTTTAGCCTGGATCAAATGCTTGGGCAATGTCCAGACTGACAAGATATCCAAGAAACACTGCTTAGAAAGCTATAGCTTTCCCTTTACCAACTTGTGGAAGAAGGCCAAGCATTTGTCATCTAGCTTTGTAGGATATTTTAAGATCTTTATGCTGTTAGTTATTAGAGCTGGTCCTAACATGAACTTGAGAGATGGAACTTCATCTAGGCATGCCAGTTGGGGAACGTATCTTTCAGCTTACATCTGCTGTTACAGAAACCAGGGTTTGTATAAAAGCAAAAATGTGATATAACCATAATCCTAGTCAAGGGTTTATGTAAATGCACAAAATCTAACATAGACTGAATACATGGACAAGAGGTCCCTGTAAATATGCAGAACTATGAGGTTTTCACAGCAGATGGATATATATTTACTTCATTAAGAGTAGGGACCATGTCAGACAAACCCCTGCACCTAATAAGTCCTGATAATCAAGTGGGTTACAGCTGTCAAAATACTGATAGTACTGATAAACAACTGATTTGGTTGTAGCATTTCATGTTCTGATGTTCTAAGGAAACTGATTAAATTGGCATCTCATAGCATTTGGGAATTTAATTTACTCCTTCTCTACTTCATTTCAAAATTCTTGAGGCTGTCACCTACTAATTCCTTGTATACACTTTGCATCTGATGGCATGCACACAAGATAAAAGTACTAAAGGTTTAGTCTTTTGCCAGTAGGGCTGTGGAGAGGCAGCTCTTTGTTTTAAATGCAACATGGTTTTTGGAAGTGTTTAATGTTCCTACTTGCAGCCGTTAAAAGTTTTAAATGTTATGCTTCAGTTATGACTGCTTTGGGGGACCCCAGGAGCACTTCCATGGTCTGAATATTTTGGGCTGCATGTTGCAAATCAATTTCAGGAGAAGACCTGAGCAGATATCAGTCATCTTCCCATGCCCTACTTTTCACATGTGCTGAGCCCAGAAGGGACCTCCATCAATTTCCAACACATGCTCTGCTGTGAATGCAGCCATCACGGGGGCCCAGATTAAGGAACGTGCCACAGAGTGCCTCTTCCTCATAGGAAGCATAGGATCAGCCTTTAAAACATCCTAAAACACGGGATTATAAAGACAACTGACTTTTTCCCCTTGAGGCAGAGATAAGACAATTCTGAACGCATTGAAGCATGCTGACAGGATGTTTACAAAGAAAAATGCATTGTGGGGAGACAATCTTTCACATACCACCATGGACATGTCATTTAAATTGTATAAGGAAGTTCTTCATCACTTTTAATGGGGAAAAAAGCAATTTGCCTACTTTTTTCCCCACTTGTATCTTGACCTCTGGTTCAGAGAGGGAGACTGGATCTAGGAACCAAAACTCCATGTTTACAAATAGGACTATAAAACCCACATAGCCATTGGTATTAGATATGTTTTTGTTGCCTATATTCCTCTAGCTGGTCTAAAAAAAATAATGTCATTAATAATTAAATAATTAGTATCAAGCTAAAGAAAATTCCAAATGTAAAACTTCCCTAAAGATGCTTACTGAAGCTCTGTTGCTGCGATTGCCTTTGGCTATATAACAGCCATTGCTTGTTTTGCAGAGCTTGAATGTCTGTAGTCTGAAAAATGGTGCTGACAGGAAAACTTAAATGTAACAAATGTCATATAAAAAAGGGCTAACTCTACAATGGCCATTGTCTTGCTTCCACTGTGACTTGAAATGAGAAATGAGAAGGAAGTTTAGGTTGGGGTTTAGTGAGAGATTTTTCACTTAAAAACATAATTAGGATATTGAAAATTCTAACAAAAGATGAAGATTCAAACAGCATGGAGTTAAACAGCAGTGAGTGGAGAGCACTTTGGGGCACAGCTAATGAATAGCAGTCCAAAGAAAAAGGATGGATTAGAAAGACCAGTAGTTCTCTTCACACTAATTTCCCAAATTTCTGTATACTCTTTAGAATGGGGATTATTATTAATTAGGTTCTTGCAGCTCCTTTTGAACTCTTATGTCATTATCTTGGCTAAGAAACACCTTAATTAAACATAATACGAGAAACATGGCATTATTGAGATTACTTTTCAGGCTATGGCTGCACTTGTGTACCTATGCTGAAGTCCTTAAGAAATGTTAAAAATGCAAAGTAATTGAACATTTATTGCAACCTTTCCCCTAAGTCATTAGAACGCCATTGTTTCTGCTTAAATTCCTCTCATCCTGGGAACAAGGAGAGAGAAAGACAAGTAGCTGACACTGTGGACCAAGTGCTCTAAACTGAAGTTGTAAAGGTAAGCGCACAATGGATATTTAGGAGGAGTAAGATCCACTCTGCAGCAGAATGGTGGCACAAGTCAGCAGGTCTCGATCTGTATTAATCTGCTAGTATCTCATGGTGTCAGCCTGTGCAGAGCCTCTGGCCTCTGGTAAGTGGCCATGGTCTTCACTTTTTCCTCCGTTCTTAAACAGAACAAACAATAATAAAGGAAAGAGAGAGCTAAATCTGTATGGAGAAGAGCCAAACTCCTAAACATATTTGGAGTCTGGTCACCTTTCTCTGCACCCTGATTTGGATCAGCTTTCTTAGGCCTTTGCTCCCATAACATGACCAGGCTTAGATGGGTCCAACACCCTAGGAGACTGTGGTAGCCTTGCTCTGGAGTATGTCTATGTTGTCAGTAATCTGATTCAGACTGACATGAGGGTTTCTTCAAAGAGTATCTGATTCTTAACTGAAGATACAGCCTCATTTTAACCTCAAATATGAGCACTGGAATTTCTAAAAATCAACAGAATTATTTAAAAAATTCTTTATTGCATTGACATAAAGGAAAGAAAGATCAGACTAGAATATAAATCACTGAAAATGTACTGTTGCTCTTCTTTGCTCCTGTAACCCACTCAAGGGATGCAATAAAAGCCTTCCCAGGACTGGAATGTGGCACTTTAAACTTTACTGGTACGAAGCATTTATTTCTAGACAAGATTAGTGGTTCACATACAGAAGATTGTAGCCACCATAAATATTTAAATTTTGCAGTTAAAAACATTTTATAAGTGAATGCTCAAATGCAACACCTAACAATTCAGCTGCAGATATTAAAAATCATTGAATAACCACTTTTACTTAGGTGCCAAAATACAGATGTAGGAGCCAGAATTTATTCACTCAGATTTTAGTATCTGTACTTCAGACTCAAATTCCTATCTAAGCTTTATTTAGAAGAGGAAAAAAAAAATCCTAAAACCTGAGCCAAATCTGATTCATTTGGAATTTTCTTGCACCTAGTGTTATTAACAGATGATAATTGGAATGGGAAACCAAAGTGGAGGTTGAAAAAATGATTCAGAGAGGAGCGTGAGAAATTAAGCATGAAGAAGAGAGTGAAAGGATGAAGACAAAGGAAACAAAATTAAATGGGATAAGGTCTGGGAGAAAAATCCTTTCTGGCCAGACCTATGGAAACTGAAGGCATAGTGATTATAATTTTGTTTGTAGATTGTCTCTGAACCACTGCCAACATCAGATAATTTAGCCATGGTTGGAATTTAGGAATGACTTACCTTTTTCCTCTGTGGAAGGATAATCACTTTGCAATACATTTTCTAGACCCTTTCATTGGATTCAAACTGTAGCTGAAGGTGACACCAGATAATAGCAGAAATTAATTCTTGGGCTGTGGTCACAACACAAAGACATTAAAAGAATTAGCAGAAAAATACAGGTCTTCATAAAGTCTGATTTTCAACACACACTCATGCAAATACAAAGATGCCACTCATGAATCAGGATTCAGAAAAAAAAGGTGACATGTGTAAGAGTTTACATGTAGTTTTTGGAGCACACCAGGAAGATTTGAACAAGCGGAAGCAACCATAATGAGTGAAACAAGGAAATGAAAAGCTCCATTATGCAAAATGAATAGGAGTGCAGGACTATTTTCACAGCCCCTTTGGAAAGAAGTGGTGAAACACTGTAAACTGAAGAGTAAAACATTACTTGTTTAAGTAGGTGTTTGATGTAGGGGTTGTTAGGTTGGTTGTGTTAGCAGTCATTGTCTGCTAACAGAAAATCTGACTCTGTCTGAGAGTGGGAAAAGCATCACGTCTCCGGGTACAGATGACAGTCGATTGGGATAACTTCATTTCAGGTAGTTTATAACAACTTGGCGATGGGTTGCAGGTGAAGGGAATCACAAGCCTCACAAGCTCAGCCATAAAGAGTGACAGGGCTGGAAAAGCTCTCAGATCATGTGGAGTTTTGAATAGTGATCTTGGAGAACACGGGTAGAAACATACTCGGTGAGATGAGAACTAAACCCATGCGTACTTCAGCCTGTATGTTTTAGGGCACTATATTTCTGCAGTTGTAGGGGAGCTGCTGTCCCTCATTGTGAGAGACATCTCTTCCTTTAGAAATCAAGCCCCAGAGGCCTTTGTCTCACTTGCAACTCTGTAAATGATTTCCTTCTAAAACAATAATGAACTTTAAATGGCAGGTGACCTTTTTTTAAAGTTGATGCAATTTATTCCAATTTGACTCATGCTGTAATGCTTCTCCCTGTGTCCTGCCTCTTATGTCCAAACTGAGCACAATGTTTCAACATTGGGAAGCTGAAGCAGACATTGCAAGCAAAGAAAATGTGAAAATATTACTGTTTCAAACGCGTCGCTAAAACCACCTTGGAAAACAGCCCAGGCCATTCCAAACTCTGCCTCTTCAGTCAGTGGAAATGGAGGCCAACAAAGGAAAAAAAAAAAGAAAAAACGCCTGTGCTCCTGGGCTCTGCACGACTGCCATCTCCGCCATCACCCTGTGCCCTCTTCACTCACGCTTAATGCCAGATGGAGGGCTCTCTGAGCCCATCACCTGCTTTGACCCTTGCCTTCAGCTCCCTCTGAACACAGTATTACAGCAGCCTGGCACAAGTGCTTTGTATAGATGCAGCAGTTTCACACATCTATACAGGACCTCAATTTTCTAAAAATAACCAAGGACAGGAAATGCTGAGCTTAACTTCTTCCCCTTGGTACAGCACAACATTCAGTGGCATAAGTGAAAATGAGAGTCTTAAAGCAATATCTTTGATACAGATGCTCAGGGGAGTGGTTTAGTAATACATACCACATTTTTTATTTGGTAAGAAGTCCAGATTTCTTAATGTCCTGTTACATATCTGAAGTGTTATGTGCACATGCCTGAACAATTTGTTTAAGTCTATACATCATGCTGTTTCATCACTTACTTAAACTCAGTGAATTATTTCCCAGCCAGATTTTATTTTCAGATGTACCCAACCATCCATGTGAGGGGCAAAGCAAAGGAAACATGTCTCTTCCCCTTCCTCCTTTTTGCCCTAGAAAAAAATAGTTTCATAATTATGAAACCAAAATACCTTTGTTCTTGGTGCTGTTGTCATGAAATATATTCCCATGAAATGTCTTTAACTCAGTTTAAAAGTTGAGATCTCCAGATGATTCCCATCTCCTAAATAAGTGACCCAGAAAACGGAGAATAGTGAAGATCTATTATAGCCAATGGAAGAAATATCTTTAGGCTTGCTAAAAGTAATCAGGCAGGGATGCTAGATTAGCTCTGCAGAATTAGTTCTTATGGGAAGACATTTTATAACATTTATGGACAATATCAGCATGCCTGGCACTCAGTAACAGCCAGCTAGGCTAACAAATGGCAACAGAGGGAAATCCTGGTGCGTGTTACAGACACTTTGCACTGCTTCAGCACTCCCCAGGCTAGTGTCATCAGCTAACTCAGGGTTTTTTAGGTATTACTACATCTAGATAAGGACTTTTCCAGCATGTTTAAATCTCTGTAGAAGTGGTAGGAGCATGGCTGGAAAACAAGCACAATCCCTGGCCTCTGTAATACTTTTTTGAAATTTTTACCACTTGGCTATTGTTTCCAGGAAAAGAAGGCTAAAAGGATGTGGTACAGTCTTTCCCAAGCATAGGGAAGTAAATAAAAGTAAGGAGGCAAAAACCCCCAACAATCAGAGAAAGTCAGGAAGCACTGCAAAGATCTGAGAAGAGGTTTGAATGCTGTTCTAACAAAGTAGCTTGACATTTTGGGGAGGATCAGATATGATGATGGGAACTCTTTTAAATTTTATATACAAAAAACTGGTAGAGCATAGCACATATGCAGAAGGGCTAACCTGAATCAAGAGGTAACTTTGTATCTGTATTTTGATATCAGCTGCAAAAGTTACATCAACAGATGATACAAATAATAAAAATAACAGGTTTTCCTCTCAACATATATAACACTGACCAGCCTTCCATGCCTTCATTTTACAACTACTGTGTTTCCAGTTTACCTTCTTGGCAATCAAAACAGAAAGGGCACTTTATAACATCTGCATGCAATTTTTATAGACACCAGTGATTCATAAACTTTGATTTCAAAGACATTTCCTACAAGTCTTCTTGCTCCACAGGACCACATGAGTTTTCCCGCAAAAATCCTTGATTTGTTTCCAGAGTTTACCTCACTATTTCTGTTGTCTCGGGGATGAAGTGGTTTTGTTATAGCTCAATCATTGTGAGCTATTAACTCAGCAAGCACAAACAAATTCCTGAGCTAGGAAAGGGTCCTTTAACCATTTTTGTTCAGAGATTCTTTGATTCTTTTGTTGCTTTTGCTAAATACCTCTGGACTGAAAAAAAAAAAAAAAGAGAACACATCTAAAAATAGTTCTAATAATATAGTTTGAACCTTGTCCATATTGCTTCCATGACAGAAACAGATAGGTAAAATATATATTAAGATAAGGTGGGAATAAGTGAGGAAAGAAAGTTGTAGTGGGTTGGGATAAATTGGAACAAAGTTTTTCCTAACTATAAATGGAATAGGTAAATACGCAAATAACAAAGTGTTGATCTTGGCAATGCTATTACAATACCATATGTTAAAATACAGTCAAGGTTGAGGTGCATTGCTAATTTAAAGCTTAAATGCATTAGAAAACTCTTTTAAACATCACACGCGATTTTGTAATGTCTGCTGATAAAAGCATTATGGGAGCCCCAAAACCATGCAGCCTGGTTGGAACAACAACTTTGCTGAAGCTGAACTGCAAACAGGAGTGTGTCTGAATGCACCACCACATCAGAGCAACAGCTTGGAAGTAAACAAATGTGGAGGGAATTTATAGCAGCTAGCACTGCTGTGGGCTTGTAGTAGGGTCTACTTTGTGCTCAGTGACTAAATATTTCTTAAAAACCAGCAACAGATAAAGAATGGGTCCACAGTGGCAAGCTGTGTAATTCCAGTAATTGTTGGCTCCAGGAAAACCTTACAGGATAAGGAGAGATTGTGGGCTCTGAGTTTTTATTGGAGCAGTTTCAGGCATTGCTGTACATTTAAACGGAGTGCAATAAAAATATTTGAAAGCATGAGGAAAAGGAAACCGTTCTCCAAACACAACAGAGATGTGGGTTTTATTTGGGGGGGGGGGGGGGGGTGAGGCAAGATCAGGTACGATCATACAGACATCTTTATAGTTACTGTTTTGAAGAAGAACATTTTTATGGTATTAAACAAGCATAACTATGCTTTCAACCAGTTGTGGGGTCTCACTCACACTTCCAGTTATTTGAAGAAAAACCCCAAAACCAAGACCAGAGCTGTTTGGCTTTTAAATAATTCAGTGTATTTTAAAGATCCTACCTTCTGTCACCTAGGTGAATTAGGCTGAGAGCTAGCAGCTTCATCTACACTTTATCAAACTTGTTCTTAAAGGTGCCTTTCAACAGGTGGAAGGGGATCAAAAAGACAGAGACAAGAGTGTTATCAGGGTGAGAGTTCTAGGTTTAGTTTTTGTGATTCTCCTAGGACCCCTATGACGTTACCAGAGAAGTTATTTCTTGACATGTCTCCTGCTTGCATACAGGTCTGACTGAGAATTTGGTGCACACTGACCATTTCCAGAATGAACTAATGAACTCACAGATACTTGTGATAAGATTAAGCACATCAGTTGGAAACAGGATCTAAGGAAACGTGAGCTCTTTCAGAAAGAGGTCACCTACCTCAGGTGCATGCTCAACACAGAGGGAATTTCCACTGACAAGAGAAAATGTCAGCAGTATAGATCTGGTTAACTCCCCAGTCATACTGAGACTTAAAGTTTTACAGGGCTATGCGAGTAGTACAGAAGGTCTATTTCCCCATTACCAAAACTATTACATGCTTTGGGATAGAAGAGGAAAACAGGACTTTACTCCCTAACTGTGTTGGGAACCTGTAGAAGTAAAAATGGCTCTAAAATGGCTTTACAGTCACTTGAGCTGCATTTTGAAACTCAGTTCATACTTGATGCAGAAGTGAAGGGATGCTGGAAATAATACTGAAGAACAAGATGAGTCAGTCTCTGGCACAAACAAATATTGAACTACCTGAAATAACGCTCCTTTGCAGCTACCTGTAGACTTATTTTTAATTACCTGTATCAGACAAAATTCTAGTCAAAATGAAACATACAGTCTTACAAGGGTCCTTCATAATAAAAAAATCCTTGTTTGTGGTGGGGCTACACCTTCACAAGCAGACCTGTAGGCTTGGGGAGACACATGTGATTTGTACAGGTGGCCTCCTAGGAACAAGATCTGCAAATACTGTCCCCTAACAGAACAGGGAACTGATTGCTCAGAGGCATTTGGCCCCCAAGGTTTTTGCATGTTCACAGTTCCTATTTCTGCTGCTAGGACAATGGAGAAGGGTGTTGCTGGAATATAGCCCAGAGCAAAGAGATTGCTCAAACAGAGGATCTTGATGTTAAAATTGTGTGTTACTGGAATTTCGGTTGGTAGTTGCCAACATCTTGGAACAGTTTAATCTTCAATATACTATTGAAATGATCTTTCAGTGGGAACATCTGGAATACAAAGATATTACATTGTTTAAGTAAAGAGAAATCCCATGGAATGATGGGAGAAGGTATCACCTTATTTTACAGTGTGACAGGGTGGTCTCCTGAAGGCATGCTGTGGTGAGGATGAGAGTGAATGAACACGATATGCATAACATGGAAGATTATTATTGCCTTGTTATGCCTTGGGCTTTTTTTACTATTGTTGCCTATATGTGGCTCCAGTCTTTCTGTTGCCCAAACACTACATAGTGTAGTGAAGAAAGAGCCAAGTGGGTTGTGTCAGTTAGCCTTAAAAACAAAAGACAATTGCTTATACATCCTTGGAAGCCAACCTGAGGAAGCTAGAGCCATTGCCCAATTTCTGCGTTTGTGAAGGAACCTGCTGAGAGAAGGGACTGTACTTCAGAATAGCGAAATATGTGTGTTGGTGGGATGTCTTTTTCCTTTTTCAGTACAAAAGTATTTCTAAGCTGTGATAGAACAGTTTTTTAAATAAGCCAGAACTGTTGCTCCATTCAGCCTGACAACATACCACATATACTTGGAACATATAAAGGAATAAGATCATGCTATTATTTTAAGTCTTAGACATCTCAGAGTTGTGACCTAAGGGAAAACTTCTGATACACAGAAATGGTACAGGAAATATAGTGTCTTTGTTTCAGGGAGCTTGACTTCTTTGGCCATTATTTACACTGAGAAAGAGGAGCTGTATAATTGTTCATTTAAACTGCATAATTTACAATTTACAATTAAACTGCAGGATGGATGGAGTACAGGACTGGTATACCCATGGCTACCTGAAGGCATTTGATGCAGCATCTGAAAGATGCAAGCTCCATGTGGCCAAAAGGTACTGGTCTGAAGCAGAGAGATTCCCCTAGTAAAGTGGAATATTTACCTGGGGACAGGCAAGACATAGGTGAAAAGTGTGTAGAGACCAAAAGCAGTACTTGTAAGGTCAGAGGAAATAAGAATGTCTTCCTGAAAAAAAATGACGTTATAGCTAGGATTTCTGCTAGTAGAGCTATGCAGTTTTTGAGGACTTGTGCCACACCTTTTGATAAAGAATGGCTCTATGTCCATTCGGCAAATCTGTACATGGCCCTAGACAATGACTCACTCTCTCTGCTATACAGCAAAGTATATGCTGCAAACTTGTGCTCTCTCTTCCACTGGACAATGGCAAACCATAAGGAAGAGCCAAACATGGGTAGGAAAACAAAAGGGCCCATTTCAGGTCTTTTCCTAATGCAGTTTGGGTGAAGAAATGCCAGGTGATGTCAGGCCCAGCAGTTTCACAGAAAGAAGAGTAGGTTAGTCATCCAACACTTCTGTTTCTGTGCAATATTTTATAACCATTACCTTGAAGCAGGCTAGCTTTCAAGTTCCCAAGAAGAGCTCAGGGGAGAGTGTGATATTTAAGCCTAGACATCTTTTCTCATCTGGGTTTCCTGTCACAATGCCAGTGTCTGTGTGTGTAAAGTTCTGGCAGCCTGAAATACTTTGATATATTTTTTTCCCAGGCTTCAAAAGAAAAGGTAAACAATGGGCTTGTGACTCCAGGGCGAGCATTGGTAGCCAAGAGTTTATGAGGTAGCTCATCTTCTTTATGTTTCTGGCATCACTTTAAATATTTCGCTGTGTAGAAGGGATGTGTGAAAGAAAAAGAAACTCATTTAGTGGTTTTTGAGGCTGCAGGTTTGATGCCTAGAGGTGATTTCTGGTCCTTGCAGGTTTTCTGCTTTTGCTACAGAGGGCAACTCTGCATCAAAGACTTAAAGCATCTATTTAAAACTAAAAACTTAAGTCTAATTTTTAGAAGATCCTTGAAAGATATTTGGATTTCTTTGACAGTGCAAACAGTATCTTATAAGTAAAAAATGTGGCAGAGGAGGTGTTCAGCTTACTAGTGCTTTGGATATTTCTTTTAAATGTTTTAGGTTCCCTAACATGGCAGCCATAAGTTCAATATGTATATATTCTGTTTGCTTATTTTGTGTAATAATACTGTTATATATTCTAGTAAACATAATCTTGGAGCTGGTGAGTTCTACATATGAGAATATATTTAAAAAACTGATTTTGTATTGTTTAGCCTGGATGACCAATTATAAAGTCTGTAGTTGTTCATTGACACTTCCTGTGAGTAACCCAATAATCTGGGGTTGGGAAGGTGACATTTAACAATCCAGACTGAAAATGGGATAAACATGAAAAGAATTGCAATTTAGGGCAAAGTGAGAAATAGAACCCTCAGAAAAATGTACAGAAGCAAAACCAGGAAATACTGTAACAAAATATCAGAGAGAACTTCTGAATAGGCAAGGGTATACACAATGTTTTTTTCATTCAGAGCTCAACATTTGATTTATTGAATATTCACAGGAGCAGTCTGTTCAAATTGGTCCATTGCACTTGTCACCGTAGCAGCCTACCAAGCCATCAGACACAGCGGTGCTGCTATATATAACATACAGTCTTTCTTCTTTTCATTTTTGTTACACTGAGTGTGAAATTGAAGTTATTTAGAATCATAAAATCATAGAATCAATATATTGATCTATGTCTATACAGGTCTATATCTATAAATATATATTTCAATATAAATATAATAATATAATAATATAAATCCAATGCACTCTGGCAAAATATGTGGATGACCACATAGGAATTCAAACTTTCTGTTTTACATCTCTGTCTCTGCTTAGGGAGTGGAAATCTGGTTGTAATACAACTGTGAAAGAGATAGGACCTTGTACTAAGAAGACTTTTGGAGATGGGACAGTAGTCATAACAATCAGTGCATTCATCAAAGCAACAGATCGGGATAGTAGAAAAACCTCTCTTAATAGAAAATCTTTCCCCTTTTTCTCTCCTTTTCTTTTCTTTTTTTCTCTCTTTTCTCCTTTTCTTCTTTTTTCTTTTCTTTTCTCTTTTCTTTTCTTTTCTTTTCTTTTCTTTTCTTTTCTTTTCTTTTCTTTTCTTTTCTTTTCTTTTCTTTTCTTTTCTTTTCTTTTCTTTTTTCTTTCACTTCTTCTTTCTCTTTCCTTTTCCCTTTCCCTTTTCTCCAAGTGCGCAGTTTCCACAAAAACATATTACCCCTCTAGAAAATGTTCTTCAGATTTGGAATTGCAGTCAAAGAGAAATGCTAGTGGCTTCAGTATGTCGCATCTGAATACCAGTAAAGTTTTGGTCTGTTTCTACTGGAAATATTTCAGCCCATGATACTGTTGATGTCATGTGCTGCAATGCTCAGTCCTCCCTCGGTTGTCTGAGTTACATTATGAATTTCATGTGTCCTTTTGCCTCGTGTTCTTAGAAAGGGGATATAAATGGTCTAAAAAGACAGACTTGACCTGGGTACCTATAATTATTGTAGAGATTGGAATTTTGTTGCATTTTACAATATTTTCACATTTTGTTTACATCATTTTCTAAGGTGGAAGATAGTGCCCAGAAAATAATCTGTGGCATCAAGGGTCTAAAGCCTCTCTGGCTGGATTAAGCCCATCTTTGCTCCAGGCTACTAACTTCTTTAATTCCCTTGACTTATATAGCCAAGGAACTCTTGTATTTCACTTGAGATGACTGCATAACACATTCCATTACAATCATGTTTCCATGCTCGTTTTATTTAGTGCCAAGCAAAGAAAAATACTGGCATTCAGCTTACTGGTGTTTTCATTTGTTTTCTTGAGTATTTATGTAGAATCTCCACCTCAGAACAGATGTTCAGGTAGGGTGAACTGAAGCTATTTCCAAGGTCCCCAGTCCTACCATTAACTCTGTATTTGCAAACATGTTTGCATGCCCAAAAATAAAGTCTCGGTGCAGTCAAAATGTGTAAGACTAACTGCATCAGCTTTGAAAGTCTGTGAGGAATTAGACAGGGAGTAAAGGAAATTATACAGTTCCCAGAAAGCTGCTGCTGCATCTGATTTGTTACACAAGGTTTGGGGATGCAGTAGTTAAGAGCCTTCCTAAATTAGATAATCAGCTAGTGGGGCCACTAGGATGTGTGCAATGGCTTTTCTTTGTATGGAGCCCACTGAAGAAAATGGATCACTTTTGCTCAAAATCTCATGCTCACAAAATTTCACGTGTCAGTTTTAAGTGCAAAATGAGTCTCCTGAGATTCTGAGTTTTGAAATATTTGTGGAGATGTATAGGCATTTTCACACAGCTTTATCTCAGCACTGTAAAATTCCCATGGTTTCTCCTGAATATTCTGTAACTGTATAAAACCCAGAAACAGTTGAGAAGGATACAGATCAGCCTGCTGTTGTAATGGGGGGAGTTCAGACTACATCTGTGCTAAAAAAAATAAATAAATATACAAATGTAGTGGATCTGTTAGCCATTTTCCTCAGCTAAATATAGCATAGTGAGCCTGTCAGTCATCAACCTGAGATTTCTTCAGCCTTCTGGGGGGACTCTTTCCTTCAAAGGACTTTTTAGTACCCCTTAAGTAACCATCTCTCAGGCTTTTATTTACTGTCTGGTCCCACTGTTACTGAAAAAGAGTTCATTCAGCAGCTGAAGACCCTTCTGCTTCTCTCTCCTTGAGATTTATGCATCAAAGAGCACTCTGCTCTGGGGGAAAAGGTCACTTTCACAGATACATTTCCCCATATATCTCCAACTGTTTCTACTCTTCCAGAGAGCAGTCGGTTCCCTCATACCAGCTCCACTTTCATGACTATGTTCAAAAAAAGTAACTAGCAATAGTTTAGAAGAGAAGCTCACTCCATTTGGCTCTTTTGAGAGTTTTTATAGATAGGTGATAGTATTGGTTTTTTTCAGCTTAAGTTACTTATTTGAAATGCACTGTGTGCTACTCTAAAAGGCTTCTGCCGTGTTCAGGACCTCAGTGCTGTAGACATCAAATGAACCTTGATGCTGTCTTTGTAGTTGAGGCTTTACCTTCTCTGGAGACCAAGCCAAGGAGGAGAGAGAAGAGAGTGAGGTGGTCTGGGAGCAGCTGGCTAACCTCTACCATCTCAGTGTGAGCAGAAGCACTGGGACAGAAAATGAGAAAGTTATTGTACAAACTGAGCAGATCAAGGGGGCAGGAAAGTACCAGGTACAGCTGAGTGAGGCTTGCAGAAGACAGATTAAGAGTCTGAGAAGAAATTATTACTGCTGTCAAGCCTATAATTATCAAGTGTTAAATTAGTTCAAGCTGAAACGTTAATTATTTGTATTCAAAACTGCTACTATGTCCATTTTCATAGTCAAGTCTTATGAACACAAGGACTTAGAGAAATCAATCTGTAATCCTGTCTGTAGTAAAGTTTACATAGATCAAATCCATTGACTCTTCAAGTGTATAGAGATCCCTGATGCCTCACCTGGAATAATTCAAATCAGTGTGACAAAATCTGACCACTCTCTTTTACATACTCACACCCACACAACTGCTCTGTGAAAATGAGATGATAAAAGATACCCATTTACTCTTTCACTATTCAACCTGACATTTACTTAACATTTCTAAGAGGTACGTCCTTGGAATGGCCCACTGGGTACAGAGCAGAGGGTTTTTACCTTGCTAGAATTCACTAAGAATACCTCTCTGTGTCCTGCCTCCTAAACTTACCCCCTTTTCCACTGGACACTCCAGAGGATCTTGACAAGAATTCCATTTATTTAATTATAAAAAAAAAATCCATCCAATATTTTCTTAGTAATATAGTTTATTACTCTCTGATTAGTCACAGAAAAAATCAGTCAACAAAAGCAAATAGCAATCTGCCAGCCCTTCAATAACTAGCAAGAGTCTATTTTTGTTCAAAATGTTATTAATTGTGAATTATAAATTTATCTTCAACCAAATATCAAACTTCTTTTTGTTTGTTTTTTGCAACCAAAGTTTTTTCAGACATCTTTATTTCTTCATTAAATGAGCAAAAAGCACAAGCCAAAACAATTCTGGTATGACTTTGTTCTCCCCGTTTAAATGACCTCCTTAGAGGGCATTCTGGTTTTCATTTTCCATGTGTATGTTAGCTTGACAGCCTGCAGATATACATATACAATTGCAGATATACATATACGATATATTTCCCCTCTATTTTAAAGACATGGTTTCATTCCCCTCCCCCCAACCCCCGTTATTGACAGACTTGTCATTGATTCCGATGTTCATAAAAGCAATGATGACAGATAGATGTCTGTAACTGAACAACTCACAGTGGAGTTCACTTGTTCTAGTAGGTGTTTCTTTTTTGCTTTTGTCTACTTACTTTGTTTCTCTTTCTCCAGAGCAAGTGTATTTAGGGATTTATGGATTGTTTGCACTGACCAGATGTCAAAAATACAGAATTTTGCTGGGCAGCAAAATTTCCTATTAGCTTTTTCTTCCCTCCTGCATAAGTCTACACTTGTTTGACTTCACTGAAATTAAAAAGTTTGATTCTAACTGATCTAACATTTTGTTTATTTAATATTCTTTTGTTTTACAAGGGAGGATGATAGCTTGTTGATATCCTCTTACGAGTTCATAACCGTCTCTGTCACCAGCCCATGTAATATGCTAGCTGTTCCACAATAACTAGTTCTCTATTTATTTTCTCTGGATCACCTTCACAATGCTCAAAAGATCTTTTACTTCCAGTACTTAAATTGAGTTATATGAAACACAAACTTGTAAAAGCTACCAGCAAGGGCAAGCTGGTTGTGGAAAGAGGAACAGCAATCACAGTATTAGAGTGGGGAGGCTCTTGATGACAAAACTAGACTTTTCTAAAACAAAGTGCGCATTGGCAGCTTGTGAGGCAGTTTGTAGAAGAACTGAGATTTGAAACAGAACTTGGAGAAAAGTTCAGGTGCTTTTCCAAATATGTCATCTGGAGTGATTTCACCTGTCAGCACAGACAGTTCAGGGAAATACTGAGCTCTCTCTCTTTGTCCCGGTTTTCCAGTGTAGAGCAAACCCTATTTAACAGCATAAAACTTGCTGTTGCCTCCATCCCCCGCCCCTTTCCTTTCCCCTGTTTTATTTGTCTAGCAGTTGCCAGCAGGGATCAGACAGTAGGAACAGTGCAGTCAGCACCTTTTTCTGGGGCACAAGCACCGAACCAGAATTTATTGGCTTTATTCGCTGCAGGGAAGATCACTACATCCAAGAAAGAGCCTCTCCTGCGGGGTAGTGATGGTTTGACACCAGCCCAGTCAGCCGGCTCCAACTGCAGTTTTAAGCTTTGTTTCATGCCCCTCGGGCTGAGAAAAGCCTGCCTCTTCTGGAATGCTAACCATCCTTTCGGGGCCGGATGCCTCCGTTTCATCGGACAATAAATTAGAGAGTTCGCGTTGGACTGGAAGTGACCGCTTCACCTAGCTTGAGATGGGGATAAAAAGACGTGGTTGAGCTCTGATTTAAAAGAACAGCCAAGAGTCATATTTATCAAGTGGATCTCTATCCATCTTCTGGGTGGAAAACAGTAGCTGAAGCACTTTCCCTGCCGACGCACACTTTATAAAGCTGGGGCAGGGGGTGGGGAGAGGGCTTGGTGAGAACGGGAGGTGTGGGGGCTGTTTTTGTGGGGCAGCCTGCAGTGATACGGCAACCCAGACATATGGTGTCATTATTCAGCCGACACAAATTTGACACTTGGTGAATTTATTATATTTTGGTTTGCTCCTGGTGCCTGAAAGGCTTTGCAACTGTCTCTTCATAGGGCCTGTCACAGATGTTGATGTATTTTCCTCCTCTACAGCCAGGTTTTACTGTGGAAACTGATACAACTTCACGATAGAATTTCTGGATGAATTATTCACGCATTGCATGCTTTCTGCACATAGGGGGTTGGAAGAAATCCATCCTATTCAATAAATGGTCTCTTTAATCCCCTTTAACAGAGAATTTTCCCTGAGTTTAAACCATTTCTATTATCACCTTTGTGATCCTAATGTTTTGGATAACATATTTGCAGTTAATAGCTTTGTTAAATTTTTCACTATATTTCACCTTAACATGCAATTAAATTGTCCAGACACAGTGATGAAACTGATACATTGAAGAGACAATAAACCATATGGGCAAGATTCTCATCATCTTAACTTCTGGTAGCCTTTTTTTTTTTTTACTCCTGCAGATCATTCCATGTCCAGTGATTTATAGGGTAATTCCTGAAATATCTCAATATTTGTTGTTGTAGACAGAATGGGCTGCTGCTAATGCCAGTACCATCTGTGGAGATGATTTTTTAATTGAAAAGAATTTTCAGTCTTGAGAGTAGAGAGTTGGATGAACTCATCACTGCCCCCTGAGAGAAGATTAATGAAATGAAAACATATCGTACCCCTTTAATACCTGGAGAAGTAATAAGGATGCATCAAGTGACAATATAGAACTTGGTGCGTGGGGGTAAATTGCTTTAACATAACATGCAAAGTCCATCCAAGAATTAAAAATTGCATTTGCAGTTTTAAGAACTATTGAAGCATTAGTGCTTTGTATTAAAACTCCTGATTACTTTTTCTTCCTGACTTCTAACTCCAGGAGCAAAGTTCAGATTCAGATTCCCTTGCTCCTGACCCCACATGCAATAATCCATATTCCCCAAATAATCCCATTTAATTTAATGTTAAATAGTTATATGCCTATAGTAAAGTTTTGAAATCAAATGGCTTCATGGATATTAATCTTATCCTGAACCAGTGCAAGCTATATTACTTTTGAAAGATGCAACCAAGTAAAAGTAAGCAAATTGATATTCACTATCTAAAATGCAAGACTGCTATTTTTGTTTCAGTATAAAGCTTACACTGCCTTTAAATTGGCAATTTAAAGTCTAATAAATTTTTCCTCAGGTTACTGAGGTTTGCATACAGCCTGTATTGTTCAGTCATCAGTTGTTTAAAATGGGATTTATATTCATATTTTGGAAAATTGCCTTTCTCCATAAAGCTCCGTGTATTAAGAGCTCACCCTTCTACCCTCACGGCAGCATTCAAATATGGAAAATAATGAAGCTACCTGGCCCACCCTAGAGTTGCGTAGAAAGCTTATTAATAAGCATTTAAAGTATTTTTAATAAACATTTTTCAAAGTGTTTCAGTTCACACAATAACTTTAAATGAAGTATAGGCACTAAATTATGTTTCATGTTTTCAGTAAAAAAATGTAAGAGTTTTCTTTCTTAATTTTGTTCCCCAAACAATTACATATTATTCATAAAATTACTGTATTTAAGAAAAATACTTCAATTGACAAAATTCTGTCTTTACTACATTACACATTTTTGAAATGAGAAACAAGATATTCCAAAATACCTTTCTTATTTTGAAACAAAAAAAAAAAATCTTTTTTTTCAACAGCTTGGAGCTTTCTCATTTTAAGTACAGCAGAAGATTTCTTTCCAAATATAGATCAGCCTGAGCTGGATGGACACCATCATCACTTCCCCATCCAATCCCCAAGCTCTAGTTTATCCCAGTCAAGACAGCAGGTCTAATCAAGTCAGCAAAGGAAAACAGAATACAAGACTCCAGAAGATAAGTACTGTTTGAGATTGTAAATGTCTCATCAATGAACCAAAAAGCGGAGCAGATACAGCATTCAAGTATTTGTTTAACTTTGCTTTTTGTTGACATTAATACACATACAAAAATCCAGTGAACTGTCGATGATTTGGGTGTAATCTCTGGAGATTCATTTCTGGAGTCATGAAATAAGAGTGTAGGATATTAAATTCACTCTCCCCCAAACACGTAGCGTTCTTACTACATTGCTCCTGTTAATGGGACAATTATGCTGAGTGATGTTTTTCTGCTCTTCCAGTCTTTGAATGTGTTCATAAGCTGTGCCAAATGTTGGGGGAAGAAAGCAGATGGGGTTATATAAAAGGAACCATTGAAAAATGATGGTGGCAGAGAGAGCAGTAGAAAAAGAATTAGTTCCTTCATTCAGACTGGTTAGAGCTATGAAGCTGTATGCCACAGTTATACCTTTCACAAAAAAAGCTGTGCTTAGATATTCCCATTTCAGTGCTGTGAAGAATTGCATAGGTACACCTTTTCTTTATCCTCTTTGGTTGGTCCCCCCTACTCTTACACATGCCACTTGCCATGCAACCACTTTTCTGGTAAAAAAAAAAAAAAAAAAAAAGGGGAAACTAATACTAACAAGCCAGTTGCTTCATTATGAATAATGATTGCTCTCAGCCCAAACAAACAGCAATTACTTAACCAGCAAAAGTTATATAAGACTGGGGGTCTTTGCTTTTTTTCCCCCCTGAAGACACTGGCCCAGTTGAGATTGACATAGTAAAGCTGGGATGCGCTGCTGAATTTGCAACACCTTGCAATGATTGGCAGTCCCAAAGTTAGTCTTTTCTACAGAGTGGACAACTGTCCCTTTTCACCTGGTGCCGCTTACTTTGCCCTTACGTACCACTCTGCCAGTACATGCCTATTTAAAGGTTAGATCCATTGAGTTGCTGCTTGTACTCAGGAAATACCGTCAAGGTACAGAGGCTGTGAGCAATTTCAGAACAGCGCTGGTGGAACAGTAGCCAGGAGCTGCTGTTAAGGACACAACCACAGCAATTGGCTGACATACATGTTTGCTTCATCTGACACAAAAGCTCTACATCTTCATTTTCCAGGCTGTGTGCATATGCACCACAGGCACGAAGAGCAATGAACCAGAGGGCCGGTGCCAGACCTTATGCCTGGGAAGTCTCTACGAGCCTGTAACCTTTCCCCTCTTTCAAGTCCCTCCTGAAAACTCACCTCTCACTAACGCATGTATTAAATTACAGGCAGATAATAGCCCATCAGGTTGAGAGGTATCTAGGAATGGCATGCACCAGGGCTGTTCAGCTGGCAGGTCACAGCAACAGCCCCATGCATCAGTTCCCTCTTCAACACATACCCCAAATGCATGTGAAGGCTTTTATGGCTCTGAGCTGAGCCTCTGTTCTGTAGTGATGCTTCCAAATAAGAGCATGACCAGCCCTCAGGAGTTGGAGACCCCTGAAATGTGATATTAGTGTAGGAGTCCATTCCCTCCCACGCTTTCCCTGCCCTGATTCACCCTGCCATCCTGCTATTCACTGCTTTCCAGCCTGAGATTTCACCAAACCAAACCAAAGAACAACACTTCCCTGTAACTTCTAGCACAGCAGTGCCAAACCTCTCAGAAAGCACTGCATCAGTACAGAATAACAATCAGGTGAGCATCTATTAAAGGAGAGCTAATTACAAGCTCCCAAAGAGGTGATTTTTTTTTTTCTTCCTTTTCCCACTTGGATGATTCTCAGCATTTAATCTCTTCCAACACTTTTGGTGAATTACCTGCAGCCCACAGCCATTGGAAGTAGTTCAGCCTCCAGTGCCATTACTATTAAGACCCAAATAAGGGTGAAAGGAATAGTAGGAACAATCTGTAGAAATAATCCTTTTGTCCACCATAAACGTTGAATGATAGTTTAAATCATCAAACAAAAATACTTTAGTAGGTATGAAGTTTTGCTGCTAACAAATATTTCAGCATTCAGCCCTCCATGCAGACCACCTTTAAAAGCCTATGTGTTTAATGCTCTGCAATCAGATTCTACCACAATTTTTCAGGTTTCAAATGGCAACTATTGCAACTACTGTGGTAAATACAGTTCTGTAAACCTAAAAAAAGAAATGCAGGTGACAGGTCTTTAAAACCTGATATCCATTGCTAACCATTCTGCTGGAAATCATGGCTCTAAATTTATTTCATTTCCCTGTTGTCTAAAGGAGAGCAGCGAGGAGAAAGAAAGAGAGAAGGAACTGAAAATGTTTCCAGGGAATTACTCAATTTTACTGAGTTGTTGTTGTATGCTTTACTTAACAAGGCAACTCAAAAATTATAGGTGGCCTAGAAATGGATGATGTGATACAATGGGAAATTGTTCAAATTCAGCACAGCTGAAGGATACTCTGTTACTTGGCAGGTATTTTGGCACTTACAAAATACTTTTCCCCCTGCCTTTTTCTTATGCAATATTTAATCTCATTGTAACTTTTACTCCCACTTCATTCTGCTTGTCATTACCACCTTGCCAGTTGTGTTTTTGGAGACTGCATTTTAAGTAGGATTTTTATATTTGGAACTCTGGAAGTAAATAATTTTTTTAAATGTGTATGAGGGTAAGCAGGCTTTAAAATCTTCCATTCACCTTGGAGAATTTACTTGATTTTTATGGCTAGTTTATATGTGCAAGAGCAGATGGACAGAATAACAAATATATCAGGTGATAAATATTGCCAGGTTTGCTATTCAGAATAGTGGACAATATAAATTTATTGGCATTTCTTTGTATGATAACATCAAAGAATTTGGAAGGCAGACCCTTAAAGTGCTTTCATTTTAAGGAGAAAAGGAAGAAAGGATAAAACTTGCAGGAAGGGTGCTCATTGACATTTCCATATAAGCAAGAGCAGTCTCAAATAATATTTTCCAAAAATAAACTAACCTGGCTTTGTCAGCATTCAGTGTACACTTTATGTCCCCCATTACCCAAAGACAGATGTGTGGTTTAATAAGCTTTAGCTATACAAGGAGAAAATTTGAACCTAAAATCTGGCCAGGAACTTACCTCACTCTTTTGTTATTCCAGTAGCTTCTTTTAGTTTGGGGTTGGTTGTTTTGTTGCTTTTTGGTTGGTTTTGGTTTTTTGGGTTCTTGTGGGTTTTTTTTTTTTTTGTTGTTGTTGTTTTTTTTGGGGGGGGTAAAAAAAGAAAAGAAAAAACAGAAAAAAAGTTAAGTCTTTCACCATGTCTATTTTGAAATTCATGCCTCTGTCATCCTCAGCCAATTGTCCCTGCATTAGTCCCTAGTCATCCTTGTGTTCTGGTCTTTGGGTTTTGTTTGGTTTCTTTCTGACTGAAAGCAGACTGAAGTTGACCCAATTAAAGAAATTTGGGGAACCTTTAAACCTTTACAGGCTGTCTAAGCCAGCTCCTTGGCTCTCTTAGTAACTTCTGACCTCAGAGGAAATGAGTTGAAACAAATAGGATTATTAATATAGGTTTTGATGTTTTTTCTTAAGTCCATACTACCAACTTTACCAAAGACTTCTGTGTTAGTCCACTGGAAATACAGCTCTGTGGGCTGGAGAGGGCAGCATCTGTGGAGAGAAGAAAGAGGAATGGCTGTTCAGTTTTACTGTTATTGTTTTTATGTGTGGCTAGTGAATTCTGGCTAGCCAACTCACAACATCTTTAAATGGCTTAACTCAGAGATTTCTAAGGTTTTCAGCTATATGAAAGTCAAACTCACTTTTTAAGTGTTTAGATATCAGCACCCAGAGTTGATGACTGTTGGTGTAGTCTCTTATTTTTGATACTCAATCTTGAGATCAGCAATGCATAAGTCAGAATGATGCTTTTTACAAATCTGCTAGAGAGGCAAATAATACCCTGTGTGTTAGCAGAGTCTAAGGTGATTGAGAAAGCAGCTAGAGGTCATTGAAAAGCTTTGGTAGAGGTTTTAATGAGATTTCTCTGGGAATTCAGCAGTCTTTATGAAGGTCAGGTCTGTTTAAAAATAACAGCTATTTACCTTAAGGGTTCTCAAAACATGAGCCAGGCTTTTTGGTCTCTGACTTTGAGCATGCACACATACAGCAACATTTTTCCTTTTAAATGGAAAAATCTGCAAGCACAGAGTAAAGCACATCTAATTTTGATTGAATGATGCACTTCAAAGTGATTTGGGATGTGTTTTAGGAAGAGGAGGCTGTTCTGTAGCAGCCACAGTGTCCAGTGAGATCTTTCCAGTATCACTGAGGACACAACAGTGGGTATGACGGAATATAGAGCAAGAAAGGGGGAACTCTACTTATGTAGGAAATTATAATTTTGACTTTCAGAGCAGCCTTATGTACAACAGTCCTTTCTCTAAAGAAAGTTATTTTCTCTGTTATATGCCTTGTATGATGCTTCTCTTCACATTCAGTCACAATTTTTTACATTTCCCAGATGAAAAAAGCTGTGGAAAATATTGTTTTTAAATCACAAAGATTTTGCTTTATGGATAAAATACTGTCAAGAAGTTTTGCAAAAAAGCTTTTGGCGATAAATACCACTGTATACCTTTGAAGTGGGCACAAAGTCAAATCCCTGGATCCGAGCACTCTCAAATTTAGAAAGCTTGAATCTGAGTAGAGATTTTTCTTGTGCTCAGAATATATTTACTTAAATATGATCAGAATGAAAATTATTTGCTCCCAACAAAAGTTAATAAAAGAAGACACTATACAAACCAAGTAGCCACAGTGTGAAGTAGGAAATAAATTAAAAACCAACCTTTTGAGTTCTGAGGAGCTATCTTCTCTGTCCCAGCACCTGTAACAGCTAAAACTTAGATCTTCCATGTGTGAAAAAATCACACCAGTTGAGCTTAAGTTATTGTTTTAAGATGTTGTCAATCAGTTGCAAGAAGTCACACAGACACTTTTATTTTGTCTTAGTCCAGACTTACTATGTTTATCTTGGTCACACAAAAGAACAAGGTCAGTGACAGTGCAGCCTTTTGTAGATTATTTTAAAAGTACCACAATGATTAGGTGGCCTGCGCACTTTGAATTTTTGCTGGCCATTTGATTAGGAGTATGATCTGGTCTGGTGATATGTTCCTCAGGTAACAAAGGGTTATAGCCGTATACTTGCATTTATGCCGGTATAACTGTGTCTGCACTCAAATGTGATACCAGTAGGGATATCAGCAAGACATTCCTAGCAGAGACAAAACCTAAGATGCTGAAAGCAGCTTTTTATGCCACCATTATCTCTTCTCTCCAAGCCTTGGTCATATACGCTGGTGCAGAGGGCAGGCTGCTGGGGAAGCTGTGCATGGGGGTGGCCAGCCTGCCACCACTTTCTGTGCAAGGAACCTTAATAACAACTATGAAACAAAAGCACTGGGATGTTGGAAGTAGCTGGTTTTCCAGCCTGATAACCAAAATGTGTCCACCACTAAGCACCTTAGCCCTGCACGTCAGTCTGTTTCCTTTTCTAACACATTGTGCGTGCTGGTACAACTGGTGTCCTCTGGCTGCTGTTCAATGAAGTCATTACTTTGCTGGAAAAGTGCATGCATGTGCTTAGCCATTTCCCTGACAAGCCACAATGAACTGAAAGGATCTGCTGAGAAGCATGTATCCATGTGAATCTGTATTTCTGTATCTATTAGCTCACTGCCCTAATCCTACTGGCAGATCAAGTGTACTGTAAACTCTCTTTCTGCTACATTCAGAAACTGTGCAAATAAATATTTAGAAAGACAAGAAAAAGAGAGACTGATTAACACCCCATGGACATCCAGATGAGACAGATTTTGGAACATTAAGCAGAGATCACTTTCCTGCTTTGTGGTAAGAAGCTGTTGCTGCCCATACAGTCATGATGTAAATCAGCTGCAGTGCTGTACTGGGATCTTCCCATATTGCAGGTACAGAGTAAAAGCCCCATTTGCCAAATGCTGATTTAGCACATCATAAAAAAGTATCTTTTAAAGATGCACTCCACCCTTCAGTCCCCAGACTTACGGAAGCTGAGGGGGAAGCTTGTAACAGGTCAATTAGTGAATGTTTTCCACCTAAACCCCTGTTTGGAGCATATCACCACACATTTTAAAACATTAAAAAAGAAGAAGTACAGTTCTGACTGCACCATAAACAAGGTGAGTGATCAAGGAAGTACAGTGTGAAGGAGATGGCCAACTACAGAAATGCAATAAGCAACCAGAGGAAATGCTATCACATTGTTCCCTTGAACAGTGTTTCATTACTTATCTGAGATACAAAAAGCCATCACCAAAAAAGGATTTTTTTCTCTGCAGTTTTTGAGGACTTGTAATTGAAAGTACCTATTTTGTAGAAAGTTAAAAATGAATGATACAAGCTTTTATCATATGTTTCACTGCATGGCAAAAGAGGAGACAGCTCCCTATTACAAAAATCAGAAAACACAGGCTCTGTGTACTGGAAGAAATATTTAGTCACAGTTTCCAACTAAATGAATAGCAGTTATCATTATTTAAACTACTGTTACTTAAAGTAAGGATACTCTAAGTGCATAAATAATCAACTACTAACAAGTGAAAACTGATAATCAGATTAATCAACTTCTTCCCCATGCAAAAGCAATTAAGCTAATGTTTTAATTCGCTATGCAGTTGCCAAATTTTGCTTTATTTTCTTTTTTTTTCCTTCTTGATGTGTGTCCCTTTTTACACTGCCCTGCTCCTAGGTCAGATGATTATTTGAGACTCTCAACCTTTGTTTAAAAGAAACAGTGACTTTTAAACCTTTCTGGTTTTGAAGACTGTATCAGAGATGTACTCCAAGCATACCTCTAAGCAATCAGGAGCAAACAGATTAAAGAATCTTTATTTATTTATTTATAAATCTCTTGGGATTTTGCATCATAAATTTTGAACTTTTGCCATGAAATCCATTTGACTCTGAAGGAAGCCAGGATTTTCCAACACTCTGGAGTTGAAAACTTTCTTACAAATACTTCTATAACAGAAATAGCCAGTCTAAAATACCAGCCACTAAGCCAGTCTTGTTTGGGTAATGGTAACACTGTGCAGTGGATCTTGAAGAAATTTTGCTGGGTTCAGAGAGCTCCTTGTTACCTGAGAAATATATTGACCAAAGATCTTATATGCTGCTAGGATTTAAAGCTGGTGATAGAAGGTGGGTTTGGGTCCAGATATGATGTATGGCAGAGTCAAGCCGGGAGGACGAGTGAGACCAGGAAGAGTGCTAATTACATGCTGTTTTCTGGATTTGGTATAATAGATACATAGCTTGAGGGAAGCTCTGTTTCCAAACAGCATTTCTGTGTCATTAACATATTACCAGTACTGAAAGTAGCCTGCCCAAGTCTCTTCAAAACAGATAGGAAGCAAAAGAGAAAGATAACCTATGCATGATGTGCTACAGGAGCAATGCAGCAGACGTGATACTAATGAGACATTGGAGAGATACAGCAAACAGTAAATCAGACTTGTGCAAATATAAAGATAACATTTGGTACCATGAAAGTAGATGAATGTAAAAGCCTCTTATCTTTAACTTACTAAGTGCAGTGGTTCTCTAATGATTCTGCTGGACAGCACAAGGAAAGGGAAATGTGAATTTTCCTTTCCCCTTCTACTACTAAGCAAACAAAATACTGTAGTCTGTACTGAGCTGACAAGAATGTAGGAGTCCTTGCACATTGCAGTGGAGAATAAAGAGCCAGTGTGTAGTAGGGTCTTTGAGCATACAGCAGACTTGCTCCTGCAAGCGGTGATGAAGCAACTGCTGAGAAGAGCAGGGCTGATGCTGTCAGTTGAACTGATTCCCAGCAATGGTTTTTGTCAGCTGACACGAGCTCTGACCCCATGCTGTGTGTTTGCTTATGGCTACTCCAGCTGTTGGATGCAAGAGTAACTGCAGAATAGGCGACAATAAAAGTCAAGGCCCAAGTCAGTATGTGCAGCTGAAAATTGCACTTTAAGAGGGCTTCAGTAATACCTTTTGTATTGTCTCTATTCAAGATTCCTGTGTGCCAGCCCTTTTCCCCAGCAGAGACTCTGATCTGTTGTAATTTCCACCACATACTGATGGCACAAAAGGAATGAGCACTGTGGAGGAAAAGCCCTGTACAGCTTCTAGACTTCTATTCTGCTGGCTCTGGACTGCTAGACAATCTGCTGTGGTGGGACAGATGGGTCCCATCTTACTGTAGCTTACTGTAGACAAATGCCAGGCCCTAGCAGCAAGACCCTTCCACTGGCATCATGCCCCTGCAATTAGGATCCACATCACTTCCGTGACCTTAACTAACTCTTTGCCACTTCTAGTGACCCAAGCCAGCCTTTTATTTTGGCTTCCCCTCTCTCTTTCAGTTATGGTTCTTCAGCATGTCTGTTACTTTATTAAATATTTTTATATGTTTATGATTTTCCATTTTGTATCCAGAAATGGTGTGTTATTTTAACAGATATGTTAGGTACTATATTTTTTTTACCTGCCATGACTTCAAGACCAGAAGCACAGCAGTTCAGATCTGTCTTAATTATCAGTGGTCATGATACAGGTTTTTGAAAAAGAACAGCATTCTTACATAATTTAAAAATGCAAACATTCATTTATGTACTGGGAGGAAGTTCAAAGTGATGTTGCATTGCTTCATTTTCTTGCCTCTTTAATTCAGATGCCAAAATTACTATGGATAATAGTCTATTCTTTGAATCATAGACTTATTAAGGTTGGAAAAGTCCTCTAGGTTCATAAAGTCCAACCATCAACCCAATACCACCATGCCTCCTAAACTATGTCCTAAAGTGCCACGCCTACATGTTTTTTGAACACCTCCAGGGATGGTGACTCAACCACCTCTCTCTGCAGCTTGTTCCAGTGCCTGACCACTCTTTCAGTACAGAACTTTTTCCTAATATCCAATCTAAACCTCCCCTGGCACAACTTGAGGCCATTTCCTCTTGTCCTATCACTTGTTACTTGGGAGAAGAGGCCAACACCTACCTCTCTACAACCTCCTTTCAGGTAGTTGTAGAGAGCAAGAAGGTCTCCCCTCAGCCTCCTTTTCTTCAGGCTAAACAATCCCAGTTCCCTCAGCTGTTCCTCATAAGACTTGAGCTCTAAACCCTTCACCAGCTTCATTGCCCTTCTCTGGACGCTCTCCAGCACCTCAACGTCTTTCTTGTACTGGGGGCCCAAAACTGAACACAGTATTGGAGATGCAGCCTCACCAGTGCCGAGTACAGGGGCACGATCACTTCCCTAGTCCTGCTGGCCACACTATTCCTGATACAAGCCAGGATGCTGTTGGCCTTCTTGGCCACCTGGGCACACTGCCGGCTCATGTTCAGCCGGCTGTCAACCAGCACCCTCAGGTCCTTTTCTGCCAGGCAGCTTTCCAGCCACTTTTCCCCAAGCCTGTAGCAATTGTATGCTCTGTAAGGGGACGAGCATCTTTGTTTTTACAGTTGCTTCACAACTGCTTAGATAGGTACAATATCCTGATTTGCACAGCAGCACTCCATCCTGCTCTGATTCAGGGCCATTATGTTGACCCCACTATGTCAGTGAAGCTGGGATCTTCTGACCTGATTAGACTCCCCTGCACTCAGCGTCATCATACTCCTTCTTCTCTTCTCTTCTCTTCTCTTCTCTTCTCTTCTCTTCTCTTCTCTTCTCTTCTCTTCTCTTCTCTTCTCTTCTCTTCTCTTCTCTTCTCTTCTCTTCTCTTCTCTTCTCTTCTCTTCTCTTCTCTTCTCTTCTCTTCTCTTCTCTTCTCTTCTCTCCCTTTCCCCTTCCCTTTCTTCCTTCTTTTCTTTTTTTGCTTCTTTCTTCTTCCTTCTTTTCTTTTTCTTTTCCTTTCCAAAATTCCAGTCTTTTTCTTCTTCGTACAGATTTCACAGATGTATCACAGCAATTGAAAATCCACAAGAAATTTTATCAGTAATAAGAAACTCCCTAGACAATACAGTGTATTTTCAAAAAAATGTCTTTGGAAAAGCTGATCACATTATTATGACATGTGTTGTTGCTAAAGGAAACAATCGCTATAGATAATTTAAAGCTTTAGTGATTAAAATATACTACTTGCGTAATATATCTTTAAAGATTATTGTTCAAGAAGATGACCTATTTTTTTTTTTTAGTAACTGGATTTGGTTGCAGTTTACAAATCTCTGATATCAGACCTCCATTAAAATGCCATTTGTTCAGGGAAGTGTTGAAGTCTGTGACTGAGTAAGTAAGATGGTCCAGAAGTTCACTTCCAGTCCAGCTGTGGTACATCAGTTGGTCAGGCCCATAAGGATGGATTTTCCATAGCACAGGCATCAACACCTCTAGGAGATTTCACACAGAGATACATATGTATGTTAGAAATAATCTCTAGCTGTGGACTTTCTTTTAAATGTCTCAAATTGGTTGGGTCTACTAGCAGAGTAAAAGTATTAGAGCTGACATTAAAACCTCTTGTCCTCTCTGACAAGTGAGTTTTACATTCACTGCTGCAGGAGTGAAGCAAATATAACTGTATTTCTTGTCTCTGAGCAGCACCAAGAGAGAGAATTTGTAATTTTCCCCAAACGTCATGCTATTTCTACACTGCATCTTGTACACATTTTTGCAGTAAAAGGGTTTGCTGTGTATGTAAGCTCCTCCGTCTGCCTTGTTAAAGGAAAAATCTTCTAATAAAAACACAGTTCTGTATATTTAATATAGTAAACAGATGGTAGTCTCTCATGGCAAAGCATTTTTGTTCAGTAGTTGTTAAATATGGCTTTTACAGAAAGTTCCTGTCTACAAAGGTTTGGTTTTGGGGGTTTGCATTTTTGTAGATTAAATGGTTAGTCAAAAAGCTTTACAAGCCATGGGGTCCCGTTAGAAACTTACTGTTTTGAAAATGGGTTGTTGCCATTTTAATGTAACAAGGGAGTATGTGTTAACATTTTTTATTTTAAATTCTTCTGAACAATGAAAATGGCAGAATTAGGCTTGGGAGGCTTTGGAGGAAGATTTTTATTTCTTTATTTTAATGCATTTGCAAACTCCTGGGCTGTGTAGGTTTTTTTCCTACTTTCAAAACTTCCTTATGTGTAAATGAGTATTTACTTCCTTCTTTTCTTCTACCCAGACTGGAAAACACTACTTACAATAATATGTGACTGTC
Organism: Morus bassanus; assembly: GCA_031468815.1. NCBI lineage: Eukaryota > Metazoa > Chordata > Aves > Suliformes > Sulidae > Morus > Morus bassanus. The sequence goes on along the minus strand of CM062567.1, from coordinate 132,943,520 downwards.
CAAAGTACTTCATGAAACTGGCAGCAAGATTTCTTGACCCAGCAGAGAGAGGAATTATTTTCTATTCCTGTAGCTTGATTGCTATTGTATATGCCTTGGGTTCTGCATGCAATTCAGATGTAACAAAATCAAACGATTAACAACAGTGATGAAGACCTACTGCCTTTGACTCAGTATGCTGCAATGCTTGGTAGGCTACAACACTTCTCCGCTAGTAGGTCTTTTTCATGAAATATCTAGGCAACAAATACTGCTTTTTGCATATTAAATATGTGACTAGACAAGCTTGCTTTTTAATTCTAGTGCTAAGAGAGCTAGTCCAGGGGTGTCTACACTTCGGGTCAACAGCAATGTGGCTTGGTACTTCAGGGACCTGCCAGAACACAAGACCTGCTCCTGCAAAATAAGCAATTCTTCTGGAAAAAGGAGGATGGGAAATTTCACATGTCATCTGAAATTAATACCACCACTCATTCTTGTGAATAGGTCTCAAATTAGAATGTACATTGCATCATTTTCTGGGTCTGTGAGAGGAACTGTTAAATCCTGCCATGACTTGGGGGGATAAGGCTGCTAACACACTCCTTGATGGAAATGGATGGAAAGACTGGAAAAATGGATCAGCTTTTGTGAGTAACAGCTGTTGGTTCCTCTGCTAGCCTCCTGTCTCCATCTTCTACCATGTTGTCCAAAATGCCCTGTACCAAAGGCAGGACTAGTAAAGCACTGCTCATGTGGGTAAATGAACAATATAAAACTTTTAAAAGCTAGTTTGGAAGAAGTAAAAGGCATTTATTGAAACTTCTTCTCCAGACCATTTTGCCAGCAGCTAACTGAGATTTCCTTCTTCAGTTTCGTTCTTCAGCATTGGAGGACACAGGCAATTATTGAAATTGCCTGACAAATAAAAAGAATGAAAAATAAGTTTAGAGGTGGTTTTCATGAGCAACAAGGCCAGCTGACCAACCAAATCCAATTTAAAAACCAGGCAGAATGAGTGCTTAATTTCTCTTTGTTTTAATAAAGAAAAAAATTCATTCTATAACTTAAAGTGACCAACCTTAGAATCATTACCACCACAGTTCTATTTGGGTAACTTGGGAACATTTTACATTTTCATTCCTTTCCTTTTGTAAATATTAGTGCTGTTAGTCATGGTAAGCAGTCACTGTTTTAATCAAGAACTGTGCATTTTAAATATTTGTGTTCATTGTAGCCAAGAAGTCTGTGGAGTCAGTGTTTTGGCCAATTAAGCTTTAATCAGGACAGAATGTTTCAATGTTAAAATATACAAATTGCATCTGATCCACTGGCATATGCTACCTTTCTTGTTATGGCACTCAGTCTTTCTTGTTAATCTAAACGGCTCAGCTACAGCCTTTCATTTCTAAGTAACGTCACAAGCCTCCCATTGCCAACAGAGCTGTTAGAAGACCAGAGTGAATGTTGTCTTTATAGCACATCAGCTGTGTAATAGCACATCTAGCAGGCAGTATCATGATTATTTATTTACTTGCCATCTCTCTTCTTTACCCTGTATTTGAAATTTTCTGTCACATATTCTGTAATGGAAGATGCATGGGTATTGTTTTGGTACCCCAGGGAGAGGCTGGGTTGTCATAGCTTGAGGCACATTGAAAGGACACAGGAATTACTGGATGTTCTATTTGTCTCAGGCTGAAATCTCCAAAACCATCCACCCAGCTTCATCCTCTGAAAGTTAAATTCACTGTACCTCTCCTGCCCCTTTGCCTATGAAAGGGAGTTTCAGTAAAGGACAGAGGTAATTGGTTAAGGCCAGCATATAACCCCAATGAAGGACAATAATCTCAGACACCATTTGCTTCTCAAAACTATGAATCCTTGCTAACCTTCCCATTTGTGCAAATTTCTAAACATGGACTGAACATAACCAGTGTCATGACCTTGTGTTAACTTGTGCTGGCTTCAGCAGATGTAGAGCCACGTCCCTTCACTTCTGTTTCTTGGCATTTCTGCTACGCAGGTTTCTGCTGCTAATCATGTCTTTCAGCTTACTTTCTCCTTTGCTTTCATAACATGCATATTCCTGAGTCAGATCCTATTTTATCCTTTTGGGTCAGGTTGCTAATTTCTCTAGACTTAGAGGAATTCTGCTTATCTTGCCCATATTTGTAGATCTTCTAAGTTTGGTAGTGTCCTGGAATTTCCTTTAAAGTGAGCCTTGCTTTTATTTCTTCGTCATTACAGTATTGTACTGTATCTGATCCTCAGATTACCCTATTAGAGAATTTCCCCTTACTTGGTATTTTGCCATTTAGGGTGATCCCTGCTCTCAGTGTCCTGTAAACAGTCTTCAGTCCATTTGACAATTTTCCTTTTCAAGCCACTTTGGGTTAATTTTGAGCTATATTATGCAACTCACAAGAATAGTCCCTTTGAAACCAGCAGAACTCTTCACATGAGCAAGCACTTATCAGAGTGAGTAAAATTTCCACAGTTTATGCCTCAGAGGCTACTCTTTTTTTTTTTTTTTTTTGGCATCTCATTCATTGAATAAACAATATATATCCTTGCTAAATATTCTAACTAACCCACTTCTTAGATTTTAAAAGAGAAATCAAGATTATAATTTTTCCTACTACTTTTCCCTGTTCTTCTGGCACCCATCCACAACTACAAAGAAAGTGCCAAAATAGTGCAAGAATGACTGTTATCTGGCCCTTAAGTTTCAGAATGGTTTGAACAAGCTTTTTTTGGGACACACCAAAATTTTTCTTAGGATTCACCCACCATTTGTACATAGGCAGGTTAGAAGCCTCGGTTACCCTGTATTAGCCCTGAGAACCCATTTCAGAGTAGACAACACAGTCATCTGTTGTTACTATTAAGAGGGAGAAACATAATTTATTGGTTTCACTGAAAAACTGAGATGCGGTTTATCACACTCTAGCCTAAGAACTAAAGTATAGAACACCCTCCTATAAATCATATTTTGTACATTTAAAGTTGTTGTGGTGAGGTGGAACAGAGGGAAACACAGGACAAAGCTTTGATCACTTTGATCAATCACAGACCACCTATCAGGCTCCTGGGTGCCACTGTGTGTCATGCACATTTTCAAATTTTTGTCATAATAGCTACCAGTCATTGTAGCTGAGATAAAAAAGGGGATGGTGATTAAACATGTGATTAAATCCAGACATTTTAATCATACCCCTTCTATCTATTTTTGCAAAGCAGGCTGCCTGTTTTCCCAGCAGTCCACATGAATAGCCCAGGGATGACAATTTGCATGTTAACTGAATTCATGTACCACACTGATTGTATGGAACATCTGTTGCTGATTGTTTTGGTCCTCTGCTTTTCAAACTAATATATGAAAATGCAGAAGGTAAAAGGCAAATTATCATGCCAAGGGCAGAGAGCAGATTGTTCCTTTTCTTTTTGTTGGAACTCTATGTTGTAGCTATTGATAAATGTCACTACAGTCCTGCTATCCCCCTGGACTTGCACTAAAATACTGTTCTTCAAATTGCTGTAATTTTCCAGATGCCTTTTTTCCTCCTCAATTTAATTTTGGCATAGCTGGCTTAGATGTGGTTAGAAAAAACCCTTCCCCCATAATTTTCCCCAGCCCACATACCCATCACTGTACATCTAGAACGAACGTTTCCGTTCTGCTCCAGGTAGATGTAAAGGAAGAAGGCTGTCCAGCAGCTCCTCTTGTCCCTAAAGTCCCACTTTGCTCAGAAAGGAGAAAATTAATCATCTCAGGGCTGAGATTTTCCACTATAATGGCAGAAAATTGAGACAGTTCCTAATACTGGTTAAGGAAGCTACTCCAGCATGAAACAGGTTGCTGCCAGCATAGCCCTAAAATAACAGCAAGTCTTGATACAGAGAAATAAAGCTATACTTCTAGATCCATGATATGTCAGGATTCAAAATAGTAAGTTGAATAGTAAGTGAGTGAGAAAATTACTGACGAAATGCATTCCCTTCAAAGGCAGATTTACTTTCACCCTACATGCACTTATATTACTGTCTGGAGGGAGGCTATGAAATTGCCGGCACAGTTAGTTAGCTTTTTGCTAGTGGTTTTGCCTAATATATAAGACGTAGGGTGCTTTTTCACCATAGGAGGAAAAGCCAATATGTCTGTGTGTGAAAGAGTTCAGTATATGGGCTATCTGAATGTTTTAGTTTTCAGTCTGAACAGAAAGAAGAGAAATGGCTTGAAATAACCGTTGAGAAAATATTCCATTAATCCATCACCAGCTGTTGATTCACAGTGCAACTGGCTACAAAGATTTGTTGCATATTCAAGATTGCCATAGGAACAGCTCTGGATTACATCATTCCAGCTCTTAAAGTCTGGCTTCACTGGAGCTCACCTCTACTCTGCATGTGAATACTGCAGTTGCCTTTTCAAATTTCCAATATCTAGGTTGACTTTGTGAAATATGTCTTCATCTAAATCCCCTGGTGATTCATTCTCATGATTATTATATGGGATCCTGGTTTTAATTTTTTGTTTTTGTGTTCATTTGTCCTTCAGCAGGATTCATTGTGAAAGAGAAATTGTTATTGTAGTATATATGAATGTGCATGGTCTTTGTGGGAAAGCAGGGCCAGACCTCTGTAGGATCTTTCACGCTGAGTATCTAGACATCAGCCCACACAATGAAGAGAAAAAACAAACAGGAAAAAGATCTATTAAAAAAGTGCAGCTGGGCTGAAGGAAATTCAAGCAACAGTGACCTACACTATCTCGGTCATGCCTTCAATTGCCAGAATCAGTTGATAGGCATCTTAACACTAATGAGAAATTTGGACAAAAATTCTGCTGCTCCAGAGATTGTTGTACTTGATTCACTTCACTAAGTTTGGCGTGGACTGAAAATTAATTTTCCATGGACTTTAGTGTGAACTAGAGTGGTTACAAGAGCAAATATAAAAAGTGAGTAGAAAAAGACATTCAAGTGCTGTGAATCAAAACTAATTTCTAATTCACTGAAATGTGCTTATTACTATTCTGGCTAATGTTTTCAGAACTGAACTGAAGGAGTAAGGATTTTTCTTTAAAAAAGTTTTTTTCCTGCAAGTATTTCTCTTTGTTTTCTCTGATTTAAGTCGTTAATTCAAAACTCAGAATTTTGTTTGTATCATCTTAATAAAAAATACCCTATGGTTTCAGTTAATCCCATTATCCAAGTCTGTTTAAAGATGTCAAAATGACCAACAGGTTTCTTGCAGACTTTCAGGAAAAATAGAACTGGATCTAAACTATTGATGTAAAAAATAATGGAGGAAAAAGTATTTCTAAAAAAAATCTTCAGGCCTCCTTTGCATACCGCAAAGAAGGCAAACAGAAATCAGTCTCTATCTATCTGTATATCTTATTTAATTTCAGAAGTTTTTTATAGTATTAATAATTGTTTTTCTTTAAAAACTGTTAAAATGAATGTATATGGGAGGGAAATGAGGATGTTAAAACATATGCTCAGGAAGGAACAAAAATATTCATTAGAATGCAAATAAAAGATGCGGTCTCCTAGTACAGAAACCAATCTAAAATTCAAAATGCAACATGGCAGAAGCCAAGATGGGACTGCCAAGCAAGCTGTTTCTTTATATTTTCTCTTTTCTTGGGTTTTTTCTTTTAAGATATATGACAGAGAAGGAGACAGACTTAGGGGTTGGAGGACTGTAATCTCAGTTTTTCATTCTTATCCTGAACTAACTCTCAAATAATATGCACAGTGGTAGATCCCACAATCTTCAGTTTTCTTTGGGATTGTCCCACAAATCATGGTCTCTGATTTCCAGACAGCACCACAAGATGTAGGATTTCTGCAATTTAAACGTCTGCTCTCTATAATAAGAAGTGACTAGTGGTTGTTTGCTGTGGTTTGCACCAAGTTGTTCATACTGTAGAGGCAGAGCCACACAAGAGCTGGAACCTCTGTTAATTTTCCATTAAGTTAGTTTGACAAGTGAAATACTTTGATACCATAAATTACATTAAACCATAAATATGCAAACAAAAGAACTTGATTCATGTGCTTTTGTGGTTGTTGGATAGTTTATTAAGAATGGCAACCTCCAAAAATAACTGTGTCTATATAGCCACAAACTGTGCCTGCATAGCCAAAACATTTTTGACTCGAGTCTGAATCAAAAGAATGCCCCCCAGCAACATCCCATCCTTTAATTTTGCTGGTCTAATTATGAATGAATTGGTGGAATGTCAGTGTCAAACAACCCAGCAATGTTGAGCGTGTTTGTTAAGCAGTGGTGCTTTGGAGCTCCTGCCAGGATATTGCACCCAGAGGGGCAAACTTGGCATGACAGGTAAGCTAACTTTTTGCTCTCTGCAAAAACTGTACAAAGCTCAGAAACTCCCACTTTGACCCAGTTATGTAAGACTCCCTTTTGCTAAACTAGCTCTGCTCCAGAATCAACATTCATGATATTCAAGATGATTGTGTTCAGTGCTCGAGAATAACATTTGCCCATATTTCTGCTTTCTCTGTTCTTAAGAAAAAAAAAATTATTAAAAAAGTACCAGATATTACTAGGAGGTTTAAGGTACCTAACATTAGGCATCTAAAGTATTATGTTGCCCATATAATGAATGGAGGAATAGAAACTGGAAATCTTTCCCCAGTGGCTATATAGCAAGGGTTAGGCAAACAGGATCCTAATTTAGATTTACTAGTTAAGTACTTCAATTTACACAGAGGTAAAATACTCCTGGACATAAATGAGGATTGCCACTCTGTCCACACAGACTACTTGTGAGTGCCCTTTTCTTGTGTTGGGCTTTGCTATCAGTGTGTAAGATGTTACCTCTGGACAAGCCAATCAGCCTTGTGAAGATGCTGTGGTGAAATGCACATTGAGAAATTACGCTTTCTGTTGTGATTCTAGCATTTCTAGAATGCTAGAAATGGGGTACTCGTGAAATTTTCTAGAGTTACACAGATGACAGTAGCTACAGGGTTTTAGTCAAACCTGGTCCAACGTTCCTAAGCAAAGATGTCATACAAGGTTTGCTGATAAATTTTATCAGCTCTTTTGATTATTGATCAGGAAGCTTCAAGAGGCAGTATACCTGAATTCATCAAACCAGTCTGATTCATGTTTGATTATAATGTGCTGAAAGCCCTGGGGTGATGTGGGTTAACCCTGGGGGACAGCTCAGCCCCACACAGCCGCTCGCTCACTCACTGCTAGCGAGGTGGAGGAGAGAATTGGAAGGGTAGAAGTGCAAAAACTCCTGGGTTGAGACAAGGACGGTTTAATAGGGAAAGAAAAAGCAGGGCGTGCAAACAAAGCAAAATATAGAATTAATTCACTACTTCCCATCAGCAGGCAAGTGTTTAGTCATTTCCAGGAAAGCAGGGCTTTATCGTATGTAATAGTTACTTGGGAAGACCGTAACTCTGCATTTCCCCTCTTCCTCCTTTTCCCCCAGCTCTTATTGCTGAGCACAACATTATATGGTATGGAACAACCCTTTGGTCAGCTGGGGTCAGCTGTCCTGGCTGTGTCCCCTCCCAGCTTCTTGCCCATTCCCAGCCTACTCACTGGTGAGAAGCAGTGTGAGAAGCAGAAAAGGCCTTGATACTGTGCAAGCACTGCTCAGCAATAACTAAAATATCTCTATGTTAACACTGTTTTGATCTCAAATCCAAAACATAGCACCATACAAGCTACTATGGAAAAAAAAAAAAAAAAAAACAAAAAACCTCTGTCCCAGCCAAAACCAGTACATGGGCTGATCATGAGTATAGACTGGGGGGCAGCATCTCAGACGTCTCTGGTAGTCACCTCCACTGAATTTCCATTGGAGACTTGTCCTTCTGGCAGGACACATTCAACCACAGGTTCACATGAATTCCTGTAAGCTCAGCTCTTATGTTAAGTCTGAAACATTAGGCTTCCTTAGCACTAAACTACTCTCTGGTCCTCTTTGCTAAGGAGGACTAACATACCCTGTCCTTTTTTAGTGGATCAAATACTGAAGCAGATACAAAATGGGTCCTTACAATAAGCTACTGTAATTGTAATAAGCAATACCAAGCTGGTGAAGAGTTTAGAGCTCAAGTCTTATGAGGAACAGCTGAGGGAACTGGGATTGTTTAGCCTGAAGAAAAGGAGGCTGAGGGGAGACCTTCTTGCTCTCTACAACTACCTGAAAGGAGGTTGTAGAGAGGTAGGTGTTGGCCTCTTCTCCCAAGTAACAAGTGATAGGACAAGAGGAAATGGCCTCAAGTTGTGCCAGGGGAGGTTTAGATTGGATATTAGGAAAAAGTTCTGTACTGAAAGAGTGGTCAGGCACTGGAACAAGCTGCAGAGAGAGGTGGTTGAGTCACCATCCCTGGAGGTGTTCAAAAAACATGTAGGCGTGGCACTTTAGGACATAGTTTAGGAGGCATGGTGGTGTTGGGTTGATGGTTGGACTTTATGATCTTAGAGGTTTTTTCCAACCTTAATGATTCTATTCTATTCTATTCTATACTACACTGAAGGTAGACATGACCTAATGTTTATTCAAGTTACTTGATTGTCAGACTCTCAATCTTTCTCAGATCTTCATACAGCTTTTAAGATTGAGTTTGGTACTGTGGTAGCACGGCCCTGTGGGTTCAGTCATGTGCACATCAAACGTATTTTTACACACTGTATCTTGTTTTGTGGATATTTGCTTCCCACCTACCCTTCATGTGTGAGGAAGCTGAGAATATCCCAATACAAGACCCGTTTCTCTGGAGACCTTGCAGTGTTTCCTGGTCAGAATCAATTCCAGATCTCAATAAGAAGGAGCACTTTAAGGCTGGATGCTAAGTCAGCAGTACTGCTAATGTGGAAGCCTGTCAGATATCACCACTATGGCTGAATCAGGAAAAAGCCAGAAACTGTGTCTTAACTGATGATCTCAGTCTACACCCTCAAAAATTCTCCCTTCTCTCACATGAACTGTCAAATGAGTGATGTCCCTTTCAGTTCTCTAAGTGCATTTTTAATCTATGTCCCCTTTTTATCCATGATTCCTCCTATTTTTTCTCTTGTTTGTGAACAAGTAATGGGCTAGTCTAGTCTTGAGATAATTAATGACTGAACACTTGAACTGAAATGGCTTGCATGCACTGTGTTGAGTCAGGACTCTTTGATCATGTCAAACGTGACTCTTCTTTCTCTTCTTATATAGCAATAAATAATGGTATAAAAAATTCAAAAACAGAAACAAAGAAGTAGCAGAAAAAGATAGTATCATTTTGCAAAAGCAAATTATCATTATTGCCAAAAAGGACTGTAATCTCTTACTCTGACACATAGATTCCTTTCTTCCAAAACAAGCAAAAAATATTAATGAAAATTTCTTTCCATTTCAGTGATGTTGAGTAGCTAAATTTCTAGCTGTTTTTTCAAAAGTCCCACTGTAGGAAGAGAATCCTAATGAATAACAGAGGCCAGGCAACATTACTCCTTTGACTTAAAATACTCAATATTTATTGGCTTCCAAGGAAATGTGCAGTTTTACACACACCGGTAAAACAAGCCCTGCTTAGAAACAGAAAAATACATTTTTGGACTGGGACTTGAGTTTTGGTGGGATGGTGTGAGACTAATCACACAACAGCATGGCTTGTACAATAAGCGGAAGGGAGACACATCAATTTCTGAACATTTTGTAAGGGACATGCATACAAGCAGCTCCAGTGTAGTTCATCATCTGGTCCCAGGGTTTAGAGCTTAGGACATCTGTGCTTTGCTTTCTCTTTTAAGTCCTTTTCCACAGAAGGAGCACATAACACTCCACGTGAACAAAGAAATGCCAGCTGATTAACATCTGTTGGTTTGATTAAAGTCATATAGAAGGCAAAATTTCAGGTTCCAGTAAGACTGGCTTGCACTTGTAACAAAGACAGACATTGTGTAACAAGCTGCCTTTGCTGTAGCAGCTCATATGCTTTAGATTCATGTTTCACACCTGAAAAGGGGAACCCAGGCTGCCTGAACTAGTTGTGTAAATTCCCTTTTATGTTCAACCACTAAAAGATATTAGTAGGCATGCCAGCTACTGTTCTTACTACACAATAATGCAATAGAAATTTTAGACTTCAGTTTATATTGGGTGAGTGAGATTTAGTAATGCCGCTCCTAATGTGAATGTAATTATGCTGGTAACTGCATCACAGATGACCACAGTCACGTTAGAGCAAATTTTCTATCAAAGGAGGTGTTAGAGTGGAGATGTCAGAGAGTGTAGAGGTATATATAGATACCCTCTGCACTTTTCAAACAGGTTCTCATGTCTTCATGGACTGGTCTAGAAGTTTGTTCCGAGGAACAAGACAATGTTCTTGTCAACAAGCCTGTGCCTGTGGTAGGTGCTTCCTCTGGTAACACTCAGATACCGGCTAGGTTAGGTTTCTCACCAGTTAGCTTGTACCACCACAGTTCAGGTTTTGAAGGCTCTTAGAACAAACAGGACTTCAAACAAGTCCAGCTGTTTTACCTACACAGCATCTGGATGTCCAAAGCATGACACATGAGTGGAGGGATCACAACTTATTCCATGAACCATTTTTGACATCTGAGGAAACTTCAATTTTTTTTTCTGGAAGGAAATAATCTGTGAGGAAAAAATTAGGTTGGCTAATGCCTCTGCCCTTAGAAGTTTTGCTACCATAAAAATATAGATGTCCACAGGATACAGTGAGCAAAATAAGCTTGCCACAGGGCCATGTTAGCACAGTGCCATAGCCAGCTCTGTGTAGGACACAATAGGAGAGCCTGACAGCCACATAACTTTTGAATCAGCATTAGATCATGCCTGCCTTCAGTACAGTGTAAGGACATATGCTGCATCAGCTTCAGTGTTTTCAGTATAGCTCCAGTGCTACAAGCCAGACTCGCAAACATCTGTGCATACTCAGCCCCTGCTATTCACAACATGGCAATTCAAGTAAATGGCACCATCATAGCACTTATGGCTCTGGTGGGGCTCCAGGTCTCAGCAACATGAAAAAGAAGCCCATGAAAAAGAGTGTCTTCTAGTTGCAATATGGAGAAGCAGGTCTTCCTAGTAAATAAGAATTTCAAGACCTACTGTTTTCTGCCCAAGTAAGAAACAAATGCTAAGGCTAAAATGAATATACTAAATCCCTAATGCAGTATCAAAGCCAGAGATTTTTCTGGTCCTTCTTTTTGCACCAGAAAAGACAAGTTGGACACAGATATGTCTGGTTTAGCAAAACCCAGCATCAGTAGCTTGTGATGCAAACTGATTGACTGGTTTTTCAACTAAAAAAAAATATTCATAGAATAATTAAATTTCCTTCAAAACAGTGCAGGAGGGAACTGGGATGACAGCTGATCAGTGTGTGATGAGATGCCGTTTTCATTTTGAGGATAGGAGTGTATCTGTAGCTGTTTCCAGTAGCTGCTGAAAATACTAATACTCTGCTGAAGTTTGTTCCATGTGCTAGAGCAGAACGTCATGTAGTCTAGGTGACCAGGAGGACTCTGCAGGTAGGCATCTTAGTCCAAAATCAAAAACATGGCTCAAACTAAACTTTCTGTTGCATCTTAAAGACCCTTTGATTGGTCTTGTGCTTTGCCTTTGATAACTTTCAGGGTAACTAAGGTGAAATTGTCTCTGCAGGTCCATTTTGCTGAAATCTCTGGGTGATGGTGGCAAGAGATAACATCAGCTGATAAATGTGTTTCTCAGATACTTGAAAACTTTCAAAAAAACCACCACTCTTTGTGAAGCACATTATCATCACCAGGCTAATTATACCCAAAGCTGATATTCTAAAGGACTTCAGGGATTTCCTTTTATATAAGAAAGTGAGATGATTAAATACCCTCGTAGTGTCTGTTTCTTTCAACAAGTGGATTTTTGCAGAACTGTTACAGTCTGAAACGTCCCAGATGGTGCTTTCCAGTTGCACTGGAGCATGTATTTTCTGGTAATTGCACAGCTTACTTAATTCCCTTGATCCTGAATTCTATTCTCTTGTAACAAACTTTTTTTTAAAGGGAAGCATCTGTTTTATGCAAGAACACGCTTACCATTTTGAAGGGGTTGGGTTGTGGAGGACATAAGAAGCACGATTTTTAAGATTTGGAGGGACTGCAGGGACCCGTCTAGAAGATGTAAGTAAAAGGCAAATCTTGAAAGACACTGAAAGCCAAGATTAGCCTAGGTTATACAAAGGTGATTTGTAAATCAGGCCTATGTACGCTGTGGCGTGTTACCTTGTCTCCCCCAAATTACTCATTATTTTGTTCACAAATCTTTATTACTTTATCTTTTTTATCACAGAAAAGTATAACATGCCATAGGAATCTATTTAACACTTCATTAAGGATTGTGCCTAGTACATTAATGCGAGCAATTACTGCATATGGTTAAATGCTTAATCAGGTGTGAGGAGTGTAAGACTTCAAGACACAACTGTGCTAGTGTTATGTTGATAAAATTAGTCACTAATAGCAGAGGCACTACTTGGTACCTGAATACAAAATCTTTGGGAAAGGGACAAAGTTAGGCCCTGTGACTAAATTTTAAAGACATTTTGCCCAAATAAGGTTGGCAGAGACTACTGAGGATTAGGCAGGGGAAAGGGAGTTTGTATTTCCCTGGGAACGGGGGCAGCTCTGAGGAATTATCCTAGGAAACGATCTTCACAGATAACTTCATTGAACAAATTCCTTTCCAGTAAGAACAGCCTGGTGCGTTGACAAAACTCTCAGTGACTCCTGATCTCTTTCAAGGGTTCATGGTAGTTTTTAAAGCTTTTAAAGCTTTGGGATTTTTTTGGACTAGAAGCTTTGCATTCGCTGCTGAGCGTGGAGGGACTGTGTGTGGGAGAGGAGGGGGTTGTGGCAGAGACATGTAGACAGCAGGGTGAGTGTGAGCCAGATATGCCTGCACTCAACAGCTATTTCTGGCTGCTCGGGACAAGGACACCTGGACTTCAGCATGAAAAAAAAAGAAAGGCATAGAGTTGAAGGGATGGAAACCCTTTAAGATATTGCAAAAGACCCGATCTGTCTTACTTGTACTCTTCACTGACACATGAATTACAACAAGATCGCACTGGTAGCTGGCATTAGGCTATCCCAGAACAAGCTGTAAGTTAATGAAATGACATTGCAGTTTTCATTTTTGAATCAAAATGAGTTGAGTGACAAACAGCCACCACAATCAAACTTTTTGTCCATACATTTTATTACTTCACTCTCTAAATAAGGTAGAGGGGAGGCATAATGTTTTGCTTGAAAATGAATGTGCATTCTCTGGCAATCCATTATCCAATTAATACTTTGGTCTGAATGTTGATCTAACAAGTACTGGTGAGTATTTTCATCATTAGAGAAATTACTAACTTCTCTGAAAAAGACATTATCATCATTAAAATAAAATGCCACATACTTATCTTTTTGGTTGTTGCTGTTGGTTTTTTAATTAAAAAAAAAAAAAAGGTATCAAACTAACTAAAATTAGAAATCAAAGCTTAGTTTTCCTGCAGCCACACAAATGCTATATTGTCTATTTCCTTTATCAGAACCAAAACGGACAAAGCTGCTTTTGTCCATCCATCAAGATATGCAGTGACAACAGACACAGAGATCAGTTTATGCATCAGGTCACAGTTCTATGTTTCTTTTGTGTTATTTACCCTGTGTTCTCCACCATCACAAATGAAGTATTAAGGAGTTACATGGTCTTCATCCCATAACCCATAAAAGTTTCTCCCAAGACTGCCCTGAGGACTCTAAGCCAAATGTCAGACCCAGTATCCAACAAATACCTTCCTTCATCCTCAAAAAAAAAAATCATGCTCATTGTACTAGAGGTCCATGTGCATGAGCACAGAGAAACAGCAACCCAGCAACACACTGGAAATGCTGCAATTTGCATGCTTCTGCAATTCCTATTAACTCACCTCATGGGTACTTTTGACCAAACTGACTTTATGTGGCCCACAACTTGTCCACCTGTCTGGTAGCCCACACTGCAGTGTCTGCACATCTAAACAGGAGCCATGTCTCCAATGTCTGCAAAAACTAAGCAGACATCTCAGTCCATTCCTCTGTAACTTCACAGGAATAAAGATGAGTCTTGCAACAACTTGACCTACTGCTAGTCTCTGTGTGCATCAGGCCTTTCACTGAGAATGATATTCTTGTGTCCTGAAGGTATGCCAAAACCTGCAGCAATGTGGGCAAGGTAACACTTTCAGCACTTAATGGATTGGTATATTGCTAAATAGTAGTCCTATCTTATGGCTTTGGCTTGTTAGGGAAGATCTGGCTGCTTTTACAGGACACAGACATTCATCCAAATTCCCTTAGCACCACTGAGGCCCTTTTTCTGATTTCATCTGTTTTTGAATACCTCAAGTGCAAAGACATTGCTCCGTGTGTAAATATCCATTAACTCTAATGCATGCCTGGACCTGCCCCAGCTTCCTGAATCATCAGCTCAGAAAGCATGAAGAAGGAAAACATGACAAATGCTGCTTTAAATTGAACTGAGTCCATCTCCATAACCGCGTAACACAGAAATGGAGGGGCCCCCAAATATCTTCTAGGCCAACCCTTACTCTGAGGTAGGTTCAAGTTCACATCTAGGCCATCCCCTGCAGGTGACACTTGGGCTTCCATAGATGTAGTTAATCTTTTCATATCTCCAAGATGCATCTTTACTAATTAACATAATGTCTCCTGTGGGTTATGTTTTATAAAGCTCTTTAGCTATTGCCATTTTGGACTGTCTCTAATTGATCTGCACCTTTTTTGAGAGGAGGTATGCCAATATGGAAACATTGGTCCAGTTAAAGCCTAATAAAAGCCAAATAAAATATTTTTTCTTGAGTTCTAGTTAGAATATTTTTGACATTAAAAACCAGAACCCCATTTCCTTCTGGCTCTTATTTTGTTTACTTGTTTATTACTACCTGAACCAATTACTCTGCACCATGAGGAGGTCTTATTTTTTCTTTTATTTGCATTTTTCTCTATTGAATTCAGTTAGTAAAATTAATTGATTTCTGACTTTCTCAACCTTTCAAAGGCATTTTAAATGCTAATCCTTTCTGCTAGTCTGCTAGTAACCCTTCACAGGCTTTTGCTATATGCATATTTTGTAAATATGTTCTCTAATCTACCTGCCAATCTATACCAAAAGTGTTGAATGATACTGGCTGAAGATGTCCTTGCAGAATCCTACTTACATGCATAACAGAAAATCAGAAATAACTACTGTTTGTGTACACGTTTTCAAGCAATTCTGCATCTTCTGATCTTGACCTAGCTTTGACCTAGGATAGTCAAAATACTATTTTCCCATTCTTTATGGATATGGCACATGGAGATTGTATTTTTAAAAACTTTGCTAGAGGCAAAATATGTCACTATTATTGTTTCCTGCCTATCCATCACACTACTTATTCAGCAAGGAGGAAAATTAGATTTGGAGCTAGCTTTGGCTCAATCTGCTTTTGGCAATCTGTTCTGACTGCTTCTCATCTTTTTATTATTTATTATTTTTATTAATGTTTATCATTACTTTATTGCTTACAATTTTGTTTTGTGTAAGAGAGTGTTTCTGTATCTTGCTGGGGCCCTAAGGTTAAGCTTGACTGATACATAATTCTCCAGAATGTCACACATAAAGCGTCCATTTAGTCCAGTGAAATCTTTCTGGCTGAATGACAGTGATATGCACGACCCAGAGACATTACTTCTGTGATTTATGTTATGTTAGTGACTTATGTTAAAAGCAGTCCAATATATGATGGTAATCCATGCTGATGCTTCAAACAGGCATACTTTTCAGGACACACAAGAAAATGAGGATTTCTACCCCAAGATTTATAACCTCTTTCATATTAAGACTACTCAATCCCATATTCTAGCTATAACAGGTTTTCTGAAGCCCTTTAGCTACAGAAGATAAACGTGCTCAGATATGCAAAATATCCTTTCACTTTCCTGGCTGCAGTCATGCTTTTGTCTTTGAAACTTCTGTTATAATTGCACATACACAGAGCTGTGGCTAGCTTCTGCAGTTCAGTTCCCAAGATGCAACTTACTTTTTCTTCGAGTGATTTATACAAAGCTTGTACTAAATATTAAGGGAAACCTTACACGCAAGAGTAGCATCCAAAACTATAATCACACCTCTTGAAATATTGCAGCATTTAACCTTACCCATCCTCTTCCTCTGCCTTTCCAAATAAATCTCTGGAAACTGATAACGTAGAAGGAACTGTATGACAATATCTAGATTATGAGGAGCCCAATGGAAAATGCGTCTTTCAGATTACTTATTCCTTTTTTGATTAGTCCTCTCAAGGCAATAATTTTCAGGAAGGATTTTATGGTAGATCAGAAAGCACCTGACCATAAAGCAAACCTCTGCCAGAAGTTCCTCATTCACACCAGCACTAAATCTGCCTCCTACATTGCCAGAAAAGCTATGTATATGCTGGCACATCATGGATTAAAGGAGGAATGAGGAAAAGAGCAGCCAAACCTCCAGAATATTTTAGGATAAAGAAAAGGAGGAACTGGTGAAGAAATGCTTGCATGAGAGCTCCAGGCTAATAAACCAAATTTAAGCAAGCATTTACCTTTTTCCAGCAAGACATAGGGAACACTGGGAATCGAGTTGTTTCAGTAAAATGCACACCTGAAGTAGACTGCAGACTTCCCAGTCAGGCAACCTTTTCCACAGTAGTTATATGGATAGGAACAAAATTCTGATTCTTCGATTTTTCTGGATGTGTAAATAGTTTCTCCTATGACAGTTAATCTGAAATAATTAGAAATTGTGGAAGAAGGCATGAATGTCACTCATACAGAAGCCATGTATCTTCCATGCTATACCTTTGAGCTAAGAAGAACCCTGGGAGGCAAGAGAGAAATTGAAAATCATTAAAATCACATCTAGAGGTGTGACCTCATATCTACAGCAATAGGAGAGCTATTTTTTTTCTCTTTGAAAGTATGTTGAATTTGTTAATATAAAAACATTCATATGAGGAACAAAACTGCTTAGAGTGAGGAAATTGCTGAAGGGGATATAAGGATACAACCAGGGGAAATCCCAGGGAGCAAGGGCACACCGAAAAGGCAAACTGTGAGAGAGAGAGAGGCTAGGAGGTTGTGCAAGGAAATGTGGGGCCTGGGTCAAAGAGAGATCAGGTGGGAGCACCTGATGGGTGCTGGGATGAGAGCAAGGAAGGATGTGAAGAGAAGCAGATGAAGATGAAGGCAAATTGATAGGGTATGGGAGAGGAGTATCTCATCCCAGAGTGTTAGGGTAGGAAAATGAAGTCTGCAACAAACAGCCAAACAGAAGGCTCATGTTTTCATATATGCACTGAAGTCTGAATTTTTCAGACTTAGGAAAAGAAAATCAAGGATAAAACTACATAGGAAAGCTCAAAACCAGAAAAATCTCTGAATATTTTTAATGCTTTGCATAGAACTGATTTGGGTGTAGTGTACTTGATTTTTTTAACAATTGAACTAGTGACATTATAAACTGTAGTGCATTGTAAACCAGAATTAACTAGTGCTGTAAAGTGTTTTTAATGACCTGGCCCAAGAAGAGGTCAGGTTGAAAATGTAAACTTTTAATCAGGAAACCAATCTGTAGGGATACAGGGAATTAGCTATGTCCCCTTCTTGATTACTACATTCTGGCAAAGACCCTTCAGTGGAAGCAGTCTGAATGAACAGGACAAGAAGATTAATTACGATGTATGACTTCCAGACACATTATTATTTAAGCTTTTCAGTTGGCTTTCATTATCAGTCAACAAAAATTTCTTCATCATCATCTGTTTGCTCTTTACAAATCTAACTCAGTTATCTCAGAATCCAGAAATCCAGGTCTCCCTGTACTCCTTTGTCTTCTGCCAACAATCTTCACAGAACATAGGAAAAAAATGGAAAGCTTTGGCCAGTGAACAGGACATAGACTTAATATCTTGTGTTTCCACACACAACTAAAAATCCCACACTATGCCTACTGAGACCTGCTGGATGACATCATCAGGGTTGATAACTGTACTTATGCTGTATTTCAGTATAATATTCATTGCACTAGTAGCTCTAGAATCACAGTGTGAGAGAGACACTGTATCCTCAGAAAAACTACTGAAGATGGATTAGAAAAATATATTACCAAATTTACCATTTATCCTAAGGAAAAAAAAAATGTCCTTGTGCCTAGAATGGATTCACAGTCTTTCTCTGGACAGAGACTTCAGGACACATTAGTAGATATTTTATTGTCTCAGGCAGCACAAAAGAATAGTAAGGCAGGCATCAGCCTTCCTTTTTCCTCTCTCCTTTGTATGGAATTCTTTAGAAATGTTACTCTGATGTCATTTCAGTCACTGTGATGAGACCATCTCTTCTACAGACAGTAGGAAAAGCATGTAAAGCACAAGCAGGATCTGCAGGGCAATGGACTTCATCAAAACAGGTGAAATTCCTTGAGGCAATAGATGCATAGACATCTTGATTTCTTTGTGTATCACATTTAAACACTGAAGTTCATGAGTACAGAACAAGGCAATGTAGATCTATAAGGTTAATTTAGTCCCTAACCTGTTCATTTGAATTTGGTCCATATGTTTCTATTCTTGGTTTTCTAATGAGCTTACCTTAATGGGGACAAACCATGTTGATTTCTACATTGCAGATTTTTGTCTTTAATCAGTGGAAGAAGTTATTACAGTGGTCTGGTAAGGCATGGTGATTTTTGCTACTATCTCATTGTGCAAATAAAAGTGTTCTGAAGTGTACAGGATTTCCTTCAGTGACTTCATATAATCTATTTGGCCTAATTTCTAATTACCTGTATAAAGCAGAAAACAGACAAATTTCCATTCTTTTTTTCTATGCAAAAGACACATCTTATTGAGAAAAATTAATTATTATTCACCCCATGAACTGAAAATCAATGGAAAGTAAACCAAAGTAGTAGCTTAATCATCTCATCTTAACATTGTTCTTTTTTGGTGAACAGGAGAGTGAAGAAAAAAGAATTTAGCAATGGTTATACTTCTTCTGCCACTGCAAAGCTTTCCAGGAAATGCTTAGTGTTTAACCCCTCTCCTACTGCTTTCAGTATGTATTCAGCACCTCACAGGACATACTTAATATGTCAGAAAACTGGACTCAAAATACTAAAAATAGAACTACTTAAAATGAAATTATGTTAACTATGAAACACTTTGTTTTGAGAGATATAAGGAGAAAAGCATAAGAGAGGAAATTGTGGGATTTTTTTCCTTCTCAGTTCGATCACCTCTAACACATGACTGAGAACCCCAGGAAGCATTTTAAGCTCATCATATGCAGATTTCTTTGCATACATTCAGCTAGAATATATGTTTCAATGAAGTGACTGGGAGGCTTTTTCCTAAATTGTCCTATTCTTCCATGTGCAGAAAGCTTTCAGCACACTCACACCATTTGGAAATGCATTTCAAAAGCTGAAGTGCTTTTCTTAGAAGTTGAACCTGGGGAGTAAGAAGTGAGCAGAAAGAGTGATACACAAAGCTCAATGAAACTAAAACAGTGAAGAAAAAAATAGCCTAATGGCTTTATCCAAGAGTAATGCAAAAAAAGAGGTTTGTGAGCTCACTGTTGAAAAGTCTGTCAGGAGCAGATGAAGCTGAATAGGTCAAGTATGGGTCAGAAACAGTTCAGCTTGCACTGCTTTTAAGTTTTATAGAAGGCACCCTTCATTTGTCAGAAAGTCAATGGGACAAAAATATCCTATGTAAGTAGTTTAGGGTCAGTCAGTCTTCTTCCAGTACACACATAGTCTCACAAACAAAAACAAACACAAAATTCTATATTACTGTGAAAAAGGATGGTGCAACTAAAATACAGCAAGGACCGAATGAAAACTTCCTGATACGTGACCTGCAAAATCAGTCATTTTTGTCTTGTACCTAATGCACCCATGCAATCAAAAGTTCCTGAATTCAGTTTAAAACCTCAGGTGCAAGTGAGCCAATTTCTTCAAGGTAGCTCAGCCAAGACATACAAAAAATGCCCAACTCTCCTCACTGAAATACAGCCTGCCTTGCCTCTGACTCAGATGAATTCCAGTTTCTCTAAAAAGTCTTCTGTCTGAGCTTGTAGAGCAAGCTGGAGAAGTTATGTAATATTTAATTATCAGTACACTTTGCACAAGGGTCTAAAACAGGTCCTAAAATAATTTTTTGCAGCTCGGTTGAGCCCTATGACAAAACATTTCTATAGATCTCTTGGAGGGAAGCCTTCATATCAGAGCCAGTGAAGAAGCAAAATCCAAAGGGAAGTGTGAACAAAAGTAATAGCATGTAAAACTTTAGACAAAATAGGTTCAGTCATTTTGTGTAAGCACCAGGTACAACCAGCATCACTTCAGGATTCAGAGATTCAGGGGATTTTTACACCAATACCATACATGAACATAGACCTAAATATTATTCTAAGCTGATAGGCTTCTCCTATACAGGATAACTTATACATAAAGAGGGCCATGTGCAATTGATTATCAAGTGTCATTGGCAACTCTGGAGGGACCAGAAGGGCCCTGAGGTTGTGAACGTGATGGCTGGGATCTGTGGAAGCTGTGAGCTGGGCGACTGTGGTGGAAATCTTTCTGAACTGTTTTTCTACCACATGTGCCTTCCACCTGAGTGATTTTAGACTTTTAATCTGATTCATTGGTACCATTGTCCTTTATCCCTCCACATGGTCTTCCCACCCTTTTTCATCTAGGATGTATGAAGAAGCATGTACGTGCTCCCCGATTTCTGTGCTCTCACACACGGAAATTAAAGAGTATACTCAGGTTCCCAGGGCCATGTGTGGGGTAAGTCACTCTGCTTTCTACAGCATGGGCAAGAGAAATATTACCCAGAGAGGCATTGTTACGCAGTATGGCACTAGGGAATATATCCATGTGACATACAGAACTGAGACACTATGGAATATTTTGTGTAGGAGAAGCCATGCCATGCCAAAAAAGATTGGCAAGCCTGCTGGCTGGTGTGGCAATAGCAAGGCAGCTGCAGGTTCATTGGAATCTGTGGAATTACAAGCACATTGCTAATTTTAATGAGATTACTCTAAGAATGAAAAACTTGAAGGGCCTTGGTGACCTTTACTGAGAGCACTACTTAAGTCGGTAGGCCTACAGCATGCAAACAAAATTTAAATATGGGTGCTGCACAGTTAGACATACTGACCTTAAGTCCTTCGAGTATTTACAGAGCACTTATGTTATAAACGCAATGTTCTTACAGGCACTTGAGGCTGTGAAGTGTCAACAAATATTTACACTACTGTGGAAAAGAACTCCTTCACACAAGTGGCAGGGGGAAGCTTTGGAGTGCAAAGTGAATTAAAAACCCACTCTGTGTGTGTTGCGTTGCTTCTGTGCTCTACTCTCTTTGCTTTGGCTCAAATCCAGGCTGAAATCCCAACACTCTCCATGAAGGTGGGAAAAAGCTGCTATGGGACTTAGACTTTTATCTGTTAGACTAGAGCTGAATAGAAAATAGGAAAGTTTTTCCATTTTTCAAGAGAAAAATATTTTCAAACAAACTCATATTAATAAAAAGTTCTGTTTGCGTTTGGAGAAAAGAATTCTAAAGGATGACCCTTTGTTACCCAGGTGGAAATCCCATTAGCTGCAACAGTTCACCAGGTATGGTGAAAATGGTAATTTCACACACTGCTTGTTATTGATCCATAATTATCTGCTAAAATACAAGACAAAGGAGAGTTGCTGTCAGTGTGGAAAACAAAGAACCAGGAAGAAAGGAAAGCATGACCCGAGAAAGCTCAAATGACACTGAGTGGTGGTACATACCAGGGAATCTACTAAAATAAAAACCAAAACCAAAAACCAAACCAGCACCCTCACCTCAAGAAAATTAAAATAAAAATCAAGAAAAGTGGAGGCTGGTGGTTTCTGAAACACTGTCACGGTGCTCTGTACACCAGACTGCATACATAATGCATGAACACAACATGCTGTCTTAGGTTCTCTGAGTACGCTGTGATCTCCATGAGATGGTGAACCATGACAATGTCATATCATGATTCATTGGGGAGCTGCATTTTTCCCTGCAGTGCACAGCCCACTAAGACAAATAAAACAACAGAAATATAATCCCCATGAGTCTCTGAGGCAATATAGGCAAATAAATAAGTCTTGGTTTTCAGAAATTTCATTTTTCAACCCCAAGAAACAAAAATTTCCACAGGAAGCAGATGTTTTTTTAATGAAAAGTCACGTTTCATCCACAATCCAACTTTTCATCAACGTAGTTTGTATGAAAAATCTGACTGGCTGATAAATTTCAGGCTCATTTTCTCAAGAGGCCAGATCCACTCATGGTGTAAATCATCACAGTCCTATTGAGCTCATCACTGAGTTTATACCAGCTCTGGCCCTACACCCAATTATAACTGAGTACACACAGACATTAGTTTTAATTGTGTGTGGTACAAGAGAGATCCCTGCTGATGAAGTGTGGCTATTTAGCAATAGTTCATTTCATAGCAGTTTAAAAGATGCAGACTTGGCTTTTCTGTGTGCCAACAGGCACAAAATAATAGTAACTATCTTCCTTACAGGAGTTAAAAAAAGAATAAAAGGACTAAAAATCCAAGCTCAGGTGGAATATTTCTTAACTTTAACAACAAACTTTTGAAATCTTAAAGCATTTCTTCTTCAGGTGCTTTCAAGGGAGAAGAAAAAGAAAGGGCAAATGAAAGGGAAAGAATATAACAACCTCAGAGAGTGCAGCCTCAGGCTGTAATCCCACTTTCAAGAGAAGACATTAAAAAGAAACCTCAGAAAAGCCTTCAAATATCAGGTGAAAGAGTATAAAAGTCATTCATGCTGTTTTTGATGTGGTGCCCTGACATGGATCTTGGAATTGGTTTTATCAGCTCTAATTGAATTGAGATGAAGGAGACCATTCACACCCTCTCCCCATCTCAGGCTGGAGAGCGTCAATGCAAGGCAACACGCACTCAATAGTCAATCCACTATCAACAGGGGAGAAGCCTGATTAAGAGCCCCTGGCTTGTGCAGTTTTGCCGCTCTCGTAGAGTGCCCATAAACATATGTATCTTTGGAAAACTATCATATGTTTTCAACTTCCTGAAGAATTCTTGTAAAATATAACTGAACCACATTACCCTTTGTCCTGTGCTTTTATTCCACTAATGGACAAATTGGGAGGAGGCTGAGAACAAATGTGCTATTAATTACCCAGATGGCTTTTTAATAGAACCTTGGATGATTGCGCAGCCACTAAACATTGTCCAGAAATTTCTTAATAACACTGGTGAACGAAGCATTCCTTGGGAGAGAATAAAGATACCATTGACCGGGAGGCTAAGTTATGTCAGGTTAGTTTAAGAGATAGCAGACAAAGGGTGTGTATTGTATGGAAGGAATGACAGGCCATATCCTAGCTGTCCGGCTCCTCCAGCAATGACAGATTTTCTAATTCACTGCAGATTCTCATAAAACTGGGTGGTCAGTTCTGGGGAACCAAACAGTGGACCTATTGATAGTGGGTGGGAGAGATGTAATTCGGAATTAACCTAGGTTGATTTAATACAGCGGAGAGTCTTAGTATCAGCATAAAATTAGGATTAATACATTAAATGTTAGGTCAGAATGTTAAATCCCATTGTTGAAAGACCTACATGCAGTCAGTCAAGGATCAATGTGAGTATTTCAGTCAATCAGGACTACTGGCTGGAGTGTGCCATGCTTACACAGCAGGAACAACGCATGTAGAAATTAGAAATTGAAGATACTTTCATGCTCTCTATGCAAACAGTAACTTTAAACATTCTCATTTTTAATGTATTTATGTTCATGCTAATCTTCCTTTCACCTGACATCAAAATGGATAAGACAATAACTGGCTCAGGCTTGTCCCAGCTTTCTTGGAATGATCTCACAAAAAGAAGAGCAGTTCCTCATGTTTGCTGTGTATACTGCAGTTCACTTCTGCACTCACTTTCACAGAAGATTTTTGATACACCAAAGCTGTATGGAAAATTATCCTACCCAGTATCATTATAGTTCTTCAGGCAATAGGATTTGAAATCAGGAGTAAGAGAATTGATTTGGCTTAGAGTCTTTCCTGCCAGTAACAGATATATATAAAAAAAAAAAAAGCTAAACAGTTGTGAAAATTATAATAACTGCAGTGAGGAATGGGTAGCAGTAAGCAAACCAGATCTGATACTGCCAAGCAAAATACAATAAGCGAGTTATCTGGAGTTGAGAATGAAACAGAAGGCAATAAGATCACATAAAAAGAAAAACATTCTATAAGAACAGATTATCTGTGAGTTATCACAGAGTCCTGAAAACTGGGATCTTCACCTACTGTAACATTTAGTAATGTTTTCTTCAAAAATAAGGATTAGTGGGAACTCAGTCCATGCATATTTTACAAAGACATGATACGAAGGTAGAGAAGTAGGAATTTCTTTCAGAAGCACTCCCACTCTTTTGGGGCAGCTGACACTCCATGAACTCTCAGCATACTTCACAGACCACCAAGATAAGGTTAGAGACCAACAACCGCAAATCCAGCAGGCTGAAGTCAATATACTGTTGTATAAGGGTGTGTTCTCTAAGCTAGCCAAAGTCTCATATCCTGCAATTGCTCCCCCACCTGGACGTTTGACTGCGCAGATTTCTTCTGCCTTGACTATGCCATCCTTTGCTCACCGCTCTTAATTTTGTAGTCTCCTGCACATCTGCCTTACTGTGCTGACACTTGTGGGCGATGACGGCATGATCTCATTCTAAAGAAAAAAGTTCCTATTCACATAATTTCATTATGGAAAACTGGTGGTGGGAAAAGTGGCTAACCCAGCTAGGAACAATGGCAAGTTTTTATAAGGCCATACTATGTAGGAATTATTATTGATCAAAATAATTGGTCCATAACTAGGGTCAAAACAGTGGTTTAATTTTCACATATTTCAGCATTTATAAGGACTTTTTCCCACCTTTTCTCATTAGTTTAATTTCATTGTCATTTATTCTTTTTGCCTCATTTAGGTCTGTCACTTTTGGCAGTGTATAATAGTCCCTCTCGTTAACCCAGTTCTTCTGCTTTAGGCAGGTTTCATACTGTAAGTTAAGGTATCACTTATCTGTAAAACTAGATTTATACTTTTTTCTTTCTTCTTTTTTTTAACATCCAGTGAGTCCATCCAATGTAGCCTTCACAGATCAGGAGAAAATCTCATGAGAAGTTCTTGATGAAGTATAAGTATCCTCTTGTGACCATAGGAGAGTAGCTATTACTTCTTTTGGATTTAAGAAGCTGATGTATCCCCATGCGCCAGCTGTATTTTCAAAGATATGTACCTTTCAGTCTCAGATTTTAGAACTGGAACTGCAGGGCAATTGTCTGAAACAAAAAACTCATCCATTGAAACAAAAGATAGTCTAACTACTGATGTTGCTTGTTCCTCTAGAGTGCATTAAGTGCAGGTTATGTTCTTACTTAAGGAACTCTAGTTGAATAAAAATGAATAATGCACTTTTACTTGTACTGCTTTTACTCATCTTGGTTTGTCATGCTGATATTACAAAAGTGATCATAACACACCTTTACCCTCTCCTGAGTAACAGCCTTTACACATCTGGTCCACTCACTACTACAACTGCTTTGATGTCAAAATAGACTGTACTATACTGGTCCTATATGAACAGCATATTCTTATACATTTACAAAAAAGAGGTTGTGTGGACTGTATTACACCCACCTGCAGGCATGAAATAGCACCTTCCTCAAAGGAGAGATTTTATAGTACAGTTCACTGAAGAATCTCAGACTTAATGAAACGTAGGTCCCCAAGGAATATCGTTGTCCGGGTTCCCATCTGAGCTTTCAGAATCCTTAAATCCTGATTTACTGGCTTACTGGGTAAAGGATGAAATTCAGTAATTTTACACAGATTAGCCATCTATGCTAAAATAACCATAGTGCTGAGGATCTAGACAGGGAAACCAAGTGTGTCATGGCCAAACCCAGTAAAATCCCACATCTTTAGGCAGGCTGCAGGATCACCCTTTAGCTTTCAGAAGTAGGTCCAGTGTCATTACAAGCTCTAGCAGGGATTTTACAGGAGTCCTTACAGTCCACAAGTTCCAGCAAAGCAAGACACAAAGGCTGTGCATACTAAATGCTTTACTTGGTGGTCAGAGAGGTGATTCCACAGGCATCTGCTCTGCTCTTCCCAAGATGGTGGGCCAAGGTCAGAATGTGGTAAAAAGCCTCCTCTCTGCTGGCTTTTACACAGTTAACTCTGACCCTTCACAATATTTTGTCATCAGTATTTCCATTTAATTGCAACATACCAGTGGGATAAACAGAGAAGTTGCAATCAGTCCGTGCTGCAGTGTTGGTGCTCCTTTTAGAGAAACGGGAGGCTCTTTGGTTTCCAACCTCTCTCAAAACTTGTGACAAAAAGCCTATCAAATGATGAATGTTCACTTCAGTAGTTAGAGTATTAGAGTAGAGCCTATTTAAGATTGAGGCAATCTTAAAGATTCTTGCCTTAACTCTCTTTGTAAGCCCAAAGCAAACTTTATTGAAAAATCCCTGCGCAAGAAAGAAAAAAAAAAAAAAGAAGAAGAAAGAAAAGATAGGAAAGAAAACAAGAATGGCTAAGCATGAAATAGCTTCTGAAAAATCTATATATATTGTTCTCAGTCCTTAAGTGTTAGTTTTGAGCAGGCAGCTACCTCTCAGAAACAGGTACTAGCACATAAATGGGAACTTAAGTACAATGAAGCATCAAGGAAAATACCTGTAGAGTGTCAGTTTTTCTTACAAGGACAACATTGCTACTAATGTACAAAACAAAATATGATACATTAGGTCAAGACAAAAGTTGCCTTAGCTCTAAATGTGCTGGCAGTATAACAAGCTAAGCTTGCTGCCTGCCAAGAAATACCTAGCCAATACAGTCTAATATTCTTTCTTGTTTTCTTTTGGACATATTTTTGTAATTGCTTGTCCTCAGGTACAAAGATGCTTACAGGAAGTCATTAATCTTTCATGAGACTATTCTACCATTTCTTAATTCAGAACAATAAAAGCTTGGAAAGGCATGCATTCTCATGTCATTGTCTACTTCAAGGGAAAGAAAGTTTTAATGGAAGATAAATCTGATCAAATGATAGCAAGAGATAATGAAATAACTATGTTAAAGAGAGTAGTGTAACAAAGCAAAAGAAAAAGCCCTTGAACTTCACTCTTTTTTCTCTGGTGCAAGACCAGATGGGCTCTGCAAATATCACAAAATATTACAGCTGAAAGAGGTGTGATTGGTTCAGGATTTTTCATCCTCCTCTTCCTTGCCCCCCCCCAATCTCATCTCACATAGCCCCCACTTTTCCTCCAGATACAGAATATAAAAACACTTCTTGTTTGCTATCTGAAGCAGGTGTGGTTGAACTAAATGTAGAGAAGCTGTCCAGCTGGAGGGACCCATCAACCAGCTGCCCAGTGCAGGCTGCTTAGATAAATACCACCTGTTTCTAAAGAGCAGGGGGAGAGAGGGGAAGAAAAACAAAACAAAACAAAACAAACGGTCACAGAGCTGAAACCTGCTGATCCTCTGGTTATTGTATGGATGCTTTCATAGCTAGTTAGTCCCCAAACTCAACATGAGTCTCACAGAAATGAGCATATGCAGTATGCTTAATTTGATTCCGAACTGTGATGAGACGCTTTCAGACAATCAGGGAAAATAATTCAACTGATGTTCGTAGCACACATGTGCAGAATGATAAACATCATCCAGGAGGAACAGGGGGGGATCCACAAAAGGCACAAACAGCTTTACAGGTGCTTTCTGAATCAAAGACCATGTTGAAGGAAGGCTTAACTAATAAGTTCACAATCATGAGAGCACTGAGATGATTTATATTCCTCTTGCGCTTAAAATGTAGATTCTGCCTCCCTGTGCATCAGTAATATAACACAAAGTTGCTGTTCCTATAAATAACAGCCTGCTTTTCTAAATCAGTCTGTACAAAATGTCCTGTCCTTTTATTTAGAGCCTCTTACAGATGTGGTAATCTCTTGAACATTATTTGATCTGAAAGCAATTATTAAGCAGTGATTACAACACATCTGTACTGCTTATGGCCATATATGAGTGATTCATTTGACTAAGATAGTCTGTTCCCTAACACTGTGAGACATTTCTCTTTCTGCTCAAACAGCCTTGAGGCAAACAACATTTTTTCCCTCAGAAGCAGTGAAGCACTGTGAATGTTCACAATCACAAGATTGTACTCACAAAGCTAGTTTGAATAGAATTGGAGAGAAATAATCACCCTTTTGAAATGTCTTTGTCCCCTTTGTTACCGATATTGTAGATTAAATTAGCCCTAACTAGGGGAAGCGGCATGGCCCTGTGCTTAGCATTAACCTGAGCCTGAAAATGTGAACTCTCTTCCACGCCTGCTGCTCTGCATGGCCTATGTGACCTTCAGTAATTCATTTGCTCTTTTTCTGCCTCAGTTCCCCGTGTATGAAATAGATATCCAGCTTCATTCATATAGTCTGGATCTCATTTTAGAAAACTTACAGAAAATAAATGGAAACAAATACAAAGTCCAAGGGTTTGGGGGTTCAGAAGGAAAGTATAGATTTTGCAAGACCATGGTTTCAGTTACATTTCCACAGCTACTTGTAACACCTGGGTTTTGTAGACCTGGTTGACATTTTTTTTTCATATATGCTTTAGAATGTTTGCATATTTAAACAAATGTGTGTAAGTGTTACAAATGCTATATATCTCGTGTAATTTATATGAACCAAATGTCTTTATACAGTAAATTTGGCAACAGCCACTTTTAGAAAATTTGTCTTCTTACATTTCTTTCAAGTCTCACCTTCTGTGGAGACTAAACCCCAACTCCAGCTTTGCCTGTTTAAGATGCAAATGTTTTGTACCTGTGCCAGGATGCTTTTGGGCGCATTCCTGGGAGGTGTCACCTACTGCTTTCTGTGCTCAGTCAGCATCAGAAAAACCTGGGTTGAGAGGTACCAGAGAAGAGTGAGCACAGATTTTGTAAAGGGAAGTCATGGCTCAGAAGACTATTACAGTACTTCCAATCAGTGACCAAACATTCGCATAAGCAAGAGTGGGTAATAGAAACATAAGTTAGGACTAAAAAGTCACTTTCACAGCAAAGAAGGTCACCAGGGGAGTTCCCAGGGCTCTGTACCCTGTCACTCAGTATACTCATAGATGAGGGGCAGCAAGGTCTGCTCATCATCATACAGCTGCACGGAGAGTCTGCCCATGTCTTCAACATTGTGCAACTCAGATCCCCTTTCTCACAAAAGATATGGTAGAACGGAAAAAGATTCAGAGAAAAGCAACAGGGATGATCAAAGGGACAGGAAAGTGCTCAGGAAGGAAACTGCAAGGACTTTTCAGCCTGGAAAAGACATCTGAGGGAGGCTGTGACAAAGGTCTGCAAAATGAAGAGTGGCACAAGAGATACAGATCAGCTGCTCATTGTCTCTTCCTAACCACAGTCTAAGAGGCATCAAATGAAATTACTAGTGGCAGGTTTAAAGCAGACAAAAGGTATATAGGTGTACATGCACCTATTGGAACACAATACACACAATTGTGTGTTAATACACACAAACTTTGGAACTCCCTCCTACCCCATGTAATGGAAGGTAAGAGCCCAGGATTTAAGTGTGATCCTTGAACCCCAGGGTCTCTTGCACATTTCTCACAAGGTATTTCTAAGAGTTTCTTGGTTTTCTTTTCCTTTTCTGCTAGGTTTTATGTAATCATGTGTGCTGGTTTTGGCTGGGATAGAGTTAATTTTCTTCATAGTAGCTAGTAGGGGACTGTGTTTTGGATTTGTGCTGAAAACAGTGTTGATAACACAGGTATGTTTTAGTCACTGCTGAGCAGTGCTTACACAGAGTCAAGGCCTTTTCTGCTCCTCACCCCACCCCACCAGCGAGGAGGCTGGGGGTGCACAAGGGGTTGGGAGGGGACACAGCCGGGACAGCTGACCCCAACTGACCAAAGGGATATCCCACACCATACGACGTCAGGCTCAGCATATAAAGCTGGGGCAAGAAGGAAGTGGGGCACATTCGGAGTGATGGTGTTTGTCTTCCCAAGTAACCATTACATGTGATAGAGCCCTGCTTTCCTGGAGATGGCTGAACACCTGCCTGACGATGGGAAGGAGTGAATGAATCCCTTGTTTTGCTTTGCTTGTGTGCGTGGCTTTTGCTTTACCTGTTAAACTGTCTTTATCTCAACCCACGAGTTTTCTCACTTTTACCCTTCTGATTCTCTCCCCCATCCCACTGCCGGGGAGTGAGCGAGAGGCCATGTGGGGCTTAGCGGACAGCTGGGGTTAAACCATGACATCATGTTAGATTATGCTTTAGCAATAGCTGCACTGCTGAGCCATACCAGTTTGCTAGCATGGTGTGGTACCTTCTGTTTCACCTCAAAAATTAAATTAATGGGGAAGATCTTGATTCTGCTAATTATTAATAAAAATGATAGTGAATGACATGTAATTTCTGAATATAAAGGACCAATAAATGCTTTACACATTTCAAATACTTTGATCTGCTAAACTGTCCACATGAGCTCTTAAAATAAATTTTGTTGTTACATCTGCATTATTCCCTTCCTCACTGTAAGAAAATGTTCTGTAAGACATTTGTAAGGGAGACTATTAATGTTTTCCATTCTCTGATGCTGTACAATGCATTTCTCTGTGAGGAGGGTCATCCATTTTCTATTATATTTTATATATATATATGCAATTAAAAATATATATCAAAATTTACATATACTGTTTTAATTTTGGACAGCTAGCTAGATTGCCATGCAAGTTTTTACTCTCTTAAAGCTCTTTAAAGTCATTGACTTAACCCCTAATTTTGTCTGTATGAAAGCTAGTGGCCCAGATTCTAGTCTAATACTTAACATACAAATAAATGTACTTCAACTTGAACAGTGCATTTTTCTTTCTGTTTTACCTGTGGCATGGCATAAAGGGAATTCTTTATACACTAATACTGGGTTCATCTTTCTAAATTGTAAAAAAGTATTTCCTAGAACTATGGCCTAATAGGCTGGGGCCTTCTTACATGTCACTTTATCTGTGTAATCTGACCATGTACTTCAGTTAATGTCTGTCGCATTTCTGTGACCCACTTACTTTACTAGTGTTTGTGAAATAATGACTTTAGGTAATGATCAGCAGCAGTTGCATATAAATGACTTTTTTAAATTAAAGAAAACCCTATAGAAGTTTCCTGTCAGCCCATTTTATTCCTAAGGGCCAAGGGCTAGATGTTGTGATACCATATATGCTAAGAGTTTGTTTTGGATTTGAAAGATCTTTAAATGACATAGTTTGTAATGTACTTTAAAATAAGAGCTTTGTTTTAATACACACAAAAATAAATAGATCAGAAATACACACCATAAAATTATTTTATTTGATTATAAAATGCAGAAATACCAAAAGGCCCCTATACTACTTTGCTGCTTTCTAATTACTGTAATTCTGATGTTTTGACCAAGGAGAACATTCTCCACTTTTCCATGTGGCATTCCTGGTTGCTCTAAACCATGTGTGCCTGGAACAAACAGCCCAAAACTCTGAAGACATGGTTGACTTTCTTGGCAATCTCCATTGCAGTCCAGCAATGTCTTTCAGACAACCCTGGCTCTGGCCAGCATCTTGTAGGTTAAATAGAAATAAAAACAATAACAAAATCATGGGAAATGCTGAATATTTAATGCTTATTAGTATTATTTAAAAGCTATCCAAATGACTTATAAGCTAAGTTGTTCTGTTTTGTGATTTTTACAGATGCCAGAGAATCTTGTAAAATACCTTTTGCTCACTCAGACACAGTAGCTGATTTCACGAGATTGCATATGCAGACTTCTGCACTTGGAGTCTACATATGACATCAGAATTAAGCCTTTCCTGTCCAGAGACAGCTTACAACACAAGTAAAATGGGTATCTTTTGTTCCTTAAAGTGCCTCTTTCTAATTCATGGTGATTTCTAATCTTAAAAAAAGAGAATATGATTTTAATAAAATAAACTCAGAGACATGTTAGATTATCAACATGATCTACAGAATACGTTTTGACCTTAATTATCTATTGCTCTATTCCCCAAAAAATTCAGTGCTCCACTTATTACAGAGGATTACCTTAATGACTCTCATGTCTGAGGAATAATTTCTGAGAAAATGCTGTGACAGGTATGTCTGAATAGGGAGTTACACAAAGAAAACTGCTAAACTTTTAATTTGTTGCTAACTTGTTTTAACTTTCATTATATGGAACAGAAAAGAAGTCTTGGTTTCATTTTGGAAAAGATCAATAAATACTAAAACACAAAAATTAACTAAACCAGATGTCACCACTCAAAGGGACCCTGACAATTGACCTGAGAAGAATCTCATGCAACTCAACAAGAAGTGTCAACATCATGCAGTAGAAAAAATGAAAATTAGTAGAAATTCCATTAAGTTATTTGCTTTGGTGCTACACAGGAAAATAATGTGATACTCATGATCCATTCATTGTGAGATACTTTGGGCTTGTTTTATGTCTTTTCGTTGCTGATTTCATGCAAGAGCTACCTTACTAACTGGCACATGTCAGCCCCTACATTTGGTACGTGACATACAGCTGGAATATTTGTTCTGAATATTCTTATAAATTTAGCCTGTTTTCATAGAAAGCCATTTCTGAATTAACACTGACTTTCTCTGAAGATTTCTTCCTGGTTTCTGAATGGTTTTAATAATTTAGACCACCAAACCCAGCCCTCTACCAACAACGTACTTTTGATAAGAACTTCTGGACAAGTCAGCCATAATTCCTGGCTGATAATTCCACACCATAATTCCTGAAAAAAATCTGTGCACCCTTCCAGCTGCCTGAAGCTAGCAGTTTGCCCACAGGCCCAAATGAAACCTGCACCTACATCACAACAGGGGGCAGATGACAGCTTGGCCAACCATACCCATGGCAGCTTAGATTTAACTAGTTTGGGTAACTCTGGAAGCCAAGTCCAGGGAAACTGTGATGTTGTGAAATTTCTGGGGCTCTGTGCTCCCCTTGAGGAGAGGATCTGGGCTGCTGTATCTTTACTTCTGTCAGTACCAGAATTAGTTTGATCAAAGGTGGTTAATCAGAAGCTCCCCTGTGCTACACACCTGACCACAAAGTATTTGGAGTTCCTTTACAAATACTATGGTAAGAAGAGGAGGTAATTTTAATGCATGGGAGACCAAGCCCAGGTCTGTTTCTAGACTTAAGTAGTCAGGATGATGTCTGACTATATGGCTTTCAGTCAGTACCTGAATTCTGCAAAGAAGAAGAAATAAGTTCTTGTTTGAGCCAATAAGTCCTTGTTAAATCCCTGTAGCAATTGAAATCTTTCACCAAAGAGAAAACAGGCAGCAAATTGTCTCATTCTTTTTCCTGGTCCTTATGGTAAAGTGAGTTGCATGATCTTTAGCAGAGATGTTGCTGGAGTACGTCATGGTGTGGAAAGGTGAAATGTGTCTAGCACAAGGCAGGGTAATCCATTCCAGACTCATGTGTAATGCAGGGGAAACAGGTGCAAACAATTGAGCTCGCTGTCAGTAAGCTATGGTGATCGCTTTTGATATCTTAATCGTTAGTTGATCCATGTGCAACATTGGCAACATCACTGTCATAGCTGACTGCCTTCCGCACATCTGTAAACCTTTTCTGGGTGCTTCTTGATGTGTGTGTGAGTCCACGAAGTCCTGACATCATGAGAAACTAAATTGGGCATGATTGCTGCCATTTCCGTTTTCCTGCTAGAAAACCGGAGAGTTGACAAATGTCAATAACTGCTAATAGCTCACTACTGTTTGTCAGATGCCACACAGGGCAGGTGTGAAGAGAAAGCAGCGTGTTCCTCTGAGCATCACTCAGCAACAAATTCATTTGTGAGACTGCTATCTAATTGCTTTTGCAGATAAAGAAGTTGCTGTTGCTTCACTCCCTGACACCCTGGTAACAGTTCAGCGTTAAACATGTTCCCACTGTGTCTACTGAGCTCCAGCAAACCGTGCTGCAGATTTCCTTACAGATAATCACGATGGTTTGGAAATAATTTTTAGGCCATAGCATAGCTTTATGTATAATATTATCAGCTAACAAATCAACCACCTCCTCTCTCTTTTCCTGCAGAAAACATTAAGACAATTATATACACCTAATTTACAACCTCACCACAAAACATGACACTGAAACTGATGCCACAGGCTGCTGTGGTGGGTACTTCTAGTTCTAGTTCTGCCAGGTTACACCAGCAGGAGGATAGCAGATTTCCATGGATTTGTGTGTTCTGCTCCTTTTGAATTTCATTTTAGTTTTGCAACAATAAAATGGGGTTTGTATCTCTACAGCCAGTTTGTGTTCACAGCAGAATTTCAGGTGAGAACTGTGTCTTCTCAGAGGGAGGCTTGTTCATGCAAAAACATAGCCAATGCTCTATACGTTTCATTAATCTCTTCAAGAATTGTTTTGGATCCCTATCTATTATTACATTGTGATAGTGAATATTTTGACTAGCTAATAAGATACATTTCAGTTGCCATTCAACTAGTTCTTAACTGATTTTGAAGCATTTCTTGAGAGTAATATCATCACAGGGCTGACATGCAAGTGGCTGATCTTTTATTTCATACTTTTATAAGTACATGACTGCAACGTGTTCGGCTAAGGATCTCATCCATTCACTGCATATTTCTTTTAACACATTTATTAACTTCCCCAAGAAACCATACAAAAGAAGTTAATCGTTCAATTGTCACCACTGTTTGATCCACTGTTGGCTTACTGATCTAGCTTAGGTAGCTATTCCCAGGCATCTATTTTCTAAACAGCCCCACTGTGAAGGGTTCCATGAAGATTTTGTATCTTCCACCAGGGAATCCTTTCAGAAGACTCAGTTTTCAGAAAATGTCTACAGAATTTCTGTACCCTGGCTGGTATAATAAAGCTATGGGGAGTATGGTTTGTGGGTTAGATCAGACTCAAAAAAATATTTCCTTCTCTAACTATTCATCAATGAAAGAAGCAGACGGGTAGATGAAATCTACAATGGTTTTCCCCAAGTCATCATTCAGTTTCTTCAGGACCAATGCACACTGATGATAAGAAATCTCTTGGCTTCATGTCTTAAGAAATAATAAAACAAATATTAACTCTAATTATGCTGAAGGTGAGCAAAACTCAACATGTGCTGGTGCATTACTTTCTCCACTAGTGTAATACCATAGCAAAGAATGACAGAAATTCCTACAGCCGTACAAAACCTATCTATCGCCTTCTCTGTACTGTTTTATCAGTTTTGGGAAGGAGCAGCCAGACTTTATGGAACAATATCCAACACAGTATTGCTGTTCTTCTCATAGAGTTAGAAATTAAAGCTGGATCTGACTATGAGCCGTTATTTAGTCTGCCTCCTTCTTCCCACTCAAAGGAGGATCATCTGTATCTAAACAAGCCCTGAGACATGTTTTCTAGCTTGTCCTAAAGCCTTCCCATAAGGAGGATGTCTCCCATTTCTTTTCCTTCTAGTGTCTGTTTAGAAAGAGATTTACCTCATGTCAGGCCTCAGAGATTCAAGTGGAGGATTAACTATAGCCCCTCTGTTAGACTGTGTAATTTCCTAACTTTTAAAACCAAATGGGATACCGTTGATTTTTAGAATTGATAACCCTTAGAATTTAGGGTTGGGGGTGGTGGGTATATAAGTTTATATTTTATAAGACACTTATGTTTATACATACATATATGTAGACATAATAAATACATTAATTAATGTATATTTACAGGTACATCTAATCAAACTTATTTAGAGGTAATCATAAGTAGCCTCCAATGCCTTTCTAATGTCACTGTCCCTGTAAACACCTACAGTCAGTACTCTTACTTCCCCCATCTTACCTTAGATAGGTAACTCTTCAGGATTGAGAATATATGTAATGTTTATGATTGGTAAGTGACTAGCGCTTTTTCATATACTGAAAAATAGCAAGTTATATGTCTGGGATGAGAAATGATGGTACTTCTTTGCATCCAGATTTCACACCAACCAAATTTAGAAATGTAAGAGAACGCAGCTGCACCCACATTGACAACGACTGTGACCAGAAGACCTCACTAATGAATTCGATTTTACCACTGTCATTCAAAAACATGCTCTTCCATTTCTTTTTTTTCTTACTTTCTTTCCAGGAAGTTTTCAGAGACCCTCTGTCTTGACCAAGAACCTGCAAATTGATCTCTGTGGTCCCAGGAAGCTCATGGCTTACAATTCATTAGAAAAACACTAACTCTGGTTTTGTTTGACGTGTTTTCAAAGGCACAAAGTTTTACCTATTCTCTCTTTTTGCAAGTGACATGTTTTTATGTACTGCATATTTTTCCCCATTGGAAAGATCTAACTTCTAGTGGTAACCCTCTGGAGTACCTGGCTCAGGAGAGTAAAAGAAAGGAAAGTTTGATTTATAGAGGATGCCAGTGACTTTATTCTGGCTGTGAAAGTTAGCTCTGCCCATCTGATGCCTTTTAAAGCACAACCATGTGCGAAAAATAATGAACCTTTATAACTTCCTTTACCTTTAAAACAAAAAGGTAATGTATTTATTTAAAAAGCTGTTTGCTTTTTTTAGGCTTATATTTCATTTCAAAATATATTGCTTTACACAATATGGTTCATTTAGGATGGATGCTGATAGGTAATCCAGTAGTATACCCTTCATAGTTCTATAATATCATAATTAAATATTAAAGCATTAGAAAAACATATCTGGACAACACAACTGACCTTTGAAAGAAAAGCCTTGTAAGACCAGAAAGAATTCATGTAATTATATGCAAAATTATGACCATGCAGCAAGTCAAG
The DNA here is from genome assembly GCA_031468815.1 of Morus bassanus. Taxonomy (NCBI): domain Eukaryota; kingdom Metazoa; phylum Chordata; class Aves; order Suliformes; family Sulidae; genus Morus; species Morus bassanus. Next base: position 132,906,445 of record CM062567.1, on the reverse strand, counting down.
CCCAGCTGTACTCAGTGACATAACGCCATGTGTGCATTCCCCCATCTGGTCACGTCCCTCCTCTACGAAGTGTGCTGCAGTTTACACCTAACCACATCTGCACTTTGGATTACCCACAGCCACCCAGTCTGGGCCTGCCAGCAGCCCACTGGCTCTCACCAGTGTGGAAATGATTCAAGAGGAGCCACAAGGCAACACAGCACACCAAGCCCTAGCATGCTGCTGAACAGGGTGTTTCTCTGCAGCAAGCGGTCAGGGAATGCTGCCAGAGCCCACACTCTCTGCCAGTCCGGCGGCTGCCAGGGCAGGGCAGGAGAGGGGTCAGTAATGGTTAAAAGAATTTACATACTGCAGACAGGCAGGTGCAATGTTATGTTTGGCTCCCATTTTGGCTGAAAATGCAGCAGAGTGAATGAAGAGAAGTAAATGAGCGAGCAGGAGACTGCCAGTACAATGTGTGTGACCATTACAAGCCTGGTGCAGAAAGAACCGGCTCGGGCTGCGACACAGTACTCTGCTGCTGCAGAGAGGCTGGGAGCGTTGCAGGCTTGGGGATCCACAGGTAGATCCAGAAATCTGACAAGTAATTTTTTGGTTTGGCAGCCAGTTTTATCAGATAGTCCCAACAACTCAAATTTACAGAGAGTAATGTCTTTTGGCACATTCAGCTACATGCACCAGTCATGATACATAATGTCTATATTAGAATTTGAGATGGAAAAATACATATGACTGATCAGATGTCTCCAGCATAGACTAAAATGCTCAGTCTAAAGAAGAGGCAATCAAGGCAGTAAAGATGGCAATCTGTAAAATCTTGTGTGGTATGAAGTTGAATGAGGAGCGACTGTTTGCTGTCACACAGTATACTAAAAATAGGTGGAATCAATCAAAATTATCTGGAATTATGTTCCAAATGAATAGAAGAAGCTTAACCCTATCCCTAGTAAAACCCTAGAATATAACGGATGCTGAGAGGTTACGTGGGTTTAAGCACTGACTGTACAAACTCAGATTAAAAAAGATTCATTGAGGGCTATCAGAAAACCAAATAGTTTGTCTAGGTGAGGAAGACCCTAAGCTGCAAACAGGCACTGGACTTACCAATATTTATTTGCTCTATTCTTTCATATTTCCATAAGCCTTTGCCATTGGACGCTACTGAAAACAGAACACTGGACTAGATTAACCTCGAATCTCCTGCTGTACAGCTTGATCTCTATGTATTCTTAATTGCACTGCGGGGAAAATGGGGGGACCAACGAGTTTAGTGGTTAGTTGGCATTTCCACCTTTCTACAGTGAGACCTAGCATCTACTCAGAACAACAAAAGATTTTCCAACATAACCAAATGTGGAGAAAGTAATTTCCAGTCCTCTTCCATTCAAATCCAATCCTTTGGCCAACTTCTTGATCACAGCCTCAGCATTTGGTATTTAGGTGAAGAACTTCCACTCCACTTTATCAGCTAGCTCAACCAGGATCACCACAACTCTTCAGAAACTCCTGTATAGACAGAAAATGCCCAACACTTCAACATTAAGGGGGCTCCACTATTGAACTGATAGAAAGAATAAAGAAGAGTGTTGAAATTTATCCACAGGCCAGGTTACCATAGCCAGCTAGGCCCGTGCCAACATATAAGGAACCAGAAATGATCCAAAACCTGCAAAAAGGTTGCTCTTGACAGCTCTAGCCAGGCTAGTTTTACATCCGTAACTCACATCGAGGAGACTCTGGAAAGAATGAATTGTTCTGGAAGAAGCTGGATAAATCATGTTTTAAATTATTTTTGTGGGAAGGGAGCCCTTTAGTCTATTAACAAATGGCTTGCAAACTGACTCTGTATTCTATTTATGTATTAGCTGAATAGTTTAATGCATTTCAGCTTTTTGTGAGTTGTTCCAAAACAGTCTGTCAACGGTTACATGAGTCATAGGTCATTGTTTCTGAGAGCTGATTGGATGACTGCAGTTTTTAATAAGGAGACAAAATGTGAAAAATAGCACCCAGAGAATAAAACACTTAAAAAGGTTTCTGCCAAAAGATTAATCAATTATGGTGAAATGTTTTAGTTTGGAGAGTTACAGACTTTTACACTGTCTGAGCACTCAAAACACATGGGTGACATGACCTGCAAGTAACAGTTAGCTGGATTCACCACTTTAGCTTGGACTGTTTCATACTCTATAGCCATATCTATTTTATGTGACTTGGGTCAAAACATAAAGTGTGTTTCTTACAAAACCAATTTTTCATTTACTGTAAGCTGTTAATGGCAGATAGTAAATGCATGGCCTTGACTGCAGCTAATCTGAGCTGTTTCTCTTTGCTTCTCATCCAATGAAGAGAGGCTGTGCAAGCAGCCTAAGTTTAAGGAACACAAAAGTCTTGTTGCAGAACCACACTCCTCTAACTGCTGGTGTACAAGTGTTGATGGCGCGTCACTCCTGCCCCAGGCAGCATCTGCTGCCGTGCCTTGGATTTCCCTCTGATGAGCCCCAGATGTACTCACACACCACACAACAGGTGACTCAACACAGGAATCTCCCTCCTGGGGCCTGCTTTATAAAACCAATGCAAACCAAACTATTCCTTTTCACCCCAGCAGGTACAAAATAGCTCTTCAGGAGCCCCAGCTCCTTTGCGTTACAGCATCCAGCTTGGAGTTGACGGTCCTTTCCTCATCCTTGCCAGCTTTGGTTCTTTCTGCCTTTGACTCAAAGGATACGGCTTTGCAATGTTTCAAGGGCCTGTTCCCCAGAGCAGTTTTGCGCAGGCAGTGAGTCTCCTACATCATCTGCAAGCCCTGCCACAGCCTGCCCTTGGGATCACAGCCACCCCAAACACACCCACTTAGTATCTGCAATGGCCACAGTTTGCCCCCGGGATGCCCCTGAGAGCCGTGTGTCCGCCTTGGAAGTTTGTAGCCACAGTGCCCAAGCAATTCATCCTGACAGCCCTATTGAACCTATTCCTTGAGCATCCTACCTTAACTGCTTTCTGTCCTTGTGCCAGGGCTTTAGCTTGCAGGTATGTGGTTGTTAAAAGCCCTTTCCTCTTGTACACCGTGAGGACACTTTTCCAACAGGTCTTTCCACCTGGCAGTAGGCTGCAGTCACTCAGTAATGATTCAGGTTGACTACTACAATGGGGGCATCTATGTTAGACATACACATCTATCTAATCACCGAAGTCAGATGAGAAGAAGCCCTTCCCAGTCTCTAAACTTTTGAGTAAAACCATGTTTCCTGAAGGCCAAAGCAAGCACAGAGGATATACAGCCTGAGGGCCCAGGGCTTTGTTCAGCATGACCAAAGCAACCATTCATAAATGTTATCTTAAAACAAACAGTGGGTTTTAAATCCTCGTTCAAATGCTAATTACTAATTTTTTTGGCTTAAAGATTCAGTTCTTTGGCTTCTAAGTCATTAAAAAGCCTTTCTTTTAATGTTTCCTTCACAGTTTTTGAGGACCTATAAACTTGTTGGGGTTTATTTTAAATTTAAAGTAACTGGATTCTCATGAAACTCTCCCTGGGACTTTTAAGAAAAACACCAAACATCCTAACAGCAATCAGTCTTGAGAAGCAGTTACTCTGCTTTTCAGTGGCATTTAACTCTCACATAAATCACAGCATTTGAACTGATTCTTTGACTCGCTATTAGTGATTCCAGAACGAAAAGCAGAAATGTAGTTGAAATTTAGGCCAAATCCACCACAGACTGAAGGAAATGGTTGTGAGATCACTTGCACCACAGTGAGGATCCCTGGGGCAGGCAGTGTGAAGGATGCTTGTAAGTGCAGTTAGAAACAAAGTCAGTTATACTGACTGTCGAATTTATCACTTTTTTTACAACCATACCTAGACTAAATAGACTTTTTTTTTAAGTGGCTAGTTGATTTTTAGTACCTGTATTGTTCGGAGCTGAATTTGAAACACAAGGAAAGAAAAGTGGTCTGCACTTCCCGAAATAAGGCTGTTTTTGTATAAGAGCAGGAGGAAACAACCTCATTATCTGTTCAGATCATTTGTCTTGCACACATCCTGGGGTCTTGACTGATTCCTGCCAGTTGTACATCATAATTTTGGGACAAACCTCCCCCTTTTGATTTGGAAAAAAACCCACTGAGAAAGACTCTCCTACAATCTCTTCCTATGCCATTTCACACTGTAAGACTTTAAATTGTTTTACATTGACTGGGATGTACGTGCATGCACATGAGAGAAAATTTTGTGTGGTTTTTTGTGTTCTTTGCTTTCAGAACATTCTGCAGCTCTACGAAACACATGCACCAAAGTGATTTTAACTTTTAAAGGGCCTTTTATTTAGGACCATTAAGTCACCTGATGTCTGAATGAAGGAGCAGGCTACCCAGTCTCTCAAACAGTTGATATCTAATTAGACAGCGGTTGTCCACATACATTGGACAGAGGGAGAATTTGGATCTCCATTTGCCCTGAAAGCACTTGCTAGGTGCAAGAGCTGAGAGCAAGAGCTGACCTGACTTCCTGCTCTCCAGATCATGAGCTACCCACAGGCCAAAGAGACAAAACTTCAGAGCAACTGATTTGAAGGAATCTGGAGCTGCTCCCTTAGAGCAGTTTCCCAACTGTTTTGGATTGGCACAGGAAGACAAGGCAGCTAGAGCTAACACCAGCTCAGATGCAGTATCGTGGTGAACACTGGGAGTTGTTCATTGATGGTTTGTTTCTGGGAACAGACTGTGACAGGATGAAGTGGAGGATGAGCTAGCTACATGTAGGGTGCATGGTCAAATGCCACATCCAGCAAATCTGTGGGTTATAAAAATTAAGCCAACCGTCCAAAAGACTTCTTTTTACATGAACTTGCACCTATTCCTCTTTGAGCCTATCAGTGGATGGACTTATTTAATGGGCTGACACATGGGCTCCCTTCCTAGGTCATATTACCACAGTCAAAGTGTATGGTGCTAGGCACAGCAGGCGTATCTAAGGAGAACATCACAGGGAAGTTATACTATTTGGAGGATTCCTAAATCCAATATACCACAGATCAGTGCTCCTTGGGATTGATGGGGCACAGACAAAAAGAGTTGATGATCCCTACACTGGAGGATTTTCCCCCAGAAATCCTCCAAGGCTATGCTGAAACCTGCTTTGGGCCACCAGAACAACTTTACAAGGACTTGGGGTCACATCACCGTGTACTTCACCTTTTGCTCTATATTTAAGTAGAAAAAAATGTGTGGCTTAGTTTAGCCACCTTTGTAGGAATGCTTGGAAATTTCCATGTTTTCTCCTGAAATCCATTCTCCTATTGTACCTTTGTACTCATTTTTATTAAGGTCTTTGTTTTATTTTTGAGTCAAGAGATCGTATCCCTGGAGGTAGATTGCATAATTGTGAAATCATAGAGACCAGAGAAACAATCCCGTAAGTACTCCCCAGAGCATAACCAACATGGAAACTGAAAAAAATGTTCTCCCAAGGCTGGTGCCTCCCAGACAGTTATAGCCTCCAGTGTTCTGACAGCTTCTGTCTTGTACATAAACCATAAGACACATGGCCTCTTTGCATCATTATTTTGCAGCTGCTTTTATTGCTCCATCATTGACACCAGAACTTGAAATGCAGGCTGGAAATAAAAACTTTCACAGTTGCTGAAAAAAATGATGGTTGACCTGCCTTTCTCAGGTTCATAATTTTTTCTTTATTCTATAACTGGTCTTCAACCTGTTCAAAATTACCAAAAAGTAAAAACTTATCTGCCGTGACCCAGGGAGAGCAGGAACAGCTTGAACAGTGCCAAGGAGTTGGGTAATCTTTTGTTTTCAGAGGGATTCTGTCTTCTCTATAGTGTGGTCCAGTCAAACACATGCATGAAAAAGGGGGGGAGGGCACCTCTTTTACCTGCCTAAAAAGATGATTACCCCTCACCCAGTCACCTTTCTACCCCTCAGAGAATTTTATTTAGTCTGACATTTTCTATATACGTAGCAGAAAGCAGCTGGATGACTCTACCCAGACTTCTTTGTCCTGAGTCTGTTGGTGGTGAATACTCAAGGTGAAGTGAGAAGGCTCAGGTGGTGCAGGTCAGGTCAGGTGAGCCATTAGAAAAAAAGTCTAGAGGTAAAAAGACGCTTTCCTGGCCCCAGACCAGGATCAACACAGGGCGAGACCTTTCTTCTGCCATGGCTTGTACTGGGGAGGCACCTGAGGACTGGTCAGTGCAACTGGTGGCAGCAAAACTCCCTGAGAGATAAAGACCTTTCTGCCTGCAGCAGAGCACCTTTTCCAAAAACAACAACAAAAAAAGCTGTTTGCATAATTTTTGACAGACTAATTTTTTTTTAATAATTCTACATAACTTGATTTATTTCTTTTACTCCAGCTTCAGACTGGAATTAGACTTTTAGTTCATGTTTCTCTATGCTTCTAGTGGCCTTTGGCCATGTACTCCACAGTCAGAAGTTGTAATGATGGCTATAAATACTTTTACTAAGAGAATAATTTGGCTTCCCATGCCAGAAGCCAAAACCTGCCCCTGAGGTACCTTTGCTAAGGTGAAAAACCCCGCTCCCTTCCCACCCTGGGCTGCTCGATTTCAAAACCTTCTCAAACATGGGGGGGGGAGGGGGGGGGGCATCTCTTTGATACAACCCATCTATTTGCCACAGCGATCCGTCTTGTGACAAAGTAAACAGAAGAAGATGTCAAGATGTCCTGCTTTCTCTGGTTAGCATTATTCACAGCAGATATGGTGTTTTTGTGAAGGGGTGAAAAAATTTTAGAGCTAAAGATAAAGTCTAATTGAGGAGGGTTGGAGGGTTATTTAGATATATATCAGTTTAAAGGTTTTGATATAACATTGTGATGTCAGCTTGGGTTAAATCTTTCAGATTGAGACTGGATATAATAGGGATAGTCCATCACAGGGAATGGGGTTTCCAGAGATCTGTAAGGTTAATCTAAATTATCCCGGAGATTAGCCCTGAGACAGTGAATGGTTCCACAAACATCGCTGCTGCTGTCCCGAGCAGCCATGTGATACCTTCAAACCTTGGTTAGCATTTTCAAGGAGACTAATTCTGAGCTCACCAGTGAGGAGAGGACATAATTTTATAGGTGAGGCTGTAACTCTCTCTCGGGGTGAGTTATGGGGCTGGGCTGGCAGTGGAACAGGAGCATACAAGTTACAGGTCAAGCTCTTCAAAGACTGTCAGCTCAAGCAAATCCACTCTGCAAATTTAAAGCTCTTCACCCTGAAGCGTCAAGCAATTTATTTTGTTTTAGAAGAGAAATAAGATGTGACCCTGTTTCTTATATTTCTAGCTACTATCTTTGACTTATTGTAGTCATCATTCAACCACTTTGTGAGAGGTATGTAGCATCAGTAACACAGAAAAGTTCCCAGAAAGCTTTCCAGCGCTTACTCTGCAAGTCCAAAAGAAGGATGCTAAACTACCTGCTCTTTGACATCAGAAAGTGCAGTTTGCTATCTGCGGAGATTTGCTATATGGATTTAATTCAGGAAGACTTTTTTAAAATTAACTTTGTATGCCGCTTTTGAACATACGCACCTGAAAAATGACTGAGCATCATGATAATAAGTAACATCTGTGTATGTCATTGCCCCCCCCTTGCATGTGCCCACAGTCCTACACACTCACCTGATACATACAGTTTTCTTAGAACAATATGAACATCTAGTTTTCACGTTTTGTCCCTAACTTGTTTTATAAATTACGTAAGGAAAACCTGCATATACTTCAGGTTCCAGTTGTGCAAATATTTGCTTCAGTGCAATTTTAAGGGAGCTCAATGGATTGCCATTGCTAGAAAGCAGGTTTAAATGGAGCTGTGGACACAAATAGGCTTGTAAAAAATTAGGACAACTCAAAGTATGTAGAGGGTGAAATGACAAGGACAACATGAAATCATACAGTGAATACAGCTAGATTTTAATTAAACAGTCAAATAATACCAGAGCACCAGTTACTTTCAAAATTGTGTTTTGTTGATTATGAGCACTAACTCAGTAGGGAAATTAATTAAGGAAAGTAAGAATTCAAATAAAAAAGAGTAAGAATTCACATAAAAATAACGTGTAGTTATGGAAGAATTCTGAAGCCAAGAGGCACACATAACAAAAGCCATTTTCTGTTTCGTCACGTCTCATCAGACTTCCTTGTTCAAAGTGGAAACGATGTGTGAATCGAGGAGTAGGAAAGTCTGTTTCTTACTGAAGCATCTATAGGGGGATGTGTTGTCTTAACATTGCCCCTTCTAAAATGATTTTTCGTATAAGAACGTTTCACGCTATTGATACTCTTGAGTGTAAGAAAGAAGAGGCGAGGAGACACCCATAACCATTCAGGCGTGCTCGCATCTGCGCCTCTTTGCCCTTCTTACCACACAACACTAACTGCCAGCTGAAGTGCGAGAAGTTTTGAAACATGACAGTTTCAGCTGAGAACTGAAATTGTTGAATACCACAAAAAAAAAAAAAAAAAAAAAGGCAGTTGGTCACATTTCCAGCTCGGTTTTCCAAACTCAAAAAAATGCGGACAGGTTGGACAAGCTTCAAGTAAACACCCAAACAGTTCAAAGCAGAGGGGTAGATCCAAACCAAACCAAGAGCCTGGATCTGAAAGCTCCCGCATTTCATAGACACTTGGATCCAGATCCAAAAATCTCTGTGGGCCCCAGATGTACAAAGGGATGAATCAAAACTGTGTCCAAATCACCTTTCCTTTCTTCTTCCTCCTTGAGCTCTGAAGACGTTTCAATCTGAAACCAAGTCCGAACATGGCTTCTTATGTCGTTCTCAAGTTGGGTGGTTGTTCACACTTGAACCTAAACACAGAGCTTTTGAGGCTTGGCCAGCAAAAAACAAAGGTTTGAACAAATACTGTTGACTTGGCTATGATCTCATGAGACAGCGTAACTGTGTCTGCTCCGAAGGCCAAAATATTTCAGATGGCAATATGAGCTACTACTTTATTTTTATCAGTGAATACAGTGGCAGTAAGAGGTTCAGCACTTCTAGGCTTAGTTTTTCAAAAGTAACCAGTAATTTGGGGTTCCCGGTTTGAGACACCATATGATTAATTTTCAGAAAACGCTTGAGTATCTTAATTCTGAAAATCGGAATACCTCAAAATTAGCGGTCTTTTTTTTTTTTTTTTTTTTTTAAAGTGTCAGGTAACAATTTCCAGAAATGTTGCCGCACTAGACATTATTTAAATAATAATTTAAATTATATAAAAAATATCAACACGCGGTCTGCTGTTATTTTCTCACTTCTATGCAGCGGGCATTTTTGTAAATGATGTCTCTACATTCTTTAAAAGAAAAAAAGCCTTTGTTGCATCAACTTTGTCAGGTTCAGTCTGGTATACCAACCGCTGTATTAACTGCTAAAGCACACATTATATTCTTTAAATAATAATAATAACAATAATAATAATAATCATCATCATCATCATCATCATCACCTCAGCACAAGGCCTTGCTCCGGACTCAGGCGAGGTGCGGATGGAAGTTGGCTGCAACAAACGCTTGCAGAGAAAATAAAGGCAGAAAACGAAGGGCTGCTGCCCTGGGGGGTGACCGCCGAGGTCACCCGAGGAAGCACGGGCCGAAGCCACCCACGCACCCCCCCACGCAGGCGGTGCTGCGCGGTCCCCGGCGGGGCGCGGCCGGCCCCTCCCGCGGGCGGCACCGCCAGCCCCACGCCGCGCGCAGGCCGGACCCCCCCCCCCCCCCCGCCCCCCAGCGGGGCGCGGCGCCGCGGCAGGCGCCGGCGGCGGGTTCCGCGGGGGGGCAGCGCCACCTGCCGCCGCCTGCCCTCAGCCGAGGGGCGGCCGGGCCGGACCGTCACGGAGAAACTGGGCCTGTAGGAAAGCCCGCTGTGTTGCTGCAGGGCTGGCAGCCCCGGCTCGCAGAGCTGAGCGGCGGAGTGGCCCGTAAAAGCTCCGAGGATTTAGGCAGCTCTGAATGAGGAGGTTCCCGTATGGGATGGGATAGGGTGGGATGGGATGGAGTGGGATGGGGTGGGATGGGGTGGGATAGGGTGGGATGGGGTGGAGTGGGATGGAGTGGGATGGGGTGGGATGGGATGGGATGGGATGGAGTGGGTTGGGGTGGGATGGGGTGGGATAGGGTGGGATGGGGTGGAGTGGGATGGAGTGGGATGGGGTGGGATGGGATGGGGTGGGATGTGATGGAGTGGGATGGAGTGGGATGGGATAGGGTGGGATGGGATGGAGTGGGTTGGGGTGGGATGGGGTGGGATGGGATGGAGTGGGATGGAGTGGGATGGGATAGGGTGGGATGGGATGGGATGGGGTGGGATGGAGTGGGATGGGATGGGATGGAGTGGGATGGGATGGGATGGAGTGGGATGGAGTGGGATGGGATAGGGTGGGATGGGATGGAGTGGGTTGGGGTGGGATGGGGTGGGATGGGATGGAGTGGGATGGGATAGGGTGGGATGGGATGGAGTGGGATGGGGTGGGATGGGATGGAGTGGGATGGGGTGGGATGGAGTGGGATGGGATGGGATGGGATGGAGTGGGATGGGGTGGGATGGGATGGAGTGGGATGGGGTGGGATGGAGTGGGATGGGATGGGATGGAGTGGGATGGAGTGGGATGGGATGGGATGGGATGGAGTGGGGGTCTCTGCAGGCTTGGTGCTGCGGTATGGCTGCGTGGCGCAGTGTAGCTGTGTGTTGGCCTGGAGTGTAAACAAAGCAAAGGGTGTATACGTGGGGTACCCAAAGGGTGGTATTTGGCCTCCGAGAAGGAAATAATGTAAGACCAAATCAGCCGGAGCAGCAAAGAACTTACGGTAGTGCTGGTTTATGAACTGAGACTCCCAATTGTCTAGCAGGGATGAATTTACACACTGGAATCAGAAAATAAGGTAAATACCTGGTTTTACATACTTTCGTATTTTATAATCTGTGTAACGTACTGAGGAGACATCTTGAACTTCAGTGTTGGTCCGTTTACGGTTTTCATCCTTGTTATTTTTTTGTTATTCTCCCTTGTTAAAATGACTTTTCAGTACTCCGAGCAGTAATACGGTCCTTGCAGAACTACACAATGACAAAAAAATGGTTGCTACCCAAAAAAAGAACAAGACCTAAAAACTAACCATCTCTCTTCCATTATTCTCCTCCTATAAAAAGACTGCTGTGAGAAACTTTCCTGTGCTTGAACTGATGATCAGCTAACTTGGATTTCAGCAAATAAGAAATCAAGAGATATTTAGGATAGAAAATCCTTAGCAGTATTTAGAGCTAATGACCGCTGTAGATGAATCAATGTTGGGGCTTGACCACGTATTTATCCGCAGTGGAGTCCTGTTGCTGTATTAGTGGGTTGGCTCCTTTGGCAGCACTGAAATATAACTTCCTTCAGAAGGTATTCATTTCAAGTGTGGGAACAAACTGAATGCAGGGACTGGCTCAGTCTTTGATGTTACATGTAAGGATATTGTAGAACTCGTCAAATGTAAACAGCAAACAAAGAATTGGGCATTTTTTAACAGTAAACCATTGCAGCCTTCTCTGGGAATGCCTATCTGGAAGTAAAGTTCTTGAGAAGAAAAAAGAAGTGAATGTAGACATGATTTTTAAATTATTCTTACCTTTCCTTTTTATTTTTTCTGCCTGCATATTCTCAGCCATAATTATTTTTGCTGGTTATAAATACGTACAACCGCCTGTCCACGGATGAACCTAATTGGGGTAATACTTTTGCAGGTTCCTTGCAGCACCGGAAAACTGCAGTATTGTAAATGAAATAAATTGTGAGCCGACAACTTGGTAAAAAAATGTTAGCTGGGGCTTGAAAAATTATCTGGATTCGGCATGAAAACTAAGATTGTTGTGTCTGTGTTGTCTCCAGTTAAATATTTCAGTTACGTAGCCGGTCTCACAGACTGTCCAGAGGGAAACCAGCCATTGGGGTCTGCTCTGCTACCAGTCACAGAGAGATGAGCAAAATGGTTACACGCTCATTTGTATATTTTACTTGAGAGGATGTAATATTGCATTTATCTTTGTTGGCACTTCAGGTGTTGCTGATAGTGGACTGTCAGTCTATATTAAACAAGTGAGGCACAGTTTAAAGTGATGTCAATATTTTCACTGTTGGACTGGTTGATAGAATTGGCAAATGAAGCAACAAACTTTCAGGCATGTAAGCACTTCTTCAGATATGAAAAAGAATTTGTGGACCTCATTTTTCCTCTTCTTGACAACATGAAGAGATATATCAAGTGATTGCCCCTCTTAGCATTCCTGGCCTCACTGACATCCTTAGTCTATCGTGTTATGGATTAAGCGTAGTCCAGTTCCACCACCTGCTCAGTGCCTGGAGGGTGCACTGTGACACTGATGGGTGACTGGACTTTCCTTTTGTTCCTTTGCTGGAGAATAGCTTTGGGATATGGATCACAGAGAAGTTTAGCAGAAAAGTAATAGAGGAACAGAGCAATAAAGTGATATTTGGCATATTTGGCAGGAGGGAGAGATTTTCCAGAAGTCCTTCCTCCTTTCTTCCTTGCAGCACTGCTTTTCTTCCCCAGTAAATTTCCCAGCTCCCTTGGACTCCTTCCAGCCACTTTAAGGCACCACCACTATGACAGCCCTTGTCTGGGTGGCAGCACTAGCAGTGACAGCAGATGAAGTGTCTGGGATGTACCTATTCCTATCTGGCATGCTCCTCTTACCTCTCCCTCATGGACTCTGCTGGATGACCTCTGATGCTGGTGTAAGGTGGCAACCAGAATTGTCCTCCATCTATCAATTCCCAATTTCTCTCCCCAGCCCAGCTCATCTTGCTGGGGAACAGCAACGCCGTGGCAGTGGTCACAACCACTCCCTCCACTGCTCCACGCAGGGCACCCTCCAAGCTGCAGTCATGAGGCCAGGGTCACGCCAGAGGGAACGCCATTTGCTTCACATGTAAGGTTAGGAGGACGCATAATGTTTTGTAAGACAGAAGCGTAGGAAGGAATTTAAAAGAAAAGAATGTGGGTAAGGGATCAGGAATTGCTACCCGAGATCTATTACAACTTGAAAACAAAGAAGCCTAAATAATAACCATGCTGAATGCAGTTTTCAAATGGCCGGGATGGTGTAAGTCCCCGCTACTAATACCGTCCTTCCACCCCTGTTCCCGCCTACACGCACATAGGCACGTGTACATACCTACATGTAAAATCTCATCTGATTTACAACTATGGCTTCTGATGAAAAGGATCTTCCCCAAAAAAGCTCACGATCTAGTTCTCTGTATTTTTGAAAGAGTACAAGCTCCAAACCACTATGTTAGAAGAGCAAGTCACTTTGCCCTAGAATAATGTTATGAACTTGATACCCCATCCAGAAATGAGACCGCAGTTAAATGAGGTGATGTGTTGTTTATGTGAAAGAATATTTGTACTGGATACCTGATTTTTTTTTTTTAATTTTATAATCAGTCCTAATAGATCATTATCAACCTAAAGTAAACCTCTTAAATGCTCAATTTGTACGCGTGTAAATGAAGCTATGCAGAAAGGCCTCAGGACAGAATGAAGTTTATGAGATCGTAAGTGAGCTCTATTTATAAAACTGGAAACGAAACAAAGAGTTGTTCATGGCTCGCTCTACACACACCATCATCCCTAACAAGCAGCCTGGGACACCATACATTTGGGATTTCCTAGTTCAGAAGGATGAAAATATCCTGTGTTTCAATACAAACAGGGCTTTTTCTAGCAAATAGTCTGATTTTGAAATTTACTGGAATAGAACATGCTGGAAGTGTAAAAGACTAGTGGATCAAGTTCAGTTTGTGTCAGGAAGTAAAATGTTTTTGAGAAAAATCCACATTGTGTTTTAACAGGCCTGATTTGTGCCCCATTTTTTTTTTAGAACATGATGTTTCATGTATATTAGAAATTACTGGGACTATTTTGCAGTCTCCTTCAGATTTCCAGACTTGACTCCACTGTAGTTACCATGCACTAAAATACTATGTATTTATTACTCCATGTCCTTGTGCGTGTGTATAACTGCTTGATAGAGAATTTATGTCATAAATTAACCATCTGAAGATCAAAGATTAGTTTTAGAATCTCAACAGGTGTGTGCTATGGTCACTGTTTCCTTTGGCTTTTCATACAGAGTGGATCATATGATATTTTGAAGAAAGTAATTGTACTAGATTTTTATCTGTGGTCTTGAGGAGCAGTGTGCAAACCATTCCAGGCACTAATCGGTCTTTTTATGACCTGTTATTTCAGGCCTAGGAAATTACTTTTTACCTTACTTCATATTCATAAGCTGAGCATCTCTACAGTGCCTCTATTACAGCAGGATCTGATCAGGAAAATTATCAGAATAAACCATTCTGGTGACACAGTTATTTTTGTCTTTAGAGTTTGCACCTGTTGAACTGTCGGCAAAAATTCAGTTAAGCTTCAAACTAGAAAAAAATGTATGCCACAAATGCAGATTGTTGGGGTTGGGGCCAGGGGGTTTAAACAAAGAAGACTGGTATTTATCCTTTAGAAAGTTTACCCCAGCCTAGATAAAATATCCTTTAGCCTCCTATTTAATTTTCACAGCTCTGTCTTTATTAGTAGGCATGTTCTTTGAAAAGATCTTTAAAATATATGTATGTATCTATACATGCTCAAACACACATACATATGTACAAATACAAAGAGGTTGAGTCATAGGTTAAAATGGTTCAAAAATGTCTATTTTTCTTTCTCCTTCTCAATGAGCAAAGCACAGCTGATGAAGGGGAAATTTTAAATCACCTGCATTTATTACAAGTGAATCATCAAAAAAAATTTTGTTTCAACCATTTTTAAGTTGTAAGTTCAGGAACTTTGTTCAAAGAAATGCAGATTCAACAGTGAGTATTCAGCAAAACTCATTGCAGAGGGTTGTCCCACAGCCAGAGTTTAAAGCCTCACTTGTGAACACTGGCAGCGCTTGGGGCTTCCCCCGCTCCCCTTCCCAACGTGTCAGGACTTTGCACCTGGGATTTCTCTCACATGTGCTCAATAGCTGTCTGGATCCAGGAAAAAATCGGTTTATGGTGAGATCTTGCAGGCATGGGTGCAATTTGAAGCTGGCTTCCCAAAGAGAGAGTGCAGCAGCACGGCTGTGGGCGATGGGGTCTGTGGCTGCCGTTGCCCAGCGCCCCTCGGTCACCCGCTGTGCATGGGTCCCCCAAGCTGCCCTGCTGGCACAGGTCCCCCAGCATCACCACGGCTCCTCCGTGGCTCCATGTAAGGACCAGGGCACATCCTCACCCCCCCGATGGAATTACTATATCGCATGGTGGTGGTTCGGAAGCTTCCCCGGGCACCAAAAGGTGCAGGTCCAGGACTGTGGGAGCAGAGGGAGGCCGGGGCTCCAGTCCCCTGCAACTGCGAATGCTCTGGCGCGGAGGGAAAAGCAGGAGTGATGTCCTGACAGCCTCTTCCACATACAGTCTAAATGTTTCCTTCTGTACAAAAATGCAGACAAACTGAACATGAAGTGAGAGACTTGTTGCAGGACAAATGAAGCTTTCCATACATCCTAAAAATGATTTTTTTTTTTCATTTTGGCAAACAAAATGAAAGCCCTTCGTTACAAGTTGAATTCATTTTTCTTTAAAAAATGAGAACCTTTTCAGCTGGGGTGATAAATTGTATCTCAAGTCTAAGAAATGCACTTTCTGGCTTAGGAAAGTGGGTTTTTTTTCTCTCTCGCTAGCTAGCATGTTCCACCACGCAAACAGCTTGAGCTAATATTTAATTAGGTAAATAGAACATTAATGTTAAAGCAAGAGGGGCTGGTCAAGCATTCCTGACTCAAGACAACCTCTTAGACACTCTGACCCGAAAGGAAAT
This sequence comes from Morus bassanus, assembly GCA_031468815.1. NCBI lineage: Eukaryota > Metazoa > Chordata > Aves > Suliformes > Sulidae > Morus > Morus bassanus. The sequence goes on along the minus strand of CM062567.1, from coordinate 132,890,547 downwards.
ACCGCTACATGTGGGCGAATGAAAAATGAGACGTTTTATATGCAATATTATTTATTGTTCTGTTTGAAGTTTGGATAACAATTGTAAACCGTGTGCGTGCATACATGTGCATGCACTTAAAATAAACAGTTAATGAAATCTGGATACAAATGCCACTGTTGATCTCCTTCTATATATATAGTGGACCTAGCCAAAACACAATCCTCAGGTTTTCCAGACCTGGATCAAGATCCAAATGTCGTGGCTCGTGCGCACCCCTACTTCTTTTCAAGGAACTCATTCATCAGTGGTGTGGACATTTCCCTGGACTTTATTTTAGCTGCCACAGATTTTTTGGCATTTTATAATAAGACTAATTGCAGTGCATGTGAGCCCCAAGGAATGAAGATGCTTCTCTGCTTTAAAATTAGTAGCTGTGACTGCCAAAGTGACATGCAGAAATATTCTGGAGGGCAGATAGAAAGCTCAATGAGAGTTTCCAAGGCCACACAACAGAATGCTAACTTTTTCAACTTCACAAATATGGTTTTCTAAAATACTTGTCTTCCTTTTATTCCTACAGGGCGATGCAGCTGAAAGAAGTAGTGAGAGCAATTCTTGGACTTAACCACTTGATTTCCTCTCTGATGAGCTTTCATCTCGCTCTTACTGCACAGCACAAGTCTTTTCTTGACTGTTTTGAATATTGGCTCCTTGGCTAATAAAATTTTACAAGTGATTTTGAAAACAAACAATACTATATTATCCCTTTTTTTTAACTCATGAAATAAATATTCCATCAAAGAGACTTTTATGTCTCACAGTGGCAGTTCTCAAGTGACCAGCGTGGTATCATGTTCAAAACAGGGCACGGTCCATTTTTACAGTAGATTTACTCAATCACAGTTACTAATCGGATTAGTACTGCTTTTATGTCTGACAAATTTTTAAAAGTTGGGGGTCATTAAAGCACTTGCACATAGAAAGCTTGTGGTGCTGGGCTGTGTTTTTCCAGTTAACCATTTCTGCTTTGAAAGAAATCAGACAATTTTTTTTAATGCGTGTAGAAGCTAAGTTGCTCTTCTAGGTTGCAGTGCCACCGAGCATTTAAGTCTATTGTTCAACTTAGCAAAGCACATGCTTATGTATGGAGTTAAGAAAGAACATCAGTTTAAAAGGTAGGAGAGGCTGCATGCTACTATCCAAAAAGGAAAACATTTACTTACACCTTGCTCTTCCCCCTCAGCCATATGCAAGAACTAACCCTTACCGCCTGAATCACAGCTTTTGATATTATTCCTTCACAATTGCTGTCCAAAATTCCAATAAAAAATATTAGGGTTAGAATTAGCTGTCATGAGCTTGCAAGTGATTTCTTGAAGAAGTTAAGAAGAAACTACGTGTACCTTCAAAGGGAGAATTTAGCTACCAAAAGGCTAAGTTTTGCTTAAGAAGTTGAACTCTAGTGAAGTCAGGGGATTATTCCAAATCTTGCAGAAGTATAATACAGGCCTTGTTTGGATGCTAGGTGTGTGTCTCCTACTTCAGCTGTTCTCATGAATTGCACGGGAAAACAACTAGAAACCTTTTACTCATAAAACTGCAGGAAAGTCCAATATCCTCTATCAGACAGGTGGCTTAAAGCTCAAGCAGAATTAGTCCTGTGTCAAAAAAGAAGCAGACAAAGCAGAAAGAAAGGGTAGAAAATGAAGCCTGATCCTTCATTTCTACTGGAAATTCCCTCCTGGAGCTGGAGGAGGGAGCAGAGGGCAGGCAATAACCGTTCCAATACCTATTGCAGCATCAAAATGGTAAGAGTGGTTCTGACTGGCTCATTGCTGAATAGGCAGAAATGGAATGTAAAACTGGTAAAAAATATACAAAACATTCCAGGTGTCATACAGCAGCAAAAGCAACTAACAGTGTCTGTCTTTTCTTGAGAGTCAAGTCTATTTTAGTTTTAAAAGATTTACCAGAAGGCTGGCTTGCTAGAATCACCAGAGATGCTGATATCTGCAAATGGTTCCACTGCTGCCTCCCCCAAATGCATGCAAACAAGCAGCTTTCATACAGCCATCGAAATGCCTTTATTTGCTCTAGTTTAGTAAGTCTGGAGGGTATAAGCAAAGATTAGATTTCTTAATGGATAAAGAAAAATAAGATATTTAATTTTTTTTAACATGAATCAATTGTGCCAAAAGGATTTCAGTAGAAACACATGCACTAGAATATGAAATAACAAAAACAAAAATTGAATGAAATACAGTCTATGTTTGTACATGCTCTCTATAAGTACTAACTTTAGGAGAAAGTGAATGGGCTAGCATCAGCCAAGCACAAGTCAGGAAATGATCAAATTAAATTTATACAACGAAGCTCAGACTCTGTCCTCTGGGTACGTGCACTGCTGTGAGATCTTTGATATTAATATCATATGTCATTTTCCAAACAATAAAGTGCAGTAGCATACATTTTTTTAAAAAACTTAATTCACATATATAAATAAGTATGCAATGGAGTGTTGCTGCCTGTGTGTCAAGTCTTTTCTTTGGGAGGGAAAAACAAAATAAAGATAAAACCTAACCGCTGAGGTCTCCTCTGCAAGACTGCAAAGCTCTGTTGATCTGTAGAGTAACAATAGTATATAAATATAAATCTAGCTTGCTATTTGTTAACAGAGCTATTAGCTTGTCTGAGGAGGGGATTATTAATGCAATTCTGTCTCCTTTTCGTCAGGGAGCAGTTTCACATCTTCTCAGTGGAATGCAGGAGAGGAGTCTTTCCTTTGTTCTACCCAAAATCATTAACTCCTCAAGAGTCTCAGAGCTGAACGCCATCTGATACCTGCAGAGATTGTGCAACTACCACTAATTCCTCAGCACTTCACAAATTAGCACAAATAAACTATACAGAGCAACACACTGACAGAGTTATGCAACTTCAAAAGAGTAATAATGTCTATTAACATAAGGCTGCTACTGTGAAGACACTGCACAATACTACATAAGATATGAATAATATTATATTAGATATTATGATATCATAATACCATATTGTAATAGAAAGGTCTTCTAGTGAAATTAAGGTTCAGTGAGATTTTGGCATTTATAAGCAAAGGTAATGATTGAATTAACAGATAATCCCAATTAGAAAAAAATATTTTCTTCTGTGGCACAGCAGGTCTTCCAAAGGCTACTGTTGAGCAAGTTGCCAAATGCATGAACAAAATCTCCTTGGATCAGTAAGTTTGTTTTAAAGAAAAACTCACAAGATAGGAAATCGATCTCTATTGTGTTTTGTCAGTGCAAGCTCCTCTACATCTTGAATCCCTTTTAAGGCCCCGTGTGAGAACAGCAGCACCACTATACACTGTGATTAGAGGGACAAACTGACCCAAATAAGTAGTCCTTAAACCAGGTCATGTTGAGAAATACTAACTGTGATCCTGAAGATTCAGGTGTTCTCATGAAGGAGCACAAGGAGCAGGTTTCAGGCAGAAAGTCACCAGAATTTAAGTGTCTACTGTGAGCCAAGGTCATCTTAAACTTCCAGAGTAATCAGTGGAGACCTAGTCAATGCAGTCAATGAAGCCAAGAAAGAAATTCACCTTATCCTAAGATAAAAGAAAAACAAAAGAGGCATTTGCTCTCTTAAAGACAGATGTCTAGAGCTGTTTGAGATGCTCAAGGATACTTGGGACAGAACCAGGGGAGGCTGGGCACAAAACCTACAGAAAATCTTTGCCCTTCAAGAGCAGCAAACGGTCACCAGGTGAAATATCCTGGGACATCAAAAAGGTCACTAGACATACACGATTAGGCAACTGAATGCCCTCTGTACTGGCTAGTCAGTTGAAGAGCTCCCTAAGGAGCTCTAAGTTTATGGACTAGACAGCTAGTGCACATATGCATTCACTGCTAAATTTAGGTAGACAACTAAATCCCATGCATTGTGTCCATTCCGTAGTTCCTAGCTACAAGATGGATGGCCACATACTTCTGACTGCCTGAGTAGACAGGACAGTGAGAGCAGAGCAGAGGATAATCTTAGGAGTAGTAACTTGCTGAACACCAAACAAACAAACACCAGACAAACCCTCAGAGAAGAAAAACATTGAAAGTACTAACTTATGCATTTCATGTGTTTAAACTCTTGGCATGTTACTAGTCACACTGTCCCAGTTTATTTTTTCTCCTCAAGCAAAAAGAAACAACCACAAATCCCCAGGTCTATGACAAGAAGACACTAATACTATTCATCCCTTTCCAGAAACAGATAGGGTAAAAGTTGGCAGTAAAAATTCATGATAAAGATGGTCAAACAATTTGGGGTAAAGAATTACCACGGGAAGGACCCCACTCCTGCTTCATTTGCTAAGCTGTCTTTAACTCAGACCAGCAAGCCCCACAGTAGCACGACATTTTTCCATCAGCAGGTCAGGAGGAAAGGCATATTTCATGCTCACGTCACTGACCCAGACCTCTGGCCGAAAGGGAGTGATATTGATGCGCTCTGGAGCAGGTTTATCTGACTCTTAATCAGAAAGCCATTAGCCTGACACAAGGGTCAAAGTAGGGAGTATAAAATGCACTGATATAGGAGGGATCCACATGATTTCCAGAAAAGGCTTGGAAAAAGAGAGTCTGTTGCACTTCCTCTAATTATTTTTATTACCATGTTGGACTTCAAAACAGCAGCTCAGGAAAAGAAACAGCGAGGTAAAGCCTTGACCCCGCTGAAATGAATGGGAATTTTATTACTGACCCCAGTAGGACAAAACTTGACTTTTTCATAAGTTTAAAAGAGTGCCTGCTTGTTTTGAGCATATGAATATTGCAAGATGGGCAGGGATTTCAGTGAGACTGAGAAACCTCCCTCTGATTTCCTGTGCAAACCAGAGGCTGTCAAATCAAAAATACTGGCTTAGCTCATTCCTGCTGGATATGCTTCCCTAGTGTCTGTCAAGGCTCTGACTGCACAAATTGGCTTTAATTGCCCTGACCAGCCTCACCTGGGATGCCCACCACACATTCTGCCCGTGGGCTCAGGAGCCCCATTAAGTTTGGCCCTGGGTGGTTGGTTGGTTTTCTTGGATGGATACTGGGCGTGTGTGGTAGGTAGCTTTCTTTCCAACCCTATTCCTAGCTGCAGCTCCTGGAATGACATCAGATCTGTGCAGTAGGCTTGTTTCTGGTCCTGTCTCCAGTGTACATGACTGGTGTCCTTGGCTGGGCTTTGGACCTAAATTATTGCTTTGGCTTGTCAGACACTGTCAGTTGAAGCTATCAGCAGCAGCAGGACCCTGGTCAGATACTGTGGGACTGTGGCTTGGTTACACATGTAACAAATGACAATCATGTCCTGTTTTCTAGGGAGAGCAAGAGTAGTCATCATTGCTCCTCTGCTGCTCTGTTTAATTTCTATCTCCCTAATATGATACCAGGAAAGTGAGATTCAGCAATTGGAACTGAAGCATTCAAACCACTGTGTTTTCCATTTGTTTTTTGTTTTGCTTTTTTTTTTACACTAACAGTGTGGTAGGTGGTTGCTCATCTGTGCTTAATGTAGCTAGGGTGCTGCTAGCAATCTGTTCTTCCTAGAAATTTAAAGTAATCATTAACAAATTAGACCTGGATGCTTATTAAGATGTGGATCTCTGCATATGCAGTTTCCTGTCACACTGCAACACTAACAGCGTATCAAAGATTCTGGATGATAAATTCCAGTAGCTGCATTATATGAAAAACCCCCTGCCAGTGGCAGTACTCCATCTCCAGGTTCTGTTCTTCCATCTGCTGTGCTTGTACTGGGCTGGAGGTAAGCATCTTTTAGACTGGTGGTGAGGAATTGGGACAAGCTTGTGATAAAACTGTCTGTATTTAATAGCCCTCAGATAATTTTTATTCTGTGTTTCTTTGTTTGTTCCCCCCTCCCCCTGCCAGTGGCTCAGTAAACTTGCACAATCTCTTAACATATGCTATATCTATGATAAGAGCTTTCATAGCATACAAAAGTCTCTCCTTTTGTTTTGAAAATGGCACTTCTGTTTTATTTGATGCCACCTTCTTATATCACTCCAGATAAGTAAATAGGGAGTGATTATTTCCTTTTCTCTGTGAATCGCAATTTTCAGCTCACTCTAGTCTGAAGAGTTTTGATATAATTTGTTCTTTTCTGTGAAAATTGTGAAATAGCTTTGATCGTGCTTGTCTCCCTATAGATATCTTTTGTAATCATATTACATTCTTTTTCTGAGATGGGGAAATAAGAACTGCGTACAGTATTTGAGGTCAGCACACTGTGGAGTTGTAGAATGGCGTAATATTGCTGTAAAAACAATCCCTTCACAGAAGTGTTGAGAAACAAAATGTTATTTCAGTTTGGAGTTCAACTGCAGCTCTTCTAGCTTAAAGAGAGGCCAGGCCCACAGTTCATCTACAAAGGCAAGTGATTTACTCTGTAACACAAGGAATCTTAAACAACTTAAACTGCCATCACTTAAATTGTTATCCCATTCGATCAAACAATTGATCAACCCTTGATCTGTTGGACCAAGTCCTGGGTAACAGGGGACTGAAATAATCGTCTCTAATAATCCAGAGATTCCTACGTAATCCTAGGATAATTATAATTCTTCAGGTAAATCCAGACCCTCAGCCTGTATTTATGTGCTTAATCTTCACTGCTTAATCTTCACTGCTTAGCTACAGACATGCTCAAGCCCACGAGACGAGTACCTCACTTGAACTTCTCTGGCTACTTGCTAGCTCCTCTGAAGTATCTTATCTGGGGGAACTGGGGCAACTGAACCACAGAATCAAAACAAAACAAGCTAACAATTTCTTATCCCACACTCTAACTGACATAAGTAACACTGATGCCACTTTTCTCACATGGCAACTTTTGTAAAATCGTTCAAGTTATCGTTCAAGTTCCTGCTACCTGACCTTTTTCAGGCTGAGACTAGTTAAACAAAGAGCCTGACTTGACAGGACAGGGTGGGTTGAAAACATGCCATTACCTGTGTTGTAAATTTCTGTGGATAAACAGAGAAATTCTACCGCTGGCATTGTCAACCTCCTGTCTTTGTAAGCCAAAGGAAAAAAAAAAACAAAACCTTGACAGTTAGGGGGGAGTAGGGAGTAGAACAGAGTGATAAAAAATGTTGCCAAAAAAAAATTAGTCTGTGAAATTATTTTTGTCCCTGTATTACACTCCTTTCTTTAATAATCACTTAGGGAATTAAATCTCCAAAATGAGAATGCTTTCTTCACAAACTGAACTTCAGACATTATTACCTTGCAAGGAAAACATCATACATGCCCCGATGCCTATTTGAAGGATTGCAAAGTCTTTTTAGTAATTCTGCTAAGAACATGTTTCTAATGGAAACTGTTTTTCAAATGAAAATAGTGCCTAGATAAAGATAATCAACTGCATGATGAATGCTAGAACTGCTGATTAATAGTTTATGCATGAAGTAGATTAGTTGGTAGGCAACAGGCCAAGGATGTCAAGGAAGGATTAGGAAAATGAAAAGCAGCCCCCACACTTATGGTTGCTTAACAGTAAACAATACTGCCCCTCCCAGCACAGCAACAATCATCTGTTTTCATTATATATATGAATATTTTGTGGTACTTCTTGCTGTTTTTGTTAGTATCATGTTTGCTCTGTTTGTTCCACCAGAAGACATCATTGGCAGAGATGCTCTTTTTGCAGGCAGCTATATTGCCTAGAGTAATAGGGGTAAAATACTAAAGATGAAACAAATGCAGATTATACAGACATATATAGGCCAGGCTATAGGAACATACAGCTAAGTCAAAACGAAGAGATGTCAGAGACTCTGGAGTCCTGGAGTTACTGACCCAAACGAGTCCATCTGCATGGATCAGTGAAGCACTGTGGGGATATTTTGGCTGAAGCCCAGAGGCCCTTACTCACTTTCACGCAGCACCATATCCACGCTAACAAACTCTCCAGGCCCAAGGTGCTCACTAAGCAGCACTCTGCAGTACACTTCTTAATGCCTCCCTTTGTAAGAGATTTAGAGCTGGTCCCTGTGCCCCTGCCTTTGCAGCATGGTCAGTCTGCAGCTCGTGTGGACACCCACAAACAATGAATATGTGACTATTCAACCTCACTCTATAGGAAGTTACAGGAACAGCAGTTTTGAGGAGGGTCCTGTGGTATTGGAACAATATATAGGCCGAGATTTTTCACCAAGCATATAAATGAGGAAGACTACATCAAGCTTTTCTATTAATATTTAGGTGTTGAAAGCCTTGTAAAAGCTACAGCTCCTTCTGGCAACTGGGTCCATGTTATGTTTCCCAATTTTACCTAGAAACACGAAGTACTGTGGCCTGCTCAGGAGTTGTAATGCTATTTCAGGATCTGGGGGCTTTTCATGGTGTGCTTCCTTTTGTGGGCTCTCCCAGCCCAAAATTCCAAACTCTACCTGTATTTATGTGGTAACCGCCAGCAATAATGAAATATACACAGGAATTGCATTTCTTCCCTTATTTTCACTGGTTACTCAAGATATTATGTGATAGGAGTGATTTCCCCCCCCTCCCCCCCTGAGACTTTTGATTGCTGCTTTTCTATAGTTACAGAAATTCCCCAAATGCAGTCCTGTTACAGCTGCAACATACAGCAACGTTACTGGTTTGGAAGCCATGTTGCTGTCTGAAAATATTTCCTCTTTGCTTATTACCAGTACCCTTGCAAGATTATCACTGTCAAAATTAGGGTTTTTAAAATGTTCCTATTTGTCTCATTTGATGACCTGCAATGACTTGACACCACTTCTGTCTGTCTAGACATAGTACGCTAACTTCTGAATGTTGCAGCTGACTGTTCCCCGAAGTTCAGATGATGGAGGACAACCCTTTTAGCTGGCAGAAATTTGGATGGATATGAAAGGTGGAAGGGCAAATGAAGACCTTTGCATCTGTTCAGATAAGCCACTAATACAAACACATTTGTAATTGATTATAGATCAAAGAATGGTCAGCAGAACTAACTAGCATGTTCCAACATAGTGTGTCTTCTTATCTCATCTCACTAACACTCCAGCTGGCTCTAGGTGGCCCTGCTTGAGCAGAGGGTTGGACCAGATGACCTTCAGAAATCCCTTCCAACCTCAGCTGTTCTGTGATTGTAACACAGCTGGACAGTGTTCAGCTGGACTGGGAAGAGTGGCTGGTACACTTCTGGTAGAAGGCTGCACTGTCATTCAGTGAGACCTGGACAGGCTGGAGAGCTGGGCTGAGGGGAACCTCATGAAATTCAACAAAAGCAAGTGTAGGGTCCTGCACCTGGGGAGGAACAACCCCATGCACCAGTACAGGTTGGGGGCTGCCCTGCTGGAAAGCAGCTCTGCTGAGAAGGACCTGGGACTGCTGGTGGGCAGCAAGTTGACCATGAGGCAGCAACGTGCCCTTGTGGCCAAGGCGGCCAAGGGTATCCTGGGGTGCATTAAAAGGAGTGTGGCCAGCAGGTCGAGGGAGGTTATCCTCCCCCTCTACTCCGCTCTGGTGAGGCCACATCTGGAGTACTGCATCCAGTTCTGGGCTCCCCTGTTCAAGACAGACTGGGAACTACTGGAGAGAGTCCAGCAGAGAGCTACCAAGATGACCAAGGGACTGGAGCATGTCTTTTATGAGGAAAGGCTGAGAGACCTGGATTTGTTCAGCCTAGAGAAGAGAAGACTGAGGGGGGATCTTATCAATGCTTATAAATATCTAAAGGGTGGGTGTCAAGAGGATGGGGCCAGACTCTTTTCAGTGGTGCCCAACGACAGGACAAGGGGCAATGGGCACAAATTGGAACACAGGAAGTTCCACCTCAATCTGAGGAAAAACTTCTTTACTTTGAGGGTGGGAGAGCACTGGAACAGGCTGCCCAGAATGGTTGTGGAGTCTCCTCTGGAAACATTCAAAACCTGCCTGGACGTGGTCCTGTGCGCCCTGCTCTAGGTGTCCCTATTCAAGCAGGGGGGTTGGATGAGATGATCTCCAGAGGTCCCTTCCAACCCCTGCCGTTCTGTGATTCTGTGTGACAGAAAAGTCCTAAGTGAGTAACAAAATCGTGTCTGGGCAGAAGTACAGCGATGGCATTAGTGTAGGCATTGGAGGATTGAGAAAGCATGTAAAAGCATGAATGAGCAGGGCAAGACAAGACCTGGGAAAATGAGGATGAGTGCACACAAGCAGTACAGTGGCTGAAAGGGGAGATTGACAGACTGCCTTAGATAGGAAGGATAGGTGGAAAAGGCACTAGAAAAAAGTTCCTGAAAAAGGGTTTACAGAGCTTCTGGTATAGAGAGGGGTGGACTATACAACATTCCTCATCTGAAAGGAGAGGGGAGGCTGAATGGCATCATAACATGTGGGTGGGACACTGACACACAAAGGAAAAAGATGTGGAAAAGTAGTCCATGTATGTACAACAACCAGGCCTGCAGAAGCACAGGAACCATGCAACACTCAAAGTATCTTTAGATAAGCAGCAGGGGTGAGATGCAGCAGAAGAGCCTCACTTTAGGGCACTTCTCTGGCTGCACAGCCAGGCTCTGCCCCTTTCCTCCTGCCCTCTCCACAGGCACAAGGAGGGGACTAGTGGAGACTGAGTTGAAAACAGGGCTCTATGCTGGAACAGGGCAGGGAGTAACCTGCCTCTTCTTCCTCTCTCCCCCATACCTTGGTATCCCACTTAGGTTTTATCTAAAATCCTATTGCCATTTGGCCTCCCCTTGCATATACTGCCTGGGTGTCATCCAAAGGTGCTTATCAGTGAGCAGCAGCAGAGCTAAATCCTGAAGAAGCACCAGGTAGGCCTTAATAGAAAATGGAGTGAGAGGGACAAGGTATGGGCAAGTGTCTTCTGAAATATTTTCTAATTGCTTGTGATGTCAAGATATACCATTACAGAAGATGGACGTTGTATGTGCTGTCTTCTCAAGCTGTGCTCTGACTGCCAGATGATAGAGCAATGGTGAATTGCACTTGCTGAGAACCTGTTTCTAGAGCTCAGTAGGCAGTAGGAGAATCCAGTCTTCCAATATTTTGAAACAGGCTTTTTTTTTTAGCATGATACCATATTGAATTAATTGATTTATTCCCCTGTGCAACCCCCATCAACTTCCTGAGACCAGCTACAGTAACATGTATCAGTAACCACAGATTCTCTCTAATCTACAGCTGAGAAAACCTTTTTTTTTAAAACAAAAATTCAGATGGAGGTCTTAAATCCCATAGAATTCTTGGCTTGGTGTATGTCTGTCTGACACATACACAAGGTACCAATGACACAATATTGTTGGAACTTTTGTGAACAGCAAATCATTGCTTTGACAGTCACCTGTTTACACATTTTATCGATAAATGGAAGCTGGAAGTGGAAGACTTAATATTTCAGTGGGATTCTGTTGCTTTCTTCCTAAGTGGCTGAGCTGAAAACTCACTCCATCCTTTCTCAAAACACCCAAGCATAAGTAGCCATTAACCAGCAAAGAAGAGGCCACCCACCTTACATGTGGAGTTTGGTAACTGCTGAGCCTCAGAGGTCCAGCCCACTCTGGTGGGGTGAAAACAATAATTGCCCATGACAAGGCCTGCAAGTTATCCGTTTCTATTCTCCCATTCACAATCCCTCATTAACAACAAAAAAAAACCCTTGTTTTTGTGTTTTGTTTTTCTTTCTGACTGAGGAAGGCCACATCCGGCTGCTTTAATTATACTTCTAAATACATATATGTAAACATTATTTCTTTGGCTGGGAGAACATAAGTAAGAGAAGGCTTTTTGGGTTTTCATTTCTTTTTTTCAAAAACAGGCATAAATTAGTTACTGATAGGTACAATTGTTGTTCAAGTCTGATTATAATTATAGACATTAAATCACTAATTATAATTTTATATTTTTTTCACACAATAGTCATTCTTGTTTGAAACTGCCATGATTACTTCTTTTATAAAAAAATTATCCAGACTGTTTAACAGAACACAGTAGAAATGGACATCCAATTTGAAAAATAACTTTGCTTATATTATGCTCTCTTAAAGAGCTGTTGATTACAATTGTTTGCCAAAGTGCAAGCTCATTAGTCTATGTAAATTCTGATAGTGTCATTTAAGAAGTTGTTTATAAGATACTTCTTCCATGTTATGTAGCCTAGACTGTTTTCCCTTGTGTTTATGTAACTGTGCCATTCAGCTTTGCAGACTATAAGGTCACGCTCAGTTAAGATCATGTAGTTGACGCCATGGTAGAGAACCCAGGGAGAATTCACCTGGGGTAAGTTCCTTCTGCTTTTCTTCTCAAGTGAGAAAATGTTATAGGGTCATATCAGCAATTTGCACCTGTGTTTGTTTTGGCTGGGATAGTGTTCATTTTCTTCATAGTAGCTAGTATTGTTACACAGCTAGCTGTGTTTTGGATTTGTGCTGGAAACAGTGTTGATAACTCAGGGATGTTTTAGTCACTGCTGAGCAGTGCTTACACAGAGTCAAGGCCTTTTCTGCTCCTCACCCCACCCCACCAGCGAGGAGGCTGGGGGTGCACAAGGGGTTGGGAGGGGACACAGCCGGGACAGCTGACCCCAACTGACCAAAGGGATATCCCACACCATACGACGTCATGCTCAGCATATAAAGCTGGGGCAAGAAGGAAGTGGGGGATGTTTGGAGTGATGGTGTTTTGTCTTCCCAAGTAACCATTACATGTGATGGAGCCCTGCTTTCCTGGAGAGGGCTGAACACCTGCCTGACGATGGGAAGGAGTGAATGAATCCCTTGTTTTGCTTTGCTTGTGTGCGTGGCTTTTGCTTTACCTGTTAAACTGTCTTTATCTCAACCCACGAGTTTTCTCACTTTTACCCTTCTGATTCTCTCCCCCATCCCACTGCGGGGGAGTGAGCAGGCAGCTGTGTGGGGCTTAGTTTGTGGCTGGGGTTAAACCACTAGAGCACCTAAGCAAAACCTAATACAATTTGATATGCATTTACCTTTAAAATACTTAAAAATACTTAAAATACTAATAAGATGGTTGCTTACTACACTGAAGACATTAATACTAAGTTTCAGAGGAAAGTTACTTATTTCAACATGCTCTTCAGACATGGTCCAAAGGCTTTCAGAAGGCAGTCTGAAATGCTAAATGTAAGCCATTATGCATAAAGAAGCAAATGAGAGTCAAAGGATCTCAGCATCTCAGAGAAGTCCATGTCTGGACTGCAGAAAGAAGATGCATTCCCACCATTCAGTTTTTAGCTTTTCAGTGGTTGAAATAGCCAACTAATATCCCTGTGCTCCCTATATGGGCAATCTGAAGAAAGATTCTTACTGATAATTTACTGGGGTTCTGCTACATGTGATAAAATTACTATGCAGAGGGTCAGTTATATCACCTAATTTTACCTACCTAAACTGCATCCTGTTGACGTTGCTACTGTAGTCAATGGGAAAGGGCATCTCTAAAGGAAGATTCATCACATCCTAAATAGGTGGCAGGGTAGAGAGGATGACAGTCCTCTGGGTGTGATTTTTTTTTTTTTTTCCCTCCATTGATTGTAGGGGACCCTATGCAACCTAACATCCAATTGAAATTAATTAGGTATGGTAGAAAACTGAGATAGATACCAACCTACAAGTAAGGGTACCAATACCACTCAGATAATGCTGCCACGTGCTAGTGACTGTGGCGAAGCAGCACGGAGCTATATGAGGTACTATTTTGCTGCTTTGGAGTGCTGACAAAAGCAACTGACAGGTGACTAAGACTTATCCTTTCAAATCTAAGTTTAGGAATGACTATAGCCCAGCAAAACACAGCCAAAACCAGCTTGGAAGCGACCTGTAGTATGTAATCTTTCTGTGGTGTTGTACCTATTGTATGACACCATTTTCCACAGCCCAGATTAAAAAAATACTTTCTTCTCACTCTGCCTTTTCATCGAATTCAAACAGTATAACAAAGACCTGATGGTTTACAAAACTATCAACAGCATGAAGTCTCTGTCATGGCAGTGTCATGCATCCCCACACAGCATAACTTCAACCAGGCAAATTAATTTCTTCTTTCAGTTGAATAATGCGATGTTCACTAAAGATGCACATCTTCATGTAGGACATAGTTTTGGAAAACCCCAAATACAGGCATAGCAGAATTATAAAAAGAAAAGCCAATGGTGTTTTTCTGAAGTATCTCAAACTCTTATGTGAACACCCAGCCAAATTCTGATGACTAAATGTTAGCCATTGAAGAGGGTAAGCTGTTTTTTAGACCATGGGCTGAATATTCATGGAAACAAATCTCTGAAGGAGGCCAGGCCCTAAAAAAAGGCAGGAGCCGAACTTCATCTTACAGTGAAAACCAAACACGCAAAGGGGGAAGAAGAGATAAGACAATGCTTGTGCACAAAAATATTCGTGCTGTAGTGCGTTGAACATGAGTCACTAAAAGTCATGATGTCGTAAAAAAAGACAAAAGGTGTAATTATGATATAAAAATAAGATTATAGCCTGTGGACACAAGAAGTAATCCATCTGATACACCCAGCAGTAGCTAGAGTACTGTATAAAGATATCAGTCCTGCACTTCAAGGAGGACATAGTCAAGTGGGAGAGAAAGCAGCAGGAAGGATCATCAGTCTGGAAGACAAGACATACATGATTAAGTGGTTTCATGTGTTTGGCACTCAGAGAAGTCTGAGAATGTAATGATCTCCAAATATGTAAAATACTGCTTCACAGAAGAAGGAAACGATCTGCTCTGCAAGGCAGGGAGGACAACAAGGGGCTCAGACTGCAGTAAAGAGGCTGGACATAGGAAGCTTCTGACTGACAAGACTGTAGATCTGGGGGAGGTTACCTGGGACATCGTGTTTTTCAGAACCAGTTAGAAAACTTCTGCCAGGAATGGCACAAGCACAGTGATCCTGCTGTAGGACAAAGCACAAAATTATGTTTGAGGTCCCTTTCTGCTCTACTGCAGTATAACACACTTCAAGCTTGACTGAATGTGTGGAGTATGCTATGAGGAAAATGGCTGAAAAACACCAGCTCCCACTGCCTCTATTCGCTATGCTTCCCTCTCCATCTTCGTACTTTCATCTTTGCAAGTGACCTTCAAACACGTAGCTTTGTCATTTACTTTCTCTTAGCAGGCAGGAACTGTCCAGGGACATTTAGCCCTTGATTTTCAGCAGTTGACCTACTCCCCAGAGAACAAAATCTCTTTTCCAAGATGTTTGTAGACTCCAGTTATAAAATACCTGTGTTTAATCAGAGAGACTTCAGGTCACTTGTAAGTGCTGAGCAGACAAAGCACGACAGAACTTTACTACCAACTTGTTGCATTCTGGCTGCAACAGATATATATTCTTCTAAGTATTGTCACCCTAGACACCTGGACAAAGTGCCAGTAGTAGTAACAATAATGATGATGAAGATTTTGCATTGAGATTAGCAAAGTCACACTAGAGTTTCTGAGGCATGAATGACAAGTGCACGCGAAACCCTTCCTATCCTTTCTCATTCTGCTCTATTATTTACAGCTGTGTTCACTGTCAGAAATAAAAACAGTGTGCTAAGAACAGAAACACATATGGAAACCAACATACAATCATAGCAAGGCCAGTGCAGTCTGTAGTTTCAGCAGGTGTTAGCAGGCTAAGGTAAGTTTGAAGCATCAGTCCCTATCCCACCAAGGTCTACACTTCACTAAGGTAATGAATGTAAGACTCGTGTAGTAGGAATCTTCAGTGTGACTTGTATTTGTTATATGTTAGCTAATTGGAGGTAAAAGAAGAAAATTTTTTGGTGAAGACGGACTCTAAGGGGTTATCTGCACTCCATTCAAATACTGATTGTACAGCCCATCTACTTTGCTATTCTTCTATTAAAAATCTGTAAAATGAAACTAAAGTGCTAGGAAGTAGAGAAGAGCACAAAAGTAGAACAAGAAAATTCTTCAGCTGGAATGAATGACAAGTACATTTACTGCCTCAGGTTCAGACAAGATAAGTTGTTTAACCTCTCGAAGCTTATCATTTTGGGAAGAATATATGCATGGTGAAAACTGTGGGCAGAAGGTAAGTAAGCCTAAAAACAGCTATCTTTGAGCTGTGTGCACACTTCTACACTGCATAATAAAAATGAGATATCTTGGTTTTGAAACTGTCTTTGAGATGTAAGACTTTATGGTAGAAAAGAGAGCTGGTACTTTAATGTCTAAATATACAAAGTATACTGTTTGGGCTTGGGGCTTTTAGAAAGAAATATGTATAGTACCAGTAACAAGCAGGAAGTGGAACTTGGTACTCTGAAGGGTTAAAGTGAACTTTAGTCTTCCACCGATCACCCTCTGGTACTGTGTCTTCATAAATTTCCTCCATTTATGGAGTGTTTTTGATGGCAGGCAATTCTTTGTTGAAAGTTAAGTGCTCTTTTATATGAATAAATAAAGAAGGCTTTGGTTTGAATGAATACATTATTTTGACAAATGTTTATTGGAAACCCAATTATGGCTTCATAAATCAGTGCTATCTGTGGTACATCAGGTGAGCTCACCAATGCCATCAAATGGCACGTTGAATATTAGTAGGATAATTAAAACAATTCTGTTGAATGTTGTCCCTCCTATCCAGGTCTGACAGTAGTCAAAACAGGAAGAAATTGTTTATTATTTTTATTTAACTTATTAAAATACTTCTTGTAAGATGTAATGGACATACTTAACAAAAAAGAAAAAAACCATTTGTTTTCAATTTGCAGTTAGATTAAAATGACAAGGTCAGGCACAATGCATTAACTGAGTGGCAGCTGAATTTTAAGAGTAGCTGGGGAACAGAAAGGATATGTATGAAGTCTATTGTTTGAACTTTACACCTAGGTGAAGTAGGGCTTTGCTTGTTTTGTCTGAAGTGGTCACTGATGATAAGAAATGTGTCTAGAATCAATTCACGTACTTCCTTGTCCTCCCTGCTCCAATGATTCTGAACTAGAACGACCAAATGAATGAGAAGCCATTTTCATAACTATGAAAATGAAGAAAATCAAGTGAAAATTTCAAAATCAAGGTCAAGAAGAAAGGGAGGATGTTAAAATTGAAAATAAATAAATCACAGTCTACAAGGGACAAGCTAAAGGAATTCCCATCTCCTGAGGCCCTCTGACTGATGACAGCAAACTGGAGATGTTTACAGTATCTGTGGCAGGATACTGAAGATCTGTTAAAGCTTTATAAAAAGAACCTGCCTGATTTCCAAAAGTATCATTTCCCAGTTTTAGGATATGTCTAAATTTATACCCACTAGGACTTACAAGCATATAATAGTAAAACTTAATAATAGTAGAAACTTCAGTAATTGGGTTTAGTGTGGTATTAGTGTGGTATAAATAGCCACATAGATGCCTTTCTTACCGACTCAACTTCAGGATAGCATTTTTCCCAGTGGCACAGAAGATGGAATGTGGAGACATAAGGAGAACAGAAGTCAGCACAACATTCAGCTTTTCTTCCATGAAGGAAAATGAGTGTTAGGAGTTGGCTGGAGAGATGGCAATGAAATACTTTTACTTGGAATCTGTCAGTCACTGAGAGGAAAAAAAGAAATCACCAAGACAAATTTTTTTGTTTCACCAGTAACTAACCTTCTTCCAGAGCAACCCAGGCTCCAGATTTCTGGCATCTGGCAGCAGGCAGAGAACCTGGAGGCCCTAGGGCTTAAACTCCCACACTAGGACTTCTCAGAAGCTCATATTCCCCCAGAGATCCACTTCTCAGAAAATGTACAAAGTTTGAGGTCTTCTTCCAAATAATAGACAAAATTTTGTAATTTTCTGCAAGACAGAGATAATATTCTCCTTTTTCCACCCTACCTTACCCTAGTCCCTTCTCAGGATTTCAGATGAACAAACAATAAGTGTGTGAAGCAATACAGGGATAGTCTTCACTAAATAGGAACCTATTTTTTCATAGCAAAATAAGAGTACATTCAGCCTAAAACCAGACATGCATTTTGCTGCCAAGGGCACCATCACAAGTAATAAATACTCTGAAGACAAAGGAGACAGAACTTGGGGCAATCATGGTGCATGAAGCAGGATGGAGCCCTGGGCTTTTTCTCTTACCTATGCAGCCTTGGCAGGGCTGATAAATCTCTTTTCCCAAGTAGAGAGATGTGAAGGTGCTGTTTTATATATTCATTTTAGGAAAACTATTGCTTAGATCTCATGGATTGTGCTTTTTTTATGCCTTTATGTTATGTCTGGACCCACATTCCAGTTACCTTTAAGTGGAAATGAGGGATTTTAGGAGTAAATTCTTCTTACTACGCTGCTTTTTTTTTAATGCATATCCTCAGAAAGGCAAACCATTCAATCCAAGCTATGCATCTAGAAATTAACTTCCTTGAATAGGATTAAGGAGACATAAGTGGTTGGCCTGGTAAAGAGAACTATGGCAATGCAACAGGAAAGAAACACATTTAGAAACTTCCCTGAGCTCTGCTAAGGCTGGAAGGGTAACAAGTAAAAGGCAGCCTGCAGTCCATGGACTTGACACAAGAGGCACAGAACACAGCTCTTCAGGTCCCCAAGTGTCAACCAAGCATCAGTCCTTCCCCCAAAGTTTCAGGGATGTTTGCTGTCAATCAATAATGCTAACAGATTTGGTTCCTGGCAAAGTTTATCAGTTTTTCTTATCTCTAGTCTCTTTTCTCAAACCCTGTTTCCTCCCTTTGCCTGTGGCTACTCTTAACTGCAAATGTAAATTACTGGAAGGGGAAAGGAGGGGAGAGAAAGAGCCCCAGTTTTTATAATTCAGATTTAAAACCCAGCAGCTCTGAAAGACTTCCCTTTAGATTTTATTTCTGAAGAAGCTATGACTATCAACCATATTTCCTTTACTCTTGATTTAGCATTTGAACAGAGGACTGAAATGTTGTCTAATTTCACTCTGCCTTCTACCAAAAAGTCCTGATGGACAAGCTGGTTATTCCATCATTTCCCAGCCCCTGTGAGTGCAATGCATCAGAGCAGTTGCTTCTCTTTTCTCCAGTGACAAAGACAAAAGAAGCTGCACTGCTGCATACCTTGCATAGCCCCCTATTTCAGTGGAAACCAGCATTTAAAGTATTACATCTTAGAGCTCAAAGGAGAGGAAAGCTTCGAGGAAGATAGTTCTTCCTTTACATGCAAGATCCACAAATCGCTCAGGCTGCTATTATAATCCAGAATAACAAGCTGGCATCACCCCTAAATACAGAAGGTTCTGTGAAAGATTAGCAGAACAGAAACAGTAAAGGAGTCATTAAAACACCTAGAAGATAAAGTGCTTGAAAATATCTCCCCAAATTTCCTTGTGGCAAGACAGTCATTGAGGCATAAATCAAAGCTATTCTTCTTCAGGGGATATTTAGGGAGAAGGCAGTATGGTTTGTAACTGTGCTCGTCCAAAGAAGAACTGCAGCTCTTACACTAATGGGGAGAAGCAGATAACTGATCACTGGCCCCAGTTATTACAAATGCACTCCTCTTTCCTTCCAGCAAGAAAAAAAAAGCAAGCCTCATTTTTAACAGAATCAACATAATGAATAGAATATGTTTTTAATGCTAGCTTTCATTTGATTAACTTTTAGCTTTTCCTATGTTTTATTTGCCTTGCTAAAAACTAAAGCAGTGGATTGTGTTGGCTGGATAGAATAAATTGCTTCTTTTTCAAAAGTAACTTTGACCAGCACATAGAGAAATATTCATGTTATAAAGGCTTTGTACAAGTTACAATAGTTATTCAGAGTCAATAACTCTGGTCCATTATGTACTACTCAGTGATGATACACAAGAAACAATGACAAAGAAACAGACTGTCCAGCAAGCATTTGCTTTGACATCCACACAAAAAAATCTATACTGTTCATTGCATTATGAAATTTTGAAATCTACCAATTTCCATTCTATCTTTTTGTCCTGCCTCTCCATCAACTTCATCTGAACACGCCTGCGGTCTGCAGTAAGCAGTGGGATGAAAACATCTATAATAAACAACAAGAAAAATAATACCTAACACCAGACTAAGAATGGTTAGGATGCTCACAATTGTAAAATGTATTTCCTTGATAATGGAAGGTTTCCAGAACACATATACAAACGAAGTACCTAGAGTTACAACAGTGTGAGTAGCATAATAAATAAAAATGCAAACTTTTGTTTTTCTCCCCTTTACGTTAAAAAAGGTAAAAATTAGAATTATTCCAACAACAGTTCTGTACAGATATTCCATCTTCTTAGACTTGCAAAATGTCGTATGTTGTTTCAAAGTCCAGGTGAAGCCACAGATCCAAAGAAATACCAGCAGAATTGCAAAACTTCCAACACTTAGTAGAGTGATCAGTGAAATACTGAGTATCCAAGAAGTGATGGTTAGCAGTTTATAGAATAGATACACTAACTTGGGAAGCACACGAAATTCATCTTTATCAGGCAGAGATTTTCGTAATGATATCTGATAATCAACCATAGAAAAGGAGATACCACAAAAAGACATAATAATGGCAGCATCTAAACAAAACACAAAGATAAATATTAAACCTAAGAAAAAGATACTTATTTTACATTATAATTTCTGAATGAACTTTTGGACAAGTTCATGCTTTCTTAACACTTTCTTTATACCAATTTTATATTTACTCTGTGCTCCTGAACAAATCACCTTAATTTTAAGGCTCAGTTTAGTTACCAAAATCTAGGCATCTAATGCTGTTTGGGACACCTACGTTATCCTGCCCAGCCTTTGGCTGGTGATGGTCTAGCCTAAGCTGTGTGTCATATTTGCCAACTCCATACACAGATGACTTAGAAATTCCCAAAGTATTGCAAATAGCCCATAGAAACTTAAGTTTCAGCAACTGCTATTGACTCTGGGATGTCTATAATTAATGTAGAAATCTATAACTACAACTTGACCCTTCACATGGTCATATTTAAGATGAGATTCGTCTGACTGTTTTGTCTGAATAACTATTGACTCCATGGACTATGAAGGAACACTAGACAGCAGTGCGGTTCTCTCCATTTGGTTAGATAAATTCCAACCCTGAGTAAGTCAATGTCTTGCCAATAATGCCGCTAGTTTTAGAGCTGGAAATGGTGCAGCTGCTCTCTTGCTTCCGAGAGTTGAACCAGTATCTCTTCATCATATTGCATTCTGCAATGCCGACATATGCATAGTATTTTTCTGACTATGTCCCTCATCTGTAACATGTGGGTGATGGTAGTGACAGCTCACAGGGCTGCTCTAAATACATTACTGATTTCAAGATGACCAGTCAGTAGTTTTAAAAGAAACTGTGAGCAAAAGCACACAAAACAAATTGCTCTGCAAATGATATACTAATTGTATTCAATAGCTTATTTTCAAGTCATGTATCATTATGTTTCTTGTTACATATTATGACTTGAGACAGTGAAATCTTCCTTCTCATGGATTTAGCAGAACGGACCATCTACTAGACAGAAATTCTAACTAAATGCAGTATAATTATACAGTGGAGTGTATGTTTTCCAAGGTACATTTAAAATGTTATCCAATCACATAAATTTTTCTTTTTAGGTAAGATACTCAACTTGAAAATTAAGGAGAAAGGCAGACTCACATTGCCAGAAATTATTTTTGCCATGTTCCATGAGGATGTAAAACTGGACAAAAAGCTGTGGTGTGGTCTCAAGAAAAGTCTTGAACACCCTGAGCATGTTAATATCAGTTACTGTATCAACAGCTTGTTTTTGAATTAAGTTGGGAGGGTCTGTTTCTGGTGCATCTCCACTGCTGTTTTGTTTAAATGCAGCTTGGCAGCCATACTTCAAAGCAAACCAATACCTATAGAAAAAGGAGGCTTGATTAGACGGCCCTTTTTAAAAGCGCAATTCGATAAAATTATATAGCCTAACAACAACTTTTCCCATTTCATTCTCCATTCACATTTTATCTTTGAATATAATCCAACACCTTCTAAGATGAAATTTACTCCAATATCTATCTGGTTTCAGTGATCTTAGGTAATCATTTACGACCAGTGATACCAATGCAATGTAAAAACTACTAGAACAGAATGAGACTTGCCTGAATAAAGATTACAACCTTTATTTTGTTAGGTTCTTATTTCTTTAAAAGTACCGCATTTCTGAAAATTCCCTTAGCATCTCTTCTCAGTCTCTCTGAGATACTCATTCACTTTCTTTGTATCCTTTTAAGGGTATTATGAATATCCAGCTGTGAACATCCACAGATATATATACATATAATATGGATCCATAAGCCCCAAGGATATCTGATGAACTGCAAATATACAACAAGATTTAAAAAGAAAAAAAATCACTACAGTGTTATTTTCTAAATATTCAGGAATACTTTCATTTCAGAAAATTATTTTCAAGACACATGGATTCCTGGATTGACAGATTCTATTAATAATCTGAGTGGTTTTACATGAAGAAGCCATTCGTGTGCACTCTGTGCAGTAAAGAACCTTTCTATTCAGGATCTCTCTAATGCTAGCTCATTTCCAAGGCCTGGAGGTGGACATAGCACTTCAGAGGGGAGAAAATGCTTAAGTTTTAATCAAAAACCATTTTGTAAATTACGGGAGGAACCAGCTATTATACACGGTAACCTTTACAGCTGTGTTTAGGAAAACAGGATGGTGGCTACAACCTGATGTAGGACCAGAACTCCAGCTGCTGGAAATTATAGTATTTCCACTGTCCCTAATGGACTCACACACACATAGAGCCCTGGCAAATGATCTGACTCATTGCTCTAGTGCTTTGGAAGCCAAGGGAGGTTGGTAATGCTCCTTTCTATAATAGATTAAATGGGGCAATTCCAGAAGAATGGATTTTCACAGCTAAAGACTTCTTTCCAGTTTAACTGTTCAGCAGCAAAGAAGGAATCTTTTGGAACTAGTCAACAAATTAAAGCAGGGAGACGTATCCTCATAAGTATGCATGTAAATCCTTGCTTGCTCTCTCCTGCTGTTTACTTGACTTCAAGTGGTCAATAACACTGGCTGTGCAGATTGTAGACTAAGCCTTGTAAGTCTGCAGCACCGTAATAGGTACTGCCATTGCTAGTAATGTGGCATAAGCTTTGCAAGGCCTCAGGACTGAGGCTTGTCAGGCTTGCTCTGTCTGATGTTTTCTTGGCCTCTCTGTGACTTTGTTTTACTTGGTTTAGCTTGGATTTTCTGCAGAAAAATCAGTGACTTCGTCCAATTGACCGGGTGGCTAATTTGTTTTACTTTGTTCATTTTTGTATGGTACAGCCATAGTTTTACATAGGTAACAGGAACAAGTAGATATTCTGTATTGAATGAGATATTTATGACAGACATGGTGATGTTGAATAGAGAAATGTAGTCCTGATATGATAGCAGAGGTTCTGAGATGTGGAGACACAGGATGCAGTGTAGAAGAGTACATGGATAAGATGATAAGGGATGGCTTGACCCTCGCGATTCCACAGCTATAAACAACTCACCAATGGTCCCTTATAGAAATGCAGACCTGGAGCTGGGTGAAACTAGTTTGGATGTAACATGAAGCTGCAGAGAAGTAAGAGAAAGCAAAGTCTGAAAGTGTGTTAGCAAACATACAAAAAAGACCCAAAGTGGATCCTAAGGGTGAAGAAGAAACCATCAACATGAACATCACATTCCTCCCAGCAAGACTCCAGACACTGGTAACACCCTTAATACCCCCACCACCAGAATGAAACTGCCGACATTAGGACCCAGAGAGCAGAAGAAGGGTGAGCAAAACACAAGGAAAAGGGATAGGAACAAAGAAATATATGTGCAAATAATTTTAACCATATTATTATTACTGAAAGTTTTTATGCATAGAAGTATTCTTTCTTTTCCGGTAATAAATAGATCTAGACTAATAATGATTCTTGGAATCAACTGTTACTCTTTCACTTATACTAATAATAAGTTTTTGGCTTTATAGGTATATAATTCCTGTGTGTTTGCCCATAAACAGGTTTTTGAGCATAACAGCCTTCAGACATCACTTTCAAGCCTATTTCTGCACAGTCAGTTCCCATATGTCTTGAGCTTCCAATATTCTTCTCCAGTGGACCCATTTTGACTAGAACTAGCAGGCAAGGACAACAAAAGCAGTCCTTTTTCAAGAAAATTCACCGTTATTCTGCTAACTTTTCGAGCATTACAAACATTGCTAAAGGTCTTCCCCTCAACAGAAGAATTCAGTCAGTTGGATTATGAAGATTACATCATCCATTCATATGTACTTCCTTGAGAAACCAAGCAGAACACCACAGACCATCACTTGGTTATCTGGTTATCTTACACAGTTGTACAAGCCTGCTAACGTGCAGGCTGAGAAAGGCAAGGTACCATGCTTTAGCTTGGCTTCTACATCTATTTCCTAAGGCTGCATCTGAGATGATTTCAAGATTCATGCTGAAGTGCCGCAGGTTCCCGATTCCCTGATCGTATACACTACGGATCCCATGAAGCCCATACAGTTGCATTTCCTTTACATAGAAAACAGGGGGCAGCAAATCATGAGACACCCAGATCTCATCCCAATATGACATTGGAGCACAGTCCCTTTCTGCTTACAAAGGGAGCTAGGAAGAATTCCTGGCTCCTCCGGGTGTTAAAAGTTTAACACCTTCACCATCTTTAAAGACTGAATCCTTTGACCACAGGGAACGCAGTGTCAGGGGTTCTTCCAGAGCTACAAGTGAAACAGCTGGGATTTCCAGGTTAAGGTCCTGGGTTAAGTGCATGCTAGAGGAATCATGACTTATTCCCTGGTATGTTAAGCCTGTCAACCATACAAGTGACAATTCCCCAGGACTGCAACATAGAAGCATCAGTTGTAGGTGTGGAGCAGTTATGTTACTACTGAGGAGCCTCAGAGGAAGATCCTTTGCTCTTCTCCTTGCAGAGATTCATAGACTGCATCCCTGCCATTCAGGCCATACATTGATTCTGTGAGCTGGCTCTAGATCCATTATTTACTCCCAAAAAGTTTTCCACTTTTATGTTTTTTTGTATTTATCTTACTGTTCTCTGAATAATCATTCATAAGCAAAGAACTGAACTGTTTGGCCTGGCATCTATACTTTTTTCAGTTTATGAAACAATTAGGATTCCAAAACATCTGGTTCTTGCATCTGAGATGTAAACATCTGGACATTTTGAGATGCTTTCAAGAAAAAATAATTGGGTAAACCGATCTGTTAGTTGTCTATGGACTCGTTCACCAGAGCCTGTGTTTGTCCAAGCAGCAAGAAGTGGAAACCAGCTGCACAAATTTTGAGCTGCAGAGCTCACAGCTGAGAAGGCAGATGATGTGCGAGGCAAGAACCAGACATGCTGTAAAAGGGATATTTCAGCTGGATGCACACCTGAAATCACTCGTCAGTTTTCAGAAGCATATTCCTTCTGATTATGGTATACTAGGTTTATATTGCTACAAGATGGTATGCTACAGTATTTTTCACTAGTTGTAGTGATTTCAGTTAGTTCACTTCTGACTTTGAATACTCTATAAAATACATTGGTTTTTCTAGAAAAGTCCAAATACTTCCATTGTTCTTTGACTATGTATTGGGCAAGGTGGTATTCCCTGAGCGCCACACACCCATGTCATTTACTGTGACAAATCTTTTATCCTTTAAGAGTATTTTGAGCTTACACCCCCATCCCCATCTGCCCATTTGGCATGCAATATTCAGACAATTTAGGAAGGGCCCATAGCCAACTTTTAGGCCTAACATTGGACAGCTGCATTCACAGCCAAGGGCAAACTTCAGCCTGTACTAAGGGATAGATCAGACTCGAATTTTCTCCTTTATCATGCCCATGGGTCACCTAAACACTGTGCCTGCTATGAACCTATCATAATTATATTCCTATATTAATATATCTATTGCCATAGCAGCTCCATGTTTCAGTCTTCATAAACTGAAAAAAAAGGTTCTTAAAAAACTACTCCAACTGGAATAAAAATACATTAATTAGAATTATTGGACTGGTCATGTATTTTAAGCAGATGTACATCTTAAACTGAAGGCAAAATGGGTATGGGTAGTGTCATTGATACAGTCAAATGCAGGCTTGCCATTTACTTTTTCTCCCTCTAAACTCATTAAAGAGGATCTTTTTTTTTCATTAATCCGAGGTATTTAAGCTACTTGGAAGCCAACAGAGTAAAAAATCACAATTTCTTTACAACTGGAATGGTCACATGTGAACAGTAAATAATTATCAGTGTTTCTAAATATCATATTCTCTTTGATAGAAAAAAAAAAGGTTTCTGCCTTTGTAGTGTTGCTTTGTGGAGAACACAGATGATAGGACTCCTACTTGTTATAAACACTCATGGAAACACAGCTCCACTGTCACTCCTACATTTTCATCATCATTTCATAAGGGTTGAAGTTTGCTCCTCACCTCCTGTACAATTAGGAAGGCTTTGGCTCTCCAAGCATGACTGGGAATTCACAGAGGTGACAGCTACTTGGTTTGTTGCTTCACAGCCTTCGCATGTCACAGGCAAACTGCCTTGCCAATGCTTCCATGTCACCTGCTTCCCCTCAGACTTCCACTGAGGGCTTTCTACCATAATCCCAGTACTACACTTCACGTCCCACCTCATCAAACTACACTGATAAAGATTTGGGTGCCATTTAGAAAATCACACAGGCAGGGCATGAGCGACCTGGCAGCAATGATTGTCCCTTCTAAATTCTGGTCATGCAGTCACAGTTTGCAGCATCATATAAATCCTTAATCAAAGGAAAATCATTCTCTGCTACATGGTAAACTTTATCTTCTACGTATCAAAAGGCTTGGTTTAAGTCCATGAAACTGATTCTACTAAGTCAATACTTAGGACAGTAAATTTATATGTGATCAAGCACATATTATTATGTAACCTCTAACTCACTTAAAGTAGCATTACAAACTTTCCACTTTTAATTGACTTTCTGTACCTCACTGACTTGGTATCTTAAATACCTTTCTATTTATATTGTCCTATGGAACTTCTTGTTATACACATAAATTGCTAGAGGCATGTTACCAGCTTCATTGATCCATTGATCCATTCTTACTTAATAGGTACTAAATCTGTACCAGTATAAACTGAACATCACATTGACTGAATTTTTCTCATCACCTTTTAAAAACAAGTATTGAAATAATCCCAGGTTCAGTGAAGCACTCACATTTACTCTGATGTCTCCTGGATTTAGAATTCATCTTTGCAAAAAATCTTTTTCATCTGCTCCTGCTCAAAGATGCAGGGCATCTTGAGCCTACCATGAAGCATACAGAGACACAATAGCAGCTGCCAATATCACAATGGTTGCTGCCTGTATGGCCTTCTATTCTGACAGTGAAGGTTATTAATTGCTAAAATTTAGTCTTCCTCAGGTGTCCCTGATGGATGCTGCAAACTGCTACATGTCAGCAGACTCCAGAATTCATATGGTGCCCCAGGGAAATGTCCCCTTTTTCCACATTCACTGACTGGGTTATTGTCTTAATGTTGACTGTTATGCTGCAGGCTGTTCTCAATTCTACCAACATCTGTGTGACCCATTTAAACGGGTCAGGCTGAAAGTAATTTTAGTCAGCATAGCTAATATATACTTTACCAACTTAATATTGCTCCTTGCAGAGAATAACATTTCATATGAAATATAATTACAGGTCTACATTCTTTCCATTAAAATAAACTAAAGCCTTATTAGATATAAAATAATTTTAATTTCATTTTTCTATATTTTTAATATATATATGTACATACATGTATACACACATATTATTTCCATATTTATTGCTTAGCATTGGCGGTGTGATAACATAACCAGACTGATTCCCATTATGCTGTACACGTACAAACATAACATAATGAAGTTCCCTGTTTCAAAGATGGAGCAAGAGGTGTAAAAGACATATGAGAGAGGGAAGAAGGGGAGAAGGAAAGGAAGAAATGAAGGAAGATAATTTGGTAAGGTGTTTTCACATCTTATAATTTCAGGCATCCTAAGTTCACCGGCCAAGTCGTATTTACTGGCTAGGCCACTATTTTCCTCTGTAGTGAACAGAGAATATAGGTTCCTGCCCCAAATGACCTTCTGAAGAAGCTCACGTTAACAAGTATGACTCGACTCCCGACAAAATCTGTTTTTATCCGTTGACTATAGAGATAAGCCTGAGAGACTCATTGTCTAAATGAACTGGATAAATCAGATGACTAAGAAGGAGGACAGGTGGGAGCTGTACATGGATACACCTAAGAAAGCACATATAATAGGAAGTATATAATAGTTGATCACAAAGGTACAAGCACAGATGTCAGCTTGCTGTTATCAGTTTATACTTTACAGTATGCATTATCACACTGCTGAACTTTGAGGAGTGGCTGAAAGAACTTTGTCATTTATACATATCAACTCGGAACTTTTTCCAAGCGTAAGTAGCAGCATAGGAGAAAGTATCATTTATGCAACAGAAACAAGGTGACCAAGCTGACAACACCATCAGGGCAAAGTGCAAAATTATGTTTACTAGATAATAAGCCACTCAGAGAAGATGGGGCTAATTCTGGGAAGGAAGCTTCAAAAATTATAGAAATTCATGGTAAGAGGTATTCATTGGAAAGGGTATGAGTTGAGGTAAATCCAAGAGTTTCATGAGTTACCTTAGAGTTAAGGTAATCCATGAAATTTTGCCCATAAAAGCAGCATTTTGAATAGATACAAGCACTGAGTCAAGATTATAGTATCTAGAGCTGTAGACGATTGGAGCTTGAATCTGAATCCTGAAAGTCTGTGTTGAAAGGCGACGTCTTAGAAATAGGCACTAATCAGCAGTAAACTTTAGGGGCAACCTGGGAGTGTAAAACTAAGCCAAAGGTGAAACCAGAATTACAGTCCTGGACAGATTACAGAGAATGAGGTCATGGAAGAGAAAGGGGAAGAAGGGAGGTTTTCAGCCAGATAGCGAAAGAGTGGTTTCTGCCATTCTACGCTGGGGTTACTGGCTTACCATTTATCATTAGTTATCAGAAAGAGACGTCATGGCTTTAATTCCCTTTGGAAGAAACAAACTCAGAGGGGCAGGTTTGTAAGTCATGAGCACAAGAATGGCAGTCCCAGCCATACCTGAAGATGAAAAGCCTTGGGGACAGACAAAAAAGAGAGTGCCACAGTGGGCCCTGAGACATCCCTTCTAAAAGGCAGAACCTGGTAGAGTCCTTGTGGCCAAGTCTTGGTATATCTCACAGGAACCAACCCATGTCCATGGATTTGGTTAGTGAATAAAAAACCATCCAGAAAAATTGAAGAAGGATTTTCTTTTTCTTCAAAATGTAGTATTTCTAAGTTTTACTAGTACCTGACACCAGAAAAGTTAAACCTGTCAGTAAATACTCCTCTGTGAATTCTAATACTTCAGGACTGTAAGAGCAGGAGGAGCTGGAAAGTAAAGCTGACAGACAAAAGGAAAAAGAATACTGAGAGGCAAAAGTTAATTGTGACATGTAAAAGCTCCATCATTCTCCTTAATCTGTGATAATATCAAGTGGGGATGTTGGGGATCAAGCATGTAAGGGAAATTTTTATATTAGCATAAATATATCTTTCATCACTGTCTATAAATTAGTATGGGAAGTTAAAGGAGGTATTTTAAGTAAGTATTTTATTAAGTGTCTCTGATAAGTCTATATTCACTCATGTTTCTCACATGTTGCATACCCAAAATAATTAAAATTCAGGACTTTTCACTAATATCTTTCACCTCAGTTTTAAAATGAAAGTAAAATCCTGGCTGAAGTGATCTCTATAATGATAATGATAATTTTATAGCAAAGCCACCACAGAATGTTAAGCATATGGTATCTTAAACTATTCCTGGACATGTACCTTTTGGCAAACCAAGGTTCCTGTCACCATTAACTCAGTCCCTGCAGGAAGTACTACTGCAAGTATTCTTACTAACTATTCAACTATTTACATCTCTCCCGAACCTTGGTGGTTCTTCTACATATGGTTAGACTCACAGGTTCAAAAATTGCCTCTCACTTCAGCTGTCTCACCTGCTTAGTGTCATCAAATTAATTCCCTTCTTAACATCACTTTAAAAACTGACATTTATCAGTTACAACAGCATCACTCTGTAAAGCAAGCATTTTTATTAAATATGCTCTATCAAAGGGCTGATGAATGAAATAGCGTTAGGCTGTGAATGATAAAAATTATAACTTACAGGTAAAAAGAAAGAAGATCTACATTTCCATCAAAACCTGACATAATTTACCCCTGGCATAAGCAGACAAAAATCCATTTGCCCACATGGAGCAGTAATTGCTAAGGCCAGAAGTGGTTTTGTCCCTGAAACCATATTAAGCATTCCTTAATAAACTGTTTTAAAACAATATGATTTCTCATTTTAAAATAAATTTTAAAATGTGCTTACCTTATAAAAATTCCACACTGAAAGAGATGAACTAGAAAAATCCATTTCAGCTTCCCACTACCAGTTCCTTCCCAGTCATTTTTAAACCACTCATAACTGAATACCTGAGTTATTAATGATGAAAGACCTCTAAAACACAGCATCAATATACCCCAACAATATTGTCCTTGACAG
The DNA here is from genome assembly GCA_031468815.1 of Morus bassanus. Lineage (NCBI taxonomy): Eukaryota > Metazoa > Chordata > Aves > Suliformes > Sulidae > Morus > Morus bassanus. The sequence continues at coordinate 132,859,866 of CM062567.1, read as the reverse complement.
AAATATTTACTAGCTACCCAGAAGTCCACTCCAATATCAACTACATAAATTATCATTCCACCAACTAAAAAAATAAAATTCTGCTTAGTAAATTTCATCATGCATTAGACTATCACTGTTGTTGTTCTCTCCTCAATTCATGTAAAGTAAAGTCAGAATTACTCTAAATGCTTTCCTACAATGGAGTCTTTTTTCTGATGATACCACCTGCTTATACTGCTTTATACAAAGGAAAGTCGGGCTATGCATTTTTATTATGGCAAAGGGACTTGCATTTTTCTGGGTTCTTGACTTAAATGTTAAATTAACTACACTGATACATGTCTATTCTGGAAAAGATAAATGTAAATTGTCTTTTTAACTGATGGAGTCATTCTTCATTACTGGTTCCTAAAAAGAAGAAGAAAAAAGGAAGATCAGCAGCAACAATATTTTCTTTTAAAGTATCATACAGCAATTCCCACAACCATTTAAACAAGTACAAAATGCAGAATGTACTGAGATACCTGTGAACAATCAGCCCAAGAGAAGCTGCATCTCTGAACCTGCTGAGGTCACCCACTCTCCCAACCGCAGTGACTCTCCACTCACCGAGCAGCTGTTGAGATAATTCCTAACAGTTGCAAAATACTAAGAAACAAGCTTACCTCTACGAGTTTTTAAAATCAGTTTATGGAAAAAAAATATTGATTCCTTCCCAGAACTTTCTTAACTTCTGAGCTCTTCTCCCTTACTGTGCATGGCACAAAACACTGAGGAAACTCCTGTCTTGAGTACACACCATTGTATCAGAGTACACATCATTATGTCATTTCCAACTGGGTTACTACATTTGTGTGCATATGTCTAGTGGTTTTATTATTTTCTGGTTGTTTTTCCATATGCAGCAAGAAAGTGCTGAACAGGATTGCAGCTCTCCTGTTAAAGAGACTTGTAAGGAGCCAGACCTGAACCAGTCTACACTGCTTTGCAAATGGCTCCCAAACTGTGTGAATAGCTGCTACACACAGATGACCTAATCACATTGTCTACTACAAACAGAATTAATTCGCAGTCTGAATTACCTTTACTTTGTCTAACATTGCAAGGATTCTTGTGACCTCTTTGAGTAGTCCTTATGCATCTTTCCTCTGTAGATCTGTGGTATCTGCCAGGTAAAACAAAAAAGCTGTGAGGCAGTACATTCTTTGTCTCATTCGTTTCCACCTCTGCAAAGCTATTAACATTAAAATGATGAAGTCCCTTATTTCATTTGCATATCTTAGGAGAAAGCTGCTGGCAGCAATCCCAAAGGATGGGATGCAGGACAGGCTAAGGCACCTGGTTTGGGCTGGTGCCACCGTCAAACAGCAGCAGACAATATACGGGGAACAGCTGCGCCAGGGAACTCGGGGCAGGGAAAAGGCATGCGGAGGCAGGTCTCCTTTGGATTTTTGTGAATTTAGGCACGTTGCCACAGAGGAAAGAAATGAGACAATTGGTTAATCTCCCATGAACAAAGCGCTTGAAAGGTAATGACTATTCTTTGCTTGTATTGACTGGGCTAGTCTACGCTGTGACCCAGGTACAAATCCAAAAAAGAGAACTTAAGCTTTTAATTTCTTAATGAAGACAAGTGGGAACATAACAGCTTAAAAAGGTGCTGGGTGTCTAAACATTTTTTTTTTTTTGATCTAGGCCTTAGCTATTTCTAGCCTTTTGTTCTGTCTCCTACTTAGGTTTCACGTCCTGGCCCAGAAGAGGTTAGAAAGATCAGGCAATCTTAAAGCTGGGATAGCTGGAATCCTTTCACTGTTCTTTCCTATCCTCCTCAATAAAATACTACTAATCTCTTTCAAATCACTGATGCAATTTATAGCCAATTCACAGTCAGATTCAGGGAAGTGGACTTTGGTACAAAGCCCAGCATAAACTGAACTTTGTGCTTAGAAATGTTTCATATCTGAAAACTTGTGTATGAACAAACTTAAGAGTTTATTACTAGGATTCAATCAGAAAAAAAAATCCAAAGGAGACTGTATTTACTCTATATTTATTCTATTTATTCTATATAAGAACATCATGTCATTGTGCAACTTGATGTACCGCCTTTGTCAAGCTGTATCCTTTTTTGTGACAAGAACATTATGCATGGTTTTTAAGAACAGATTAAAAAAAAAAAAAAAAAAAAGACCCAAATAGGTTCAGTATTTGACTGTTGCAGGAAACACAGCAGCAAAAGGTAAGTCAATAACTGCATTCAAACAGAAAGTTCTTTGGATAGGCAATTTATCACTGAAGTAGGCAGTATACCAAGGTTCACATTTAATGAGTAATACTGTACTAGGCATTTGAGTGGCAAGGAGTAGCCTCTAATTTTGCACCTGAAATGAGTAACTAGGGTAACTGGATTCCTCCTTCTTTACAACCTCCCTCTCCTTTTCTATGTGAGCACTTCACAAAGAGGAATTATCTCATTATTATTATAATAGCCCTAATAAGAAAGGAAGTTTTACAGGCTATGTCCAGACTCCTCTGAAACAACAGCATGAACAGTAGCTGTGAGCCAGGTGATTTCTACTTCTGACACGCATACTGCCCAAACTGCTGCCTTGTCGGCAGTCTGCAGACCTGTCTGGACATCTTGGTGGTACCTGAAGCCATCAGGTAAGCTGAGATAAATGAGGAGCCACACATTATCAAGCACATCAGCTTGCTCACAGTCTCATAATTATCTTGAATAAGGAATCTAGTCCTGAAAGAGCCTTGGAATGGCTGGTAAAACACAGGGTTTACATTTTTGCTCACGGTAATCTAAAAAAAAATCTATCAGAAACTCACAAATCTGTATTCTCGAATGTCCAATATCTTAATTCCAAGCCCAAGCACAAATGCCTGCTCACAGGTGCACATGAAATCTCTGTTGAAGAGCTCAGCCCTTAATATCCCCTATATTTTATGCATGATAGCACTCCAAAGACCATCATGGTCTTATGTACCAGGTGGGGTACAATTAAGTGCCACAGGAGAGAGTGTCTTGTATTACTCAGAATTATGTTATCCCCAGTCTTATTAAACATATGAGATCTAACATGACAGGAGCAAGAAGAGTAAAGTGTCTGTCAGCCAACGTAAATACAAGCCTGCTCTAAAAACTAACATACTTTTACAGAATCATTTTGTGATAAAGCAGAAACAATAAAATGTGATTAGCAAGGCCTTCAGTTCTCAAAATACATTTAAAATGCTGTTACAAAATGCAGACTTACCTTACTACTGGCCATGGACAGAGATTCTTCACTTTAAAAAATTTAGATTTGCATATTTGCAGGTTTCCCATCCATACCTTTACAAGACTTGCAATCCAAGAAAAGTTAAAGGGCTTACTGATATAACACAAACTGAAACTAAAATCATTTGGAAACCACATGACACAGTTAATGATTTGCTACCTGTCAAGAACTGTCATTCTTATGAATATATTATAAAACTTCTATTCTAAAAATTTGGTTTAGAAGTCCTTGTCTATATTTAATACTAACTTTAATATATTATAAAATTCTCTTCAATAAATTAATTCCACATTTTACTCCATAAAAGTAAAAAAAAAAAAAAAAACCAAAAAACCACACACTTTCCCTCTGTATGTTTAAATATCTGTGTATGCATTTTCAGACTTAGACTTTAGTTTGTTAGACCTGTTGAACAAAAGCCAACAGATATTTATGGAAACGTATATGTGTATATGTGTGGTTTTATATGTATACATTTGTGTGTGTATATATATACTCATGCATTTATTTGTATACACATTTATATATCTCAAAGATTTATGAAAAAAGAACAGTCTTTTTGGCTATAGTTGAGAACTGTAGTACAACGCACTTTAAAATATGTACAAAAAGCTTTTTTGTGCAATGATACATGAAGAGACTGCACTTGGCCAGGGACAAGTGATTAAAATTGTTTTCCTCTGGTAAAACTACAGGTGTTTGCAAGAGTCTGCTCTCAACATACAATTTTTATGCATGTTTAAAAGAGCTGCAGGGTACGAGGAGCAGGTGTTGCAATTCAGGCTCTGTGACTGTGCTGCACAGGATGATGCATACCCTCAGCCAAAGCAGTCTATAGCTTTTCTAGCTCTTGGGACAGGAGGTGCAATCCTATCAGTGTCTTCGTAGCGAACATAGTATCAGTGCTTGCCTTTTCTTGTGCTCCTTCTTGCTTCCCCCTTATAGGTTAGAAACATCCTAATCCTAAGCAGTTCTTGCAGTGCTTGAAATACCATTATTTTCATGTCATCACTTGAAGAACAGGATCAATGGATCAAGTGAATTTTCCAAAGCTAAAAAAATCAGTGTCTGAATCCAAAGCAGTACTGCAGAATTCCTGATTCAACTGCACATGGTTCATTCCTGCCAGACAACACATTGGGAAAACACCTTAGGACATGAGTGGGGAAATGCATTGTCCATAACGGCCTTCTGAATAAATGCAGCAGAGGCCTTTCTGCCCGTGCAGAACCACCTCGGTGATGATTCAAAGATAACAGGCCTACTGCACACAGGCCCAGCAAGCTCGCCATAATGGCTGCGAGCATCACGAATGCACTAATTAAAAATGTAGTCATATATTGCTCCACAATAAAATCCCAGTGACTTCAGAGAAGCAGCAGCTCAGCAATTACAATGACACCTGTTCTGTCCAATAATTGATCAAATGAATACAAGCACTCTGTTAGCATATAGCTTTTGTGGACAATATTTCTTTTAATGTTGGACTAAGCTACTGTGTGCTTTTGCAGCAAACTGAACGTCTGATACCAGCATAAACCTATGTAATCTTCGCCGAGAAAAGCAAAAGTGATTCATCATGCCCATGCTGTCTTGTAGTCCCCTGACTTGATTGTTCCACTTGCATAAAATCCACTAGAATGGACTGGACCACTGGTTCTTCACAACCTTCATTTCACTGGGGCTTCGATGGATGAGACTGCAAGAGTAGCTGCAGACAAGGCAAGACTGTGGCAAACTGACTGTGGACTAGACTATCTACATTTAGCAGGTTTTACCAAGACTGCCCCTCCCCATGGATCCGGGCCAGATTTGAAAAGCAACTGCCCTCCAGTACAACATAGATTTCTTTTAAATTCTAAAAAATCTCTATTGATCTTAGTCAATGATTAATATAATTTCTTTATGTATAAAAAATTTTGGTCATCTGAGATATATTCTCCCTGAATTATAAAAATATACATAATTTAGCAGCAGAGCAATAAATACATTACATACTGAGTGTGGTATATAGTTTTAATTTCTTATAGCTCCATCTTGGCTTTTTTAAATTTGTAATAGGCTTTGCAAGCTATTTGCCCAAACAGTGACTAAACTACAGCTTTAAAGGAACCATCTTAAATCAGCCAAGTCACAAAACTCATTGCTGTGACCCTTGTTATTATTAAAAATGACAAAAAGTCTATAGCACAGAGAGAGAGAGACGAGGTTTGTGTATCTGATTCTTGGAGTGTAAATCAAGCAGCTCATGAGCTAAATTACTGGCTGGATGATTTATTTGTTTTCTAGTTAGACTTGCCATTGAAGAAAGCACAGGCACATTTCTAAATTGTGACAAAACTCCTGTGGTATTCGGTACACATCTTGTTATTTGCTTCCAAATGGGGTAGGAAAGACCTTTTTTCTCTACTTTGATTAGTGTTAACAGGACATTGGATATTTTCATCTTTGGAACAGTTGACTTATTCCAGACATCGGAAACTAATTTCCTCACTAGGACTAGCATAGAAATAAGCAGGATGAAACACCAACCTGAAAAACCTCGGGATTTCTGAAGATTCATTGTGTAAGTGTCTTTACTTTTGACACTTAAAGTTTGCAGTCAATGAATGTTTTGCCGTTGGTATTAATGGAAGTTACAGAAGAAAATGGATGGCTCGAAAGACTGGATTGGCTGATGACTTCACCTCAGCGTAATAGATTCCCCTGCTTCTTCATGAATTACTCCAATATACTTGTACAAGCTGTCAGCAGTTTTCTACCACCGCTGCTACTTGGTACCCTGCTACAGCAGAACCCCTGGTCACCTGTCCAGTGAACCCAAAAGTTGAACTCACATGGAGTATTCATGCTTTGAGCAGCATTAACTTACAGATTTTTAGGAGAATCTCACAAAGTCACAGAACAGCTGAGGTGGGAAGGGATCTCTGGAGATGATCGGGTCCAACCCCCCTGCTCAAGCAGGGCCACCTAGAGCAGGCTACCCAGGACCATGTCCAGGTGGCTTTTGAATACCTCCAAGGATGGTGACTCCACAACCTCCCTGGGCAACCTGTGCCAGTGCTCGGTCACCCTCACAGTGAAAAAGTGTTTCCTGATGTTCAGAGGGAACCCCCCGTGTTTCAGTGTGTGCCCTTTGCCTCTGGTCCTGTCACTGGGCACCACTGGAAAGAGCCTGGCTCTGTCCTCTATGCACCCTCCCTTCAGGTATTTATCTACATTGATGAGATCCCCCTGAGGCTTCTCTTCTCCAGGCTGAACAGTCCCAGCTCTCTCAGCCTTTCCTCATGGGAGAGATGCCCCAAACCCTTCATCAACCCCCCTAATCATCTCCTACAAACCAGCTGATCTGGCTTTCTACATTTTCTACACAATGCTGCCTCTTAATGTAGGAATCTTGGTGGCCTACATTCCCTCTGCGAAATCTGCTTCACTTCTTTTTGGTTTAAAGTCTCTTTACTTATCTCTGTACCAGGTAACAAGCGTAAAAACATAATGAAACTGAAAGAAAAATTCTGCAAGTACTAAGAAATAGATGCATATCTTAATTAAAATGTTTTATAAATAGCAGCTAGAATTGTATGAAAATAACACGAAAACCTACCCATCAAAAATCCTCTCAATGAGACTTTCACCTACCAATGCCTATGAAGATAAATACCTCAACAAATTTTCTATGTACTATTTAATTGATTCTAATTATCACAGAATTACAGGCTTGTGCTTAGATCTATTAGGCTATTACACAGCTACAGTGGAGAGACATTTATCCTCAACATTTATGCTTAAAATTGGGAAGAAAGCCAAGTGCCAGTACTCAAAGGTTTCTTGAGTGCTAAAAATGCAAACGGTGACCTTGTGGGATTTTCAGAAACACCAAACTGCATTTTATGTATCTCATAGTTGTAGAAAATTACTTCTCCATCAAATATCACATTGTCAGCAATCTCACTTTAGGTTTATTGAAAATCAGCTTTCATTTTTTTTTTAAACTGGTAGTCCAACATTCCCTGCTTCAGAATATTTTTCCCCTCAAAATTTTGTCTTGACAACATAAAACAGTCAGTGAACCAAAAGAACTTGAGGGTATACACTCATATTTGCTTGTACGACATTAAAGAGTATAATAGCAAGACTTTCACTACGTGCCTATTAACCCCTGTATTATAAGAGAAACAATAGACTTTTAAAACCGATGGGCTTGTGCAGGAAATGAAGATGATAGCAGAAGAACCGGTACTTCGTTCTCCAAAGGCACCCACTGCTGCCACCTACAGACGAAACAGATTCACAGCGCCTGCCTAATATTAGGAAATGTATTCTTTTACTACAGGACAGTAAGAGTAGTAATAAGTGTTCCCCGGGGAACAAGACTACGGTTCCCCCAACAATTCTTAATTTAGAAAAAAAAAAGTCTTGTGATGTTCAAAATAACGGGCACCTTACTAATTCTGAGTTATCAATGACATGTAAAACTTCAGGTAAATAATTTCAGAAATATTTTCTAAACTTTCAGAATTTTCTTAGAAATAGGAAACCACTGAAATACACAACTTGCCTTTGCTTAGGTAGTACCTTCTGCTAATGATACAGCAACTAAACTTTACCTAAGGACTGAAAATGGGTTGAATGTACCACCAAATATGTATACACGTGTGCTACAAAAGCAGCATAATAGGGTACCTCATGATTAGGTAAGTTCAGGTCTAGTAACAGTTTCTTATAAACCAGTATACAGGAAAATTATATGGAAAGAGACTGGAATATTGTGTATAGGGGTGTCTCGCTTACTTCAGCAGCATACCTGCACATAAAAAGGCTTCTTTCCTTTGACCTGAAACATCCTTTCCGTTGTCTGTAGTTCATACTTTGATGAGCTTGAAAATAAAAAATAAATGTAACAGTTTTATAACTCAAATAAGTAAAGTTTCGATTTATCAGATAAATGAAAGAAATTGGCTTGAAGGCCTAAATACAGGGATGGCCACTATCTGTACTGTGGCACAGTTTCTGTCTGTGGCTTTTGTGACACCTGGCAATTAACAGCTCCAATCAAAGTCCGTGCCCAGGAGTAGATTTTTTTTAATTGCTGCATAATACAGGCCTGCACAACGTACTGCCGGCAAGCGTCTTGTGCATCACAAAGCAAACTTTGACTGGATGGGTGACCACAAGCTAATGCATACTGTTTGTATAGCTGAAGGGTTAGCTAGCACTTTAAGTGTACTAGCTGTAGCTAAATTAGCACCGATGAAACAGCCTAGAGGCAAGCACGCTGCTGGACCCTGGACAACGAAGACGCAGCGCTGCGGTCTGACCGGGCAGCCAGAAGGCACCATTTGTTCTCTGACCTTGAGGCCAGCTGAAAATCTGGAGTTGTAAGCCAACAAGAGCAAGTGTGGCATGGCTAGGCAGGTAGCTGGGCCTTCCTCAGAGCTGTCTCCCTGCCTCGTGCCATCCTCTGCCTCGCACTGCCCAGGAAGCCAAATGCGCCAGGTGGGTCTGTGGCAGACTGAGAACCAGCAATCGGGGAAGGAGGAAAGAGACATAGTGTTAGAGTGGGGAACACCAGTTTGTCATGCGTGGCAAGATGGAGACCTTTGTTAGCATGCTGGAGCCTTTAATAGCTCATCTCCCGGCATGTATTGCATGTATTACTTGCCCACATTAGCATTTAAGCAAAAATTTTAACTTTTAAGTTTCGTGAAGTTACAAAGTTCTGTTGAAGGCACAAACTTCTGTTTTTCAGTTCCATGATGTACTCTGAGTTGTTTGTATCTAACAAGCCTTTTGGAGGTTCACCTATCAAGATCATGTCTGGGGATTTCTGCCCCTTCAGAAGACAGAGGGAATCTGTCCTGTTTGCCCATGCAAATCCTAGAAATGGCCCCAGATCACATATAAAGGTTGCAACTCTATTTTCACATAATGAAAAACCATCTAAGCAAAAAATATGCTACCACCAAACATTTTTTTGTGCTTTGTATTGCTGTGATCACCTCATAAATTTACATTTATGTGTTACGAGTAATATCTAGAGTCTTATATAGGTATAAAACAATCAGATAATATTTGAAATTCTAATATTGGTAAAGTTGCCCACAGTGACATTACCTGCTTTAATTTCAGGTTAAATTATCTTTATTCTTCATTTACAAGTACTTTAAGGAGAGAACAAGTCTGCCTTAATTTCTCTAACAATGCCAGTTGAAAGGCAATTAATCAGGGGTTTCAGAAGAGACACTGCAAAGCCCAACAGGTGAATTTCAGCACCTTGCAGGATCTAGAACGAATGCTGTTTGCAAACACAGTGTTACTACTTGGATGACAGTGACAAAATTTCACAAAGTCACAGAACAGTTGAGGTGGGAAGGGATCTCTGGAGACGATCGGGTCCAACCCCCATGCTCAAGCAGGGCCATCTAGAGCCAGTTGCCCAGGACTGTGTCCAGATGGCTTTTGAGTATCTCCAAGGATGGTGACTCCACAACCTCCCTGGGCAACCTGTGCCAGTGCTCGGTCACCCTCACAGTGAAAAAGTGTTTTCTGATGTTCAGAGGGAACCTCCCGTGTTTCAGTGTGTGCCCTTTGCCTCTGGTCCTGTCACTGGGCACCACTGGAAAGAGCCTGGCTCTGTCCTCTATGCACCCTCCCTTCAGGTATTTATCTACATTGATGAGATCCCCCTGAGGCTTCTCTTCTCCAGGCTGAACAGTCCCAGCTCTCTCAGGCTTTCCCTATAGGAGAGATGCTCCAGTCCCTTCATCATCTTAGTGGCCACTTACTGGACTCTCTCCAGTAGCTCCTCAATTTTCTTACTAAATGCTGAATCCTAGATAACTCCTATATGCCATACAGGCGCATATATAGCTCCTATATACACTGTAAGTGAGCATGTTCTCAGAATATACAGACGAGGCAGCTTTCACTACCACAAATTCCTCCCAGCTTTTGGAAGAAGCCAGCAGAGCCCAGACCTGCCTCTCACCGGGCAGCAGCGAGGCACCGACCCCTCAGAGGAGAACATCGCCTTTATTCCAGTGAATTATCACAGTGTTTGTTCCCAGAGACCGAGTTTTAAGGGAAAACGCTGCGGTGCCCCGCGGTGGCCGGGAGGAGCCGCCTCACTGAGGGCGGCAGCCCCGCAGCCGGAACCGCCTCACGGCCGGCGCAAGGCCCCGTGTCCGGCGCCGGGAGGCGGAGCAGGGGGAATGGTGGCTTCCGCCTTCCCGCCTCCGCCTGTGGATAGTGGCGGGAGGGGAGCGGAGCCGGGTAGAAGCAGGGGAGAGCTTTGCAGGGTGCTGCTGCGAAGATGGTGTCGTTGCTGCCGCGCATCGAGCGGCTTTCGTCGCGGGTGGTGCGGGTGCTGGGCTGCAACCCGGGGCCCATGACTCTGCAGGGCACCAACACCTACCTGGTGGGCACCGGGCCCAGGTAACGACCAGCCCCGCTTGGGGCCTCTGCGCTGCCTCCGGCCCGAGAGGCGTCTGCCGGGCTCTTCCGAAATCCCTCAGTTAGGATAAAAAACAGGAGAAAAACCATTAAGTTTTCGTGGCGGGTGCGCGGAGGCGGCTTGGGCGGGCGGCCGCTGGGTGAGGCGGGGAGCTCGGTGGGGGAAGCGGGTGGGTGCCTCCCCTCAGGCGGTGCCGGACGGTGGCTCCTGCCGCTTGTCCGGCAGTTGCAAATACGTGGGCTAAATTTGTTATTTAGCCCCCTTTGTAAATTGTTATGCCGCGGGGGTAGGATAGCACGGAGGGAAGAGATGGCATCTGGAATATTGGAGACATCTGTTATTACCACATTTCCATGCAATGCTGGGTTCTTTTTTTAACGTTATTTAACTGTCACACGAGCACTCTAAATTCTCTCACTGGGGTTTTTTTTTTTCCCTCCCTTTTTTTTTGTCCACGTGTAGAAGAGTCCTTATCGACACTGGGGAGCCAGCTACTCCTGAATATATTGGCTGTTTAAAGCAGGCGCTGTCAGAGTTCAACATCTCAATTCAAGAAATTTTAGTGACGCACTGGCATGGTGATCATACTGGTGGAATACCTGATATCTGCAAAAACATCCCTAGTGGTAGGCCAGAGATTTTGGATATTGTTGAAAATGTTAGATATGTGGCAAGAAAAAGCTTTTACTGAGTGCTTCTGTGCAAATCACCTGGGTTATTATTCTGGAATCTCCATGTAAACTACATGTCATTTCATGATACTGTTGCAGTGTGTAGAATGAGAGCAATGAATAATCTGAATATTGTAGTTGTAGTACTACAGTTTTTCTTCAAAACCTGTGCATACCTTCATAGTGAATCTTTCTTATGTGTGAGTAATGAGAACCTAGATTACTATCAGCAGTTTACACGATATTAAGAGATGTGAGAAAAACTTGATACTCATTCCTTTCTACATTGACAGTAATGACATTGACCATTATTTTCTCTTGTGTAAAAACAATAAATAACAATCTCTGAAAATATGAGATTCCTTACAGCACACAATCAGTAATTGCTGACAAATTCATAGGCCTGAGATCATGATGGGGAAGAAGATTTCATGTTGATAAACAGTAAGAGACATTTCTGCTTTAGTGTCTCGGAAAAGAATAAGCAATATGGATCATGCGGTTCTTCTTAGCATCATTGGTCTTCGTCACAAGCTTTGTCACAGGCTTTATCAGATCTTGTAAAGTTGCCAGGTACTTATCTGCCGAGAAGCCTGGGCACTGCTGAAAACAACATTGGTGTGTTCGTGAGGATTTTGGTCTTGTCAGCCCATGAGCATGGTTGCAAAGACTAGCAAGGATAAATGCCTTTCTGGGTTGCTATCTGTAGTCGTTCCAGCCAAGGCATGCACAGTTCAGAATGATAGACGCTGAGGGAAGTTGCAGGTCAAAAAGCCTCCATCCAGTGTTAGGCAAATGTTGAATGGTGCTCCTGTGAATTGTAATGCAGAACGTGAGCGCAGAAGTCCTAGTGTTGTTGTAGGAACTTGGGGTTTTTGGCTCTTGATGATTGAAGAATGAACTTTTGTAGAATATAATAATTACTGACATTTCTTTATTAGTTTCACTTGTGCTTTCTGTTCTTCAGAATTGCTGCTGGTACAGGGTGCAGTATTCAGATTCAGTGGCTTTCACTTTCACTTCTGTGGCTCTGGAATAAGGTTGCTTTATAAACAAAGTTACTGTACAGAATTTCTTGTTTCTAGTTTTGTATTCATACTGTGTAATAATTAATAGTACTTGTTCAAAAAGTAGCCTTTCTGTGGAATTAGCTTTATTAGTGACAAATTCAAAACATTGTCTTTCCTTTCTTTAAATAGACTTTGCATATCGCATCTGTAAGCTTCCTCGTGTCCCTCACCATGAAGAAATAATAGAAGGAGGATATAAATATTTTTATCTTAAAGAGGGAGATGTGATACGGACAGAGGGAGCCACACTCAGGTAAACACCAGTTTCTGCAAGTTTGCTGGATCACTTTTTTCTTCAGCATTCTGACACATATATGTATCCTAGCTTCTAATGATTGGATATCCATACATCTAATCTTTTCAACACTTACCATGTAGACTTCCTATCATGATCCAGCAGGGTATGTTTATACAAAGAAATTGTTTTTATGAGTGAGGATTATCAGGAATTAGCCTTTGGTTTTTGGCCTCAGCAGAGAAATCAAGAACATTTTCATTGAAAAATATTTTGTCCGGGAAAATCAAATGGGATTTTACATACTTTCTCACCACTCTTAGGTAAGCAGTTTATTATTAAAATTGATGCTTTTGTGGAAGTTTATGGTAGTCTGAATGGATTATTTTGCATGCCTTTCCTTTTACTTTAAAAATATTTCCCAAGGAGACACTAAAACATTTAATACTTAAAACGTTAAATTTTAAACCTCTAACCTGTCAGATTCTTGTAGGGTGCCAATTTGGGAGGGCTTCTTCCCAGAAAACGTATTGCCTGTCTTGTAAGCATGAATGAGTCTGAAACAGAAAGCCACTCAGCCACCCACACACACCCACACACAAAAAAGATCTGACCGTTCTGTTTCCAGAGTTCTTTCATTAAGAAGGTATTACTCTTCTAAAGACAAATTATCTTTGTTTTCCTCAGTTTAGATGTGAATTATATCCCACTTGTAGAATATGCCAGCTGGCTGACTGGAAGAAAAAATGTAAAAATAAAGGGTATATTTGACCAAAAGCATTTCCTTTTGCTGGTGTAAAAAAAAAAAAAAAAAAAAAAAGTGGAGAGTATTATATTGAATATTGAAGACCCATCACTACCCTAAGTGGCCCATGTTTGGACAAAATCAATTTAGAGATGTAAAACAACTTGTTAAATTTGAATCCAAGACAGGGGTGGCACATTTTGAAGTTTGGGGTAATGCAGCCAAACTTTATGCTTGGTTAAAAGCAGGTATTCTCACCTGGTTAATTCAGTAAGTACTTTAAGGGTACTCTTAGATCCACCACTGGTTCCAAAATAGCAGTATCTGCCTGTTAAATTTTAGTTAGCAACCTTCAAGTTTTCAAGGTGTGCCAGGCAGTGTTGGGTTCTTTTTCCTTTGTTTTTCCGTGTTAGTGGTTAAGCTTCCTGGTAAAGTTTCATCAGGAACTGGAGAATACCACTTCCTACAAAGGCAAGATGCAACCCATCAGCTTGATTTTTATGTTGCCTCAGCAGGGCAATGGCTCACCTGCTTTCTGCTGAACTCAGTGTTCAGTAAGAACTGGAAGTCCTTGCATCAGATGGTGCTGTGCTTCTGGCCTCCCGGCCTGCACCGACATGGCTGGGTGCTCTTTAGCATTGGCCTGTACGCCACGCTTGGCACCAGCTCTGTCAGTTCCTGATCACTGCTTTGATGCATCTGCCATTAACAAGAAGATTCTGATGGATTTCAGCAGTGATGCTGGTCTGAGCTGTGCACTTTCAGTTTGAATCAGCCTCACCATGAGGCCTTCTGCCTTTCCAAAATTTTAGTGAAAGGATGCAGCTCCTTAGCAGCTCAGGTTGCTATATCCATATCAGCTGTCCCTTCACCCTTTGCTGCATTCTAATGCAGTACTCATTCAAGCTGTGGGGTCCTAAATCCTTACCATTCAGATGTTTAATGACCTGCACGTAGAACAGCTAAAAGGCCATGATTCCCTGTTGTATCTGTCAGCTCCGCTCCGCCATGTCATGGGGCTTTCAGGGAAAAATAAATTTCAGGAGACAGAAATTTATCTGGGTTGGGTCCAGAAGTTTATGCTTAATTTCTGAAAGGATTGGCAACATCATCCTTACTCTCTTTCGCTAAGTGCAAGGCATATGTCCAGAACTTCACAGGCTTCAATCTGGAAATAACATGTCAATTTTTCTTTTTAAAGCTTCAGAGTAAAGCCGTCTATAACACAAATTCTACGTGACTAGCCAGCTCCCTTAATGCACTTTTATTATGATGTGTCTTGTAAGTAAAAGCATGTTAGCGATGATGATCTGTGTTCTCTACATGGTATAAGAAAATGGACTGGGATTAGACAAAGTGACAATCTGTTTACATCATCATTTCAGCCTTTTTTGGTCTATTTTTTCCTGGTTCTTGTGGGCTACTTTGTAAGTGTATGATTCTATCATTTGTTTCTAGCTTCTGGAAATGAAGCGTAAATGCTCTATGAAAAACGCTTTTTTTGTTGTTGTTCTTTAAACAGAGTTTTATATACGCCTGGACACACTGATGATCATATGGCTTTACATCTAGAAGAAGAAAATGCTGTATTTTGCGGTGACTGTATTTTAGGGGAAGGAACAACAATAATTGAAGACCTGTATCATTACTTGAAAACTTTGCACAGATTGTTAGAAATGAAACTAGATTTATTGTATCCAGGTAAGTTGTTCTATTTTTAACTGCTCTGTTTTACTTTATAATTTTTCAGTATCTCCTCTAACAATTTGAGAACTCTTATTACAATCAAACACCATTAGTAATATAACAATTCAAGTTTATCACTTAATATATGTCCAGCCCTAAGCTAAGATGACTTTATGACGTGGTGGTTTGCACAACTTGAAAATTTTTCAGTGATAGGTATCTTTCCTTCCTGAGATTTCTCCATCTGAGGGTGAATCTTGTGCTTCTGTGCCCAAAGCCTACAGAGGCCAGAATCTTTCACAGTTGGAATCATATAGCAAATTTGGTTTTCTTTTATTACCCTATCCATTAATGTTACACTGGAAGAAAAAATAATAGTTGTTCTTTTGGTCCTTTGCATCCCCACATACACTGCCGATGTGAGTAACCTAGGAATGGGTTTTGAGAGAGATGTCTGTCCTTTGCAGCAGAGATTAATCACAAATGGATCTTGGAAAGCTGCAGGACTGTCAAATGGTTGTCTTAATAATGACTTAGCTTAAATTTGAACAAGAGCCAAGAGGCCAAACATCATGTTCTAAAAATAAGTTGCTGATTCATTCAGTCTGACTTTGCTTTAATTTTTTTCCTCTGTCTCCCCCAAACCTTGGGAATGCGTTTACTTTTCATATAAACCGCGTGTCTTCTTGACAAGACCAGATTTTAAAAATTCATTATGTAACTAAGGTTGAAGCTCCTCATTTGCTTTTTTCAGAGCTACATCTCAGGATTTTTTCTGACTTTTTCTGTTTCATCTTCTTTAACTTGTCATTCTGAGTGACTTGGTCTACATTCTCAGTTCTGTCTTCCTCCATTAACCATTTATGTTTAGCCTACATAACCAAATCTCTTTTGTGTTCATTCTGAAAATATGCTTCTTTTGAAGTAGGTGTTCTTTAAGTGCTTTATGATCTAAGCATAAAAATGCTATTTAAGAAAAATTTTGTTGTAGATATTCCATGGATGTGGAGGCTGACATAGACAGAAATAGTGAGTTGCTGATAGTTATTGACTTAACTACTGGTAAAGCTAAGAATATTTTAGCCCCCAGAATCTCAGTCTATTGATCAATCGAATGTTCAACTTTCTTTCTTAAATACCTACAAAACACAGTCTGTTCCTGTCGTTGAATTTCTGCCTTCCAAAACCCCATATATGCCAAATTCTATTGGGTTTATCAGTTTCATCTGTTGTATTTCACTCTCTCCTTAATCATTATTTATCTAGATCACATATTCACCAAGGTTGAATATTTGTCCCATTTATCTGTAACTGTTTGCTACACTGTTGTAACTATGTTCATGCTGTACTTGCAGTTAGGAAGCCAGTCGGATATTGCATGTTTTCAGTGATGAGTAGCTAAGTATTGAGATGGTTTGGCACCTGCTTTCTTTTTTTTTAATCCATGCATGACAAAATGTATGTGCGATTGTGTAAAAAGTAACTATTGCCCAATTGGAACAATTTTTTATACTATTGGTGTGTACTACAGTAAAAGGCTAGCTATAGCAGAAGGTAGTTTGCTTTACCAATACGTTCTATATAAGCTCAGTACTTTGACTTTATTGCAGTTTTAGATCTCCATAATTCTTGAACTGTTTCTCTGTTCCCCATCTATGCTTTAGCACTCACACTGCAGCCTCAGAATCAGATATAGGGGAGCGTGAGTTTTTGTAACAAGCTGACTGCTGGCTAGGTTGAGTAGCTGAATTTTGCCAATTCTTCCCCTTCCATGTTTCTTTTTTAATTTAATGTGGAAATGACTTCAGGCAGAATACTCAGGACAGTCTGTTTACAGCCAATAGATGATGAGAATCCTTGGGACCAGAAAAGGGCATTTTAGTCAGCAGGGGGCTCCCCATCCTGTAACAATAAACGATGTTCCTTGATATAGAAAAAAACGGTACTGGAGGTAGGAATCTGTGCCAGATTTCATGAACCAATTATTTTCTTCACTTTTATCCTTTGTGCTTTAATTTCTTATGTGTAAAGTAAGAGAATTTATATTACTTCACAGGGTGTTAGGAGAATAAAAACTACTGTTTCTGATC
The DNA here is from genome assembly GCA_031468815.1 of Morus bassanus. NCBI lineage: Eukaryota > Metazoa > Chordata > Aves > Suliformes > Sulidae > Morus > Morus bassanus. The sequence goes on along the minus strand of CM062567.1, from coordinate 132,842,644 downwards.
ATCTGGGCTATACAGACGTCTGAAATAATATGAAGCTGTCTGATAGAAAGTCTGAATTACTGGAAGGATGGTCATATTGTGAGATCTATTTCACATGCCCAGAAACTTTTTACATTTATGCAGATATTAATTTACTTCTTGGTGAAGTTAACTGTGGTGCTGTCCCTGAAAAATTATGCATGAGAAAGATCCACATCCAGATTTATTTCCAAGCTTTCTGACATCGTTTTAATGTATGTATGTGCATACACAATGGCTATGGATCAGATGATGTAATGGATATGCAATGTGTTTAACTTTGCAAAATGTGGGTTCCATTCCAGGTACTGACATTGGTCTTGTAGTCTAAGTCAACTAAATCACTTGGAGGAGCAGGGACTGGTTTTAAGACTGCCTTGTGATTCCATCTCCAGGCCTTAATTTTGAATACTTTAAAGTGACTTCTGTCATTAGGGAATGCAAGAGAATGGACAGTTACCATTATAGTCTCTGCTCTGTATATATTAATGTGGTTTTTTTCTAAATTTAAACTTTTGTTTTTATAAATGGTAACGTATTTACTAGAGATACTGTTATATTTGTAATTTACTTTGTAAGGAGCAGTAGCTTCAGATTAAACATGTTTGAAATCATTAAATACATGTGCACATGACAGTATAGTTTTATACTTACATGTTACGTATCTTTTATTTATAATACTCTCTTACACAAGGTAAGCTTCAATGTATATTTAGTAATTTCAAATCAGCTGAAGTGAGTGTATAAGTTGAGATATGCATATTTTGACTTGCTGAAGGCTAGATTCCTTTGACATTTCTTTATTTCAGATATTCAAAACATGAAAAATTAGTTGCTCTTTTTCTGTAAGCTGCTTGTCCTCAAGCAAAATAAGCTCTAATTTTAAAAGCCTTAAAACTAAAAACCCATTTAGTCAGTTAACCCAAAAGTACAAGTAAAGGATATGATGATTTTTTAAAAATAGTCAGAGAACCTCAAACGAAACTGTCTGTTTTGAATGATACCCAATAACTTGCAAAAGAAAGGTTTTTTTGTTTTTTACAGTAGTTTCTGTTCTACTCATTTTATAAATTACTTAGAGTTTAGACTGGCAGAGCTGGAAGTTGCTGCTGCTACTTCAGGTGAGGTATACAGGCAAAGAAGTAGGAAGCCTTGCTATAAAAAGCATGTGACGAATCTTCCTGCAAGTAAATTTCTCTATGGGTAAAACATTGTTTAGTTTCTGTGCATGTAACTCTCAGGGCTGAAAAATATTTTCGTTTCATCTGTCATTTTAGTGTATCATGAGGCAGTATTTGAGTTTTCCACAAAGGTTAGTGCTTTACCAATTAAGCCTTTTCCTAACTTGATTCAAAGACCTTTTGGTATGTTGAACATTTCTGACCTGTCATGAAAAGTCCAGCAAGAACCACGTCTGTTTTGTTTATTAACCAGCCAGACATAAAATGATCCACATACAACCTTCCTTGTGCATTGCTTATTCCTGCCCTGACACGTTCCAGTTGGCTCACTGATTTGTCTTCTATTAATTTTTTTGATCATACTTATGAAAGTATGTTCTTAGGGGAATAAAACACAGTGTGTGAGTGAGTTTTGAAGGTCTGTCCTGGGAAATTCATCTGTCACAATTGAAGATGCTACTTCTCTCGCCTCTGTGTTTGCTAGATAGCCTCACAACAGGACAGTGGTACGTGAGTCCTTTGCCTCAGCCACTACTGCTCAAAGACCAGTACCAGTTTAAATCATCAGTATCAATATCCTTTGGGGAGAGCAAGGCAGGCAGACAGAGGTGATATAATAATCTGAATCTCATCTTTCAAGTCTGTTCAGCAGTGAACTCCTTTCCTTTTTTTTTTAATAGCATCAAATAGTCTTTCCTTGCTTTCCTTATTCCATCTGAAGTATTTCCTTTCCCCATTCAGACTTTTCAGATCCCATTACTTCCTTTCCATCTTAATGCTTTTCGATTGTAGACTGTGATGCAGACATTCAAACTTAATTTTAGCTTGTTTATATGGGGGGGAAAAAAAAAACAAACCAAAAAACATGCAAAGAGTGTCTTACATTTTAACATCAAAGATACTCTGATAGAGGTGTACATGCAGGTGCTGCTCCCTTCTTGCGACTTTTAAGTCTACCAGAGTTTACATAAGAATGATTCAATTATGCAACACCATACTTAATTCCAAATTTAAGTAATAGTGCTCTGGTACTCGTGTTTTGATTTAGGTCATGGCCCAGTAGTACGTAATGCAAATGATAGAATCCAAGGCTACATTTCTCACCGACTTGCACGTGAACAGCAAATTCTAAATGTTTTCCAGAAGAATGCTGGAAAATCATATACATCCTCGGAGCTTGTAAAGATGATATACCAGGTAATTGTTGATTAAAAGTTTTTAGATCAAACTAAAGAAAATTGAGGTTATATTCATGAAATTGTATGTAACGGTTTAAGTATTTGAGTAAAGACCATGGTGGCTTTTTAAAAGGAAAAAAAAAGAAAAAAAAGATTTGTTTGTTCAGAATTCATATGTGACTGTGCATTTCAGTTGTATTGTTTGAGCGGTTCATTGGAGTGGGGCCCAGATGATTGTTACAAACTTCTTATTTCACCATCTAGATGGTACTAAGCACTGTTTCATAGGACCAAGCAAAAATAAAGTTGTAGTGCTTGGTTCTAAGTGAAAAGTATGAAGTGACTGTTAATTTTTCATTTGTCAAAGTGTGTTTGGAGTCTTCCTGAAAGATTGGTTAGAACTTCTAGTTCCTGATTTATCAGTTTGCAGGAGGGTGCAGGTGAACTGCAGTTTCACAGAGGTGGATGTTGCCCTCAGAAGTTGGGTAGCTTGCCTGTGCCATTAGACAGGCACGAGAGTAGTTTTTCGCTACTTCATCATTCTTCATGTAACTTCTGTAATTTGTACATGTGGTATGGGGGTTACCCTCCTAGCAAGCAGAGATAAAAGAGATACAGCCTTTGCTTCGGAGGAAGGTGTCAGTGTTGCCAATGGCTGTGGTTTGTGAACAGGTCTGGAACAGCTTCACGACGCATTTTTCATGGTTCTGCTGATCCCCGGTTTCCAAAAGAATGGCTATGTCACATTGAACATTTTGCGATGCCAATGTAGCCTTACCTGTGGCTGTTTATCTCCTGCAGTTTCCCTGCCTGAACAACTACAGTTTTTAAGTATACAGCCATTCACGTGTTTCTGTAAACTACAAACCACTTGTCCTGTCACTATATGATAAGAATTTTTTCAGTACTACTAAACCTTTCATATTAAAAAAGAAGTATAATCTTTCAAAGCTTTGTAAAGATTCACAATTTATTGAGCTCATTTTCTAGTTAATTCTTCCTGACAGACTCGTGTTACTTGGAGAAGAACTTTTTAGTTTTCAAAAAGAAAGCTCTACTGTTAGGAAGATAGTGCTGGAGAGGGGGATTTTGAGAAATGTTATTGGTTTTTTACCTAATGAGCACTGGAAAATTTTAAGAGACATTTTGTCCTCCTAAAGCTGTTGTATTTTTAAATTGTTTGCTCATTTACAGATACTAATTGTTAAAGGATATTTAAACCCATTCAAACATTGTCATGGAATAGAAGTGATAAGTATCTGTGGAGAAATGTATCTTTAAATTTGTCTTTAAAAACGCTCAGCTATACTGACAGCCCAGGGCAGACCAAGCTCAGAAGAGCGCAGTCTTCTTAGTGTTGGCCAAAGTTTGCATAGTACAAATGGATAATGCAAAAAATGAGCAAAGTAAACAAAAATGTGTTATTACCAGTTAAACACTAGTTTAACTGGTGTAAAATTGACTTACTCATTTCAGTTTGTTGTCATTATATAACTAACTGCATGTTCAACATGGCAATTCAGAAGAGGAAAATCTATGTTAATAAACCATGAGTTCCATATATTGAAAAAATCATTGGGAGATATTTAAACAAATACAAAATGCATATTTGTGTTCCCATTAGGAGGTCCCTGAAGATTTACTTCCAGCAGCAGAAAATAACCTCATAGTCCACTTGCAGAAGTTGGAAAAAGAAGGAAGAGTGTGTAAGTTGTGGATGGACGGGTGGAAGGAGGGTCATTTTCGTTTTGATTTCCTATGTACTGTTTCTCATTATATGTTAGTGCATCGTTTCCTGGGGAGAAAACCCTGCAATTAGTTGTAGTAGCTGTCCTTCAGACAATGTGAAGTAGGATTATATACAAAAAGCCTATGGTTATACAGTATTTCCAAATATTTAGAAAATATTTTATAAAGTTTTTGTGACATGCTTAGAGCACAGATTACTGCAATGCATATACCTTTAAATTTTGATTTAAAACATACCATGGAATACATTCGTAATGCTAGCATTTATACCTTTTCTGTATTTTCTGAAATTCATACCGAAATATGCATGTACGTAGCATTTTATGGGATTTCATTTTACGTTTCTGCCTTTTCTAAATGCATATTATTGTATATATGCATTCTAGAGATGGTTACAGTCACGCAGTGTAAATTCTTAGAATTTCTGATTAGTATAGTACTTAAGCAGAGCAACTATATTTAGTTTACTGTTTTTGCATTTTGCCTTTACTTTTAGTGAACAATGTGAAGTATTCTATTTCTGTAATGGCATGCGCATTTGGAAACGCTATTCAGCCAGAACCTAAGGAAAATATTTCTTTCTGTACATTACATAACTGCACCCTGGACTGTCTACTTATCAGTAAATAATTACACGAATATTTAAAACTGTTTCAGATTTTCAGCATTTACCAACCAGAATAAACAGATGAAATTAGTGTATTTTTTCCAACTTAGACCTTCTGTTTATTTTAATGGTAAATCAGCTACTAGGTACTAATTGTGTGAACAAGTGAGACTTAATTTTTGTAATTCAAAGAAAATAAACTAGAGTCACATGAATACCGTCATTACTGAACTTCAGTAAAACAATGGCTTTAAGCATATTTTGTGCAGAATGCTATGGAAGCTTACCAACATGATACTTACTGCACCAGCTTTTAAATGTGATCTCAAGTCTTGGTTATTAACATACATTATCGACCTACACATTTCTCCAGTTTGGCTCCACAAGATTCCTCTGGGGTATCAGATGCTGTTGACTATTTATCCCTTCCTTTTCACTGCCAAAGCAGCTCAAGCAACAGCATTTTCTGTTTAGATGAAGTAGTGGATAAATTAATTTTCTCATTTCAAGGTAGACTTGCAGTCTTCCCTACAGAAGACTGTGTATGCATCATAAATGTCCAGGAATTAATTTGTCTGAGTCAGCTAGTGACTTTCATCTCTTAAGCCAGGTTTTTTGTTGGGTTTTCTTGTGGGTTTTGTTTTGGTTTTTTTTTTCCCCCCAAAACACGCTTTTCATGCTTACTGGACAAAAATAGCTCAGCTTTCCTCAGAAATCACCTTTGAATTTTGAAGAGACGGCAGATAGGGAGCTTCAGTCAGATATCTGTTCACAAAGTAGCAACTGCTTGAAATTATTGGAAAGTTTAAATAGCTTAAAGGAGATACTAATCAGAAGAACTGTGACTCTCTTACTCCAGTTGGAGGTCCTCGATTCAGCTGTGTGCTCCTGCTTTCCATGAAGCACAAGAAGTGCCCTTTAAAGTTTTTTTTGGTTGGTTTTGTTTTGTTTTTTAGTCTTCAGTTTGTGCTCACAGGGAATGAGGAAAGCAATCTCATCAGAACAGTTGGGGTTTTAATGTGCTGACCTCTGCAGTCGTTAAATTTTTAAATACCAGCTTAAACCCAGATCTGTGATAAACACTTAACATCATGTGACCTTTGTCAGTTTTTCAGTTCAAGTTAAGGACATCTGTTAAGGAAAATTGATTCTGTTGGTTCTGAGCATGTAGCATGCAAATGCTTGCGTACTCGTGTTACTTGTTCATTTGGTTTTGATATGATGTCCTTTCCACATAGTCCGAGTTGCAGTATTTCAAGTTTTGTTCTCATTATGGGAGACTTGAGTTGCAGTCATAACACTGTCTGCTTAATTTTCACAAAATATTTTTCCAAAGAAACATGTTGTCAGTATCAGTAATGAATGTGACAGGCATATTACAACGTTACAAGAGAGCTGCTCCATGCAAATTATGGCCATATGCTGTCTGCTGCAGTCATTAACTCACCACTTCATTCAAGGGCTTGCAGTTTATGTTGGTGCATAACTTTTATAACTTCAGTTAGGAGTGATACTGCCTTTACAGTTTTGCTTTTCTCACTTTAAACAGAAAAATAATGTCTTGTATACAGGAGCATGGCACAATATGCGCGTGCACGCTTTCTCCCATGTTTGGATCTAAATATCTTGGTCGTTATTTCACATTTTTAAAACACAGCTGATGAAGAGATAAAAATAATTTGACTGTTCTTAATTTAGCAGCACAGATTTTTTTTCTTTTCTCTAAAGTTCATAAATTTCAGAAAATGCAACAAGTGCTCTGCTACCTCAAATTTCTTAATATCTAGAAATTTTAATATTCTGAACTTTAAAGGATTATTAAACCCTTTTTTGTCAATCATTCTTTATATTGCTAGGTTACGTTGCGAAACAGTTAATCACCTTCCGTTAAAACTCAACACTGGCCTGAAGGAAACTATTCCAATAGTTTTAATAAAAAATGACGTGTACAGACATGCATATGCATGTACAGGTTAAGTCTGAGATAGTCTAATGTTTATATATAACATCTAAGTGTTAGTTTGTGACTAATTTGGTTTTACTTTCTTAACAGTACATGAGGCGTCTCCCAGCTCCAGATGGAGAAGCAATTTATAAGTTACACAAGATTGCTCAAGAATATTTTTAATTTGCACAGTGATGAGCTCAGACGATATGTAAAATAAAAACTAATTCTTCTTTCTTTATTTTTTTTAAAAAGTGGTAAAACAATTTTAAAGCAATGTTCCAATCAGTTAACTGATGTTTTTCATATTCTACTTTATTGGAATTTTTAAAATAACCTGATACGTACTGAGTTAATAAAATGGAATGAGTGTGAAGAAATGAAAGTTACCTTTGTTACAAAATACCCAGCTTTATCATCGGTGGCAGAAGACAAATGGCAAGGTCTTGTAAACTTAATATTACAATATTAAAAAGCAATATTATAAACTTAATAAATCAGATATATAAAAAATATCTAGTAAAGAGAATAGAAAAGATGCTATTCTAAACCTGTTTTCATTTGCTTCTGCTTTTCAAAAAGTGGTTTTCTAGTAAGTTGTCTGTACATTCTAAAAACCAAGTCATTTGTGTTAACAGATGTAAATACTGGGGATATTCAGAAGTAGTAACCAAACTCCAAAGAGGGGAAATGATAACCTTCTGCTCTAGAAAATGATGCTTTTTGCAAACTTCATTGATCTGGTTTTTGGCTACATCGTGACTCTTGCTCACTTTTAACTTCCTGTGCGGTGCCATTTTGGGGTCTTTTTCAGGTCTCCTAGTTCTTCTTCCTTTTACGTTTTCTGTTTACTTGCATTTTTCCATTTCAGCCACTTTTTCCCCCCCCCCCTCCCATAAACCTTATTTTTTTTTTCCAATTCCTTTTGGATTGTTTCTCTCTCCATAATTACTCAGAAGCTTTCGCATGGACTTCTTGCCATGAATAATTATTCCTGCAGCTATTTCATGAATTCATAGTTACCTTTTCCATTGTTAGGAATAAAAAGTTAATTATCACTGTTTTGGTTTTTTTTTTGAAAACTTAATTCACATGCTCTGAATGATGTAATTTTGCTTTAGGAAAACAGAAAGATCAGTGAAATGGCACAGTTTTCTGTCATGAGGTCTGAGAAGCTAAGCCAGCAGGAAACTGGTATGAAGAGGTGATATCTCATTAACTTTCTGAGCTAAAGAAGAAATCTAGTGGCAGGCAAAATGCCTCTGAACCATTTTCTTCTGTTTTCCTATACTTCATTTTTAAATACATGGAAATGGCTTTAGAATTCATTTAAAGTATCATTGGAATTTGCAGGCACCGAAGAACGCGAGAGGATACAAATCAGAGAATTCTGTGTTCCATGCGGTGCTGCGGTAAATGCCTGACATTCTGATGGGCAAAATGAGGGAAACTGCGGTTTAGCCAGACTTGCCATTAATGATCATGTATGGTGTCTCTGGAATATTAAAAGCAGAGGTTGCACTGTTACTAAGATAAATAATAACAATAAAGGATACTTATATCAGCTATGACATGTTGTAAAAGTCTTAAGACCTTGTTGACTACGAGATTATAAATCAGGAGGTGTGTTTGTTTATTTAAAAATAGAACAGTAACGTAAGCTGTATGCCATGTGTGCATAAAAATGGGGATTAGCCTGTTTACATCCCTCGTATTGAATACATTCGTCTGTATATTCCTCTCTGCAGAATGCAGTAAAAGTTAAGAATAAAAACAGGAGAAGGGGCAATTTCTGTCTCATCAAGCTAGAAGGGCAAATGTCATTCGATGCATTAACTTTCTAAGCAGCTGGGGACAGAAGCTGGAAGAAGCACAGACTGTGTTTCCAGCCTTCCTGCCAGCTAATTTAAAGATCCTGTCCTGAGAGGCAGCATCACTTATTAGGCTTAAGACCTAAGTTTGATGGTAGTTACAACCTTTTTGGGGTTTTCTATTTTGTTTCTTGCTAACTTGCTTATTTACATTGCGTTTAAAATGTCATTCTTGGTTATAGCTTTAAGGATGTTTGACGACGAGTGAATTCAGGAAAGGTTCCCAAATAGGAAGGGCATTGTTCTCTTTCTCTCTCTTACTGCGGCTGCAGTAATACACTTATACCACATCCTCCACAGTCCTGCCACCTGAAACCCTCTGAGCTCTGCCGTTCAGCCAGTTCTCGATCCACTCACTGCCCACTCATCTAACCCACACTTCCTAAGCTTACCTATGAGGATGTTATGGGAGACAGTGTCAAAAGCCCCACTGAAGTTGAGATAAACAACACCCACTGCTCTCCCTTCATCTCCCCAGCCAGTCATGCCATCACAGAAGGCTATCAGGTTGGTCAAGCACGATCTCCCCTTGGTGAGTCCATGCTGACTACTCCTGATAACCTTCTTTTCCTCTACATGCCTGGAGATGACCTCCAGGATGAACTGTTCCATCACCTTTTCGGGGATGGAGGTAAGGCTGACTGGCCTAAGGTTTCTGGGTCCTCCTTCTTGCCCTTTTTGAAGACCGGAGTGACATTGGCTACCCTCCAGTCCTCGGGCACCTCTCCTGTCCTCCAGGACCTTTCAAAGATGATGGAGAGTGGCTTAGCAACTTCCCCCATTTCAGACTGTCGGGAATGACAGTGATCATTTGTTTACAGTGATGTGATCGTTTTGAGGCCTAGTATTTCAAAATATGGACATCGGGAAAGAAACCTGGCAAACACAGACCAGCAACCCATTGGCAAGAAGCAGACTCTGACAGTCTCAGGTGTCTTAGATCATCCCGCATTGCCTGAAGAGCCATAAGAAATGTCATGTGGTAGAGGAGGGAACTCCAGGAATAGAAAGGTGTGGAAGCTGTTCAGATGAGGCAACAGGTTGCCTTGTTTTTAATTTCAGTACAGCAGTTTACACTGTATCGTCAGGCCAGACACAAAACCAGGCTGAAACCAAGGCGCTCTGTGCCTGCATAAGAGGACTTCTAGCCAGAGACCTGAGGCACTTGCTGATTATAGCTCGAGAAAAGGATGTCTTATCCCAGTTAAGTCCTGTTTGTTACATTCTGTAGAGATGAGATGACCTGATTTCTTTTAAGGCTGAGGGGGGAAATAGATGCAAGATGATACTGCAAAAAGGATTCTAATTTTTATCCCAGCCCAGGGTACTTCACGGGTATAGTATGTTACATCCATGACTACGTGGTACGCAATCGGGGATATACTTTCACATTGTTAGTGTTGAAATAACGTTGTTTTTACTTTAGAGTTACAAAATACTGGTGTGGCCAGGGGATGAAGAGATTTCTAAGATACAAAACATCTTGGGACTGAAATATGAATGCTTGTTCTGTTTAAACTTTTATATTTAAAAAAAAATCATTAACCGTGAAGGGAAAAATTTCTGTAGCCTTTTCTGTATTTTAAGTACCCCGGTACCAAGTATCCCTGTCTTCTGATTTAATAAATTCATACCATACCTCTCACCATCTTCACAGCTGACGAAGGTGTTTCACAGTTGAAAAACCCAGTCGAACGCTCATCAGGCTGCTCCAGGAGTCCGTCACTGCTCCATGCAGCGAAGCCAGCCTATTCAAAACAGTTCATACAACGTATTTGGTGCACCCTCTCCCTCCCGGCAAGGCAAAGCCGTACGGAATAGCTGCATCTTAACCTGTTACTCCGTATTCGTTAGCTGTTGGCAGCAAAATCCGTTCTGACAACGCTAAACTTTGGCCATGAATTACTCCTTTTCTTGATCTTTTTCTTAACGTCCGTTGGGAGTTATCTGTCAGCCAGAAGCTTTAATAAATAATAGTGTCAAGCTTGGGGGGTTTAAAGGACAGCTCGATTCGGCCTGCATGCTTTCTGCATCAGTGGTGGTTTCTCAGACCTCTTCCTCCGTCTGGTTTAACCTGGTAACAGCCTTCCGTGACCGGGTTGGGGTTTTTAACCCACATCTGGCCTCCCTTTTAACGTCTCTTCCGTCCCGCTTAGCTTTTCTTCCCTTCTGCTTTCATGTCGTTGGATTCCTTGTTACCGTCACGCGGATAACGTATGTTACCTCTGGCTATACGGTACAAGGCGAGCGGCGGGGACGGCGGGAGCCCGCTGCCCGCGCGGTGCAAGCTGCGCCCCAGCCGCCACCGTAAGCAGCCCGGGGGCCCGGCTGCCCCCTGCGGGGTCCCGCCCGCCCGCTGCCGCGGCTCTGACCGCAAAGCTCAGCCGCAGCCCCGCCGGGAAGGAGGAGGGCATCAACGGTGAGCCCGGGCGCCGGGGGGTGCCGGCGGGGGGGGGGGGGGGGGGGGGAGCCGGGAGCAGCGCACACGGCGCCGCGGGGGCGGCCCGGAGGGCGCGGGCCCCGCTCGCCCCGCCGCGCGGCCGCCTCCTCCGCGACCCCGGCGGGACCCGCGGCCATCTTCTGTCGCCGTTGCCTCGGTGGGAGAGGGGAGCTGAGCCGGCGCCCAGCGCGGGCTCCGGGATAGCGCCGGCGAGTAGCCGGCCGGGGCTGCCGGGCACGGCACGGCACGGCACGGCACGGCACGGCGGCCAGGCCGCGCCCCGCCCCGCCCCCGGTGGGTTTGAACGGGCGGGCGCTGCCCCTCGCCGCCCCCGGGGCCGTCCCGCCGGCCGGCAGGGGCGCTGCTGGCGGCGGGGGCTGCTCCCTGCGGCCGGGCCGGGCCGGGCCGGGGCGGGGCGGGGCGAAGCGGAGCGGCGGCTGCCATTCCTCGGCTGCGCGGCCGCCTCCTCCCCCTCCGCCTCTTCCTGGCCGCGGCGAGAGGAGCTGTGCTGGCAGCGGGGAGGCGGCGGCGGCGGCGCCCAGCTCCCTGCCCGCCATGGCGATCCGCAAGAAGAGCAACAAGAACCCGCCGGTGCTGAGCCACGAGTTCGTCGTGCAGAACCATGCGGACATCGTGTCCTGCATGGCCATGATCTTCCTGCTGGGGCTCATGTTCGAGGTGAGGCGGCACCGGCGCCCGCCGCCCCGGCGGGTTCGTCCCGCTTCTCCCGCCCCGCTCCGCCGGGTGCTCTCGGCGCTGGGAAGGGAGGGCGCGGGGGTCCCCATGCGGCGGGGGCGGGCGGGCGCTAGGGCGGCCCCTCGGCCAGGGCGGGCACCCCCCGCCGCACCTGCCCGCCCGCCCACGCCCTCCCCGGGCCGCACGGCCCCGCCGCCCCCGGGGAGCCGAGCCGAGCCGAGCCGACCCCCCGCCGCGCCGCACGGCCGGAGCAGCCAGCGCGGCCGCCCTCCCCGCCGCTCATCCTCGCTGCCCCGGGGCCGGCCCCTCGGGGAACGCCCTCTCGGCCCGGAGAGGCGCAGCCAGCACCCGGTTCCCGTCTCCGCTCGCCGCCTGCGAGGGGAAGGCCGTGCCCCGCCGCCCCCCCAGGGCAGCTCGGCGCCGCCGTGAGGGGTCGGCGAGAGGGGCGGCGCGCTTCCTCCCGCCGCGGCGGCGGGGGGCAGTTCCTGCTGGCGGCGGGGTTACGTGGCAGTCGGAGCGCGGCGGCGGCCGGGGGAGGGGTGTGCTGCGGCCGCGCTCGCACCGCGGCGGGGGCGGGAACGGGGGGGGGTGGGGGGGGGGGGCGAGGCCAGGCCCGGCCGCACAGAGAGGGCCGATCCCCCGCTCTTTGTGTGCGCGGCGCCGCCGCCGGCACTACGGCTCCCGTCGGGCCGCGCGGCGGGGAAGGGAGGCGGGCGGTGGTGCCCTTCCCGCCCGGCCCCTCGCGGGGCTGCCGGCGGCGCTGCGGGGGGCCGCTCGCCTCAGCGCGGGGTCCAGCCGGGCGTCGCGGGGGGCGCCGCCGTCCCGCCCGCCGCCGCGTCGGAGCTGGGGCCGGGTGGGAGGGCGGTCGAAGGGAGCTGGGCCTGGGGCCCGGCTGAGGGCCCTGCCGCTGGGCCCCCGCGTTGGATGCGCTAATGTAAAGCTTCTCCTAAATGACGTGAAAAGTTAGTGAACTCTGGTGGAGGGGTGCGTGGGGACACCGAAGCCGTGAGCTTGGCTCCTGAGCCAAAGCGTGCCTGCTTGGCTCTCCTCCGTTTCCCTGCTGAGAGAACCGAAAAGGTAGCTCACCTGTGTGGCTTCCAAATTGTTCTTGGGTGTGTCCCGCCAAAGAAAGACACTTCCACTTCTGTTGGCTGAACGCTTCTGGATTTTGGGTGTTTTAGCCATTTGTTTAAAGTCGTGGGCCTTTTGATTATATGGACGGTTTTCAGAATAACTTTATCCAGCTGTTGATACTGCGCAGCACCAGAGGACAGTGGAGTTCGGGGGGAGGGGGGTCGGAATATGTGGAAGGAAAAAAACAGGGCAGACCAAGAAAGCTGTTGTGTTTGGGTTTACTATCAAAAACCACCACAACAGTCCTTATACGGTGGTTTTCTGGGGATTGAGGTTAAAGAGATGGACTTAAACCGTTACCTTTTATGTCTGCTTCTGGCTTACTGTATTTACAGTATTATTGGTAGGGTTGGAAGTGTTGGGGGGGTTGGATGTGCTGAAGTCTTTTGTTTCCAGGTTTTTTTAATCCAGGGTGTTTTCCACCCCAGCGTAGAAGGGCCGTATGCCTTTGTTGGTACAGAAGTGGTATGGCTGAGAAGATTGCTGCAATTCTTTAAATGCTTTGATGTAGGTCTTGGAAATCACTTGCTGTGGTTAATGTTGGTATGGTAAGGTGTTTATGCTGCCTGACTTGAAAATCTAGGGCTTGTTTACAAAGTGCTAGTTTTAAAAATACATCTTATTTCTTGTGAATGATAATAAATGCTGGTAGTAACCTAATCGTTATCTTCAGATACTCAAAGTATCCTTCCAGGACTCATAAAGGAGTTTGGTTTTTTGGTTTTTTGGGTTTTTTGTTGGTCCTATAAATACAACAGGGATGCTAGGCTTTTACAGCAATGAGAAACGATCAGATCATAAATATTGTAAAGCATGGTTAGTTTTTTCTCTCTGTTAAGATATGTTAGTTCATGTTGGGCTTCAACAAAGATGCGTTAAAGTTGAAAATTAATTTACGCTTATTGACAGAAAGAAACTTGTGCTCCTGCTTATTTATTGGGGCTTTTATAGTATCCCCCCCCCCCCCAAAAAAAAAGGGGGGGGGAAGCCTTTAGAATAAACTCCCCTCCCCCTTTTATTCATTCTGCTATTTCTTACTGCCCATCGTAAAGGGGTAGTACCACTACTTCTAGATTTCATTTTGTTTTACACTGCTTGCGAAAGGATCCCCAGGGTCAAAAGAATGCTAATTGTATTGAGTTAGCATGCATCTGGCCTGAAATGGTTCCCCGCACTTTATGCCTTTTCTCTACATTTTCCGAATCACCCGCAGTTTTATGAATATGGTACTGACCTTCAAATTTTGTCAAATCAAAAAGTAGTTTTAAATGAAGTTTATTCTCAGCCATTGCTGCATGCACTATGGTCTAGGGATTACATGATGTTGTACATTCTGTTAATGTAATAATACAGTGTGGACTGGAGAAAGAATGGCAGCGTGTGTTTTCGTTTTAATGTTGTAGAAAAGACTACTTGTAAGTAGCATTTCTGAGGATATTTCATTCAGGAGATTGGGTGTTCTGTAAACAAACCTATAGAGATCATGCAATGTGTTCTGCCTTTGGAAAGTCAGGCGAAGTGGTGTGATATTGGGAGTTGATCAGGTCTATGGGAGGGGACAAACGTGCTGCGGAAGGGTGATAAAACTACGGGCAAATGTTTTCAGTTTAACAGTTTATTTCAGTGAGAATTTGTAGCACTTGTGTTTTTTCTTTTTCAGATTACAGCAAAAGCAGCTGTCATTTTTGTTACGCTTCAGTATAATGTTACCATTCCTGCCACAGGTATGTACCTTGCAGGAGGTTAGTTATGAGACAGTGTGTTCAGACATTATTAGCATGCCGTACTTTCTAGACTGAGGTGAGGGTAAGTGAATTTGTCAATTTCAACAGATAATCGGCAATTTTCAAGGACTTCACTTTATTTTTAGTAAAACTCCATTTTAATTAGGTTATGGACAATGTTTCTGTTCTGCCGGATTCATCATTAGTGCTAAAACGCCATCTGACTGGTAGATAAGCTCACATTAATTCTTACTCTGGTTTTGCAAGTGACGAATGATCGTTACTAGTCAAAGCGGGGTGATAGTTCAACATAATTTTACAGTCCCCTTCCAATGCGTTTGGGAGAGCTTCCTAAGTGCACTTAAGTTTTCATTTTTATAGTACATCTTTCCAGAATCAAATTTAGTTCGTGATGTGATAGAGAAGATGACTGTAAACAGCCTAGTGACCTAGCTCATGGTGTCAGTTTAATTTGACTTCTGTTTGTTCAGCTGACTGCAAACTACTTCTGTCTGAAAGGTTTCACTTTGAGAAACAAACTTATTAGCCACTAATATGTATTGGTGCCTAACAGCTAATTCTGTTTGTCTTTTAGAAGAACAATCTGCAGAAACAATCTCTCTCTATCACTATGGCATCAAAGACTTGGCTACAATTTTCTTTTACATGCTTGTAGCAATAATCATACATGCTATAATTCAGGAGTACATACTGGATGTAAGTACAAAATATTAATTCTTTTCATCGAGATAATTGTCAGGTTTTAATTAACTTATAAGTTATAATCTTAAAGTCTAACTTTTGCATTAAAGCTTTTCACTGTTAAAACGCACATTGAAACTAGATGTTCTAATGCAGTTAAGTAAATGTCAAGTACTATAAATACACATAAATAACAAGTACACATAAATAACAACGGACTTTCATTTCAGAAAATTAACAGGAAAATGCACTTTTCAAAGACAAAGCATAGCAAGTTCAATGAGTCTGGGCAACTTAGTGCATTCTACCTTTTCTCCTGTGTTTGGGGAACAAGTATTCTTGTTTCTGTAAGTATGATTTCTCTTCTGTTTATATTACGAGATTTCAAAAACTTCACTTACGATGATGATAAATTACTTTTCGGCTTATTTTTCTGACTTTAGCTGGTTTTAATATTAAAGCAGGGACAAGTTTAGGGATTCGGTGTCAGTTGTAGTCATCACTGAGTCCAGCAATGTTACTGTTGCTCAGTCTGAGTTAATTTGATTTACTGTCAACTGAATAAGGTAAAACTTTTTAACTGTGGTGACTTATTAGTGTAAAATAAATGTTAAAAACCCGTCATACATAGCATTTTTGCAGCCTGGGGAATGGGTGTATTGGCAGATTGCTGTAGGCTCAGGCAAGCGTGTGCTTTCAGATGAAATGCTCTTTGCTAGTGGCTGTATGTGTATGAGCTTAGTTTCAAAAAAGTGGAAGAGTATGATTTTTTTTTAATTATTATTATTATTTCCCCCCCCTTAACATAATGGTTCCTGACAAAACTTTTCCTTAGCTAAGCTCGGAGCTTGTCAGCCGTTTATAAGGGAAGACTTACGGCTATAGTGATGCTTGAAATAACCTCTGTCTCATGAGATCACGCTATCTTGAATGAACACTTGGTTTGTTTGGTTGCTTCTTGTTCTTCTAAGCCAATACAGCTGACACTTGTTTTTTGGCTTCTGTAAGAAGTAATATCTGCAGCTTTTACTTGTGTGTGTAGATGTGCGCATGTTAGTATGCACATACGCTTATATGCATAAATATAAATAAAAATATATAAATAGATACATGTATGTATGTTCATTCATTATTTCTGACTAGGAAGTAGCATCTTTGAAGGTTTATTGTGGGTTGTTTGTTTGTTCGTTTTAGGAGAACTATATATCAGATCCAACTTCTCTGTGGAGGGACTATCCGCACACTCTGATTCCGTAAGGCCTCTTCCTTAGAGGATTGTTGGGGAGAGGAGGGAGTGTTTTAAGCTTAGGGTGTGTCACATACAATCTGTGTAGAATAAGTAGTCTGTAAAACTACATTAGTCACTAATGTATGTTTGCTGGTATTTATGGAGGAACCTGATTCTCTGTCAATTTGTAGCATACAGAGTTCTCTTTCTCTGGGCTATTATTTAACGAATTAAGTTTTTGCAAGCTTTATCTTAATGATTTTGTTTTTAAAAAAATCTTACTTTTGAGTTGGCTGGCTTGAAGGATCTGTATTTTTCTTTCTTTAGAGACAGTGATTAAATGTGTTCACTAGAAAGCTTCTGAAATGTTTTAAGTCCATTAATAACAAGTAATATTCTTCCATTCTTGCTGTATTGTACAGGTTTCAAATGAAGTTTTTCTACATCTTACAGTTGGCATACTGGTTTCATGCTTTTCCAGAATTGTACTTCCAGAAAACTAAAAAAGTAAGTTCAAAATGTTAAATTGAAAGGACTCCAGGCAAAGCAACTCAAACCATGGAATAGTTAATTTCTTTTGGACTTCCAGAGTAATGTGCTACCCTAGATTCCTACCCTCTTCTTAGTTGTGTTACCCATCTTTCCTGATGGAATTTTGGGTGCTCAGATGTCCAAGTGAGAAGGTAGGTTTTTTCTTTTCAGTTAAATCCTGTATTTCTAACTGCAGTAAAATCACTGTTTATCTGTTGTGTAAACAAAAATTACTATCTCTAAAAGAATTTTCCCTTGAGCAAATGAATGTGGCATTTTCTTTTCAAACTTTTTTTTGTTTGTTTCTTGTAATTAGCAGTCTGAAGAGTCTCACTGAAATCTAGAATTGCTTCATAAATCATGGTACAGGTGTTAGAATATAAGCGGTGAATAATTTGATAAATCCAAGGAATATTAAACTCTGGGGTTTGATTTAAATACCACTGTCCTCAGCAGAAGTTCTGGTTAGTTGTATATTGAGATTTTTCAATGCTCAATTTTTAACAGCATCCTTTTCCCCTTAAGAGTTTTCTCTGTTGGGGTTCTCAAAACACTGAGTTTACTGTAGATTTTTTTGTAGCACACTTTTCTCCTTCCTGGACCAATTTAAGTAGTCTCTTCGCATGTTTTTGCTCAGGCTCATTTTGCATATGCAGTTTAAAAAGAAAACTTTTATGTTTTAAACTTGGCTTCACCAAGGGCAAATCGTGCTTGACTAATTTAGTGGCCTTCTGTGGTGGAGTGACTGCATCAGTGGATGAGGGAAGAGCTACTGATGTCATCTACCTGAACTTCTGTTAAGGATTTTGATATGGTTCCCCACAGCATTTTTACCTCTGAACTGAAGAGAGATGGATTTGATGGATAGACTGTTAGATGGATAAGGAACTGGCTAGGTGGCTGCTTCCAAAGAGTTACAGTCAGTGGCTCAACGTCCAAGTGGAAACCAGTAACAAGTGGTGTTCTTCAAGGGTCCGTACTGGGACCAATGCTATTTAATATCTTCATCAATGATATAGTGGGATCGAGTGTGCCCTCAGCAAGCTCACAGATGACACCAAGCTGAGTGGTGCGGTTGATTTGCTTGAGGGAAGGGATGAGATACAGAGGGATCTTGACAGGCTTGAGGAGTGGGTCTGTGTGAACCTCGTGAAGTTTTTCAAGGCCAAGTGCAAGGTCCTGCACCTGGGTCATGGGAATCCCCAACATTGGTTCAGGCTGGGGGATGAAGGGATTGAGAGCAGCCCTGCCAAGAAGGACTTGGGATACTGGGGGATGAAAAATTGGGCGTGAGCCAGCAATGGGCACTCACAGCCCAGAAAGCCAGTTGTATCCTGGGCCGCATCAAAAGCATGGCCAGCAGGTCGAGGGAGGTGATTCTTCCCCTCCACTTGGCTATGGTGAGACCCCACCTGGAGTACTGTGTCCAGCTCTGGAGCCCTCAGCACAGGAAGGACATGGAACTGCTGGAGTGGGTGCAGAGGAGGGCCACAAAAATGATCCGAGGGCTGGAGCACCTCTGCTGTGAAGAAAGGCTGAGAGAGTTGGGGTTGTTCAGCCTGGAGAAGAGAAGGCTCTGGGGAGACCTTATTGCGGCCTCTCAATATTTGAAGGGGTCTTATAAGAAAGATGGGGAAAGACTTTTTATCAGGGCCTGTAGTGACAGGAGAAGGAGCAATGATTTTAATCTGAAAGAGGGTAGGTTTAGATTAGGTAGAAAGAAATTCTTTATGATGACGGTGCTGAGACACTGGAACAGGTTGCCCAGAGAAGTTGTGGGTGCCCCTTGATTGCAAGTGTTCAAGGCCAGATTGGATGGGGCTTTAAGCAGCCTGATCTAGTGGAAAGATGTCCCTGCCCGTGGCAGGAGGGCTTGGACTAGATGATCTATGAAGGTCCCTTCCAAGCCAAACCATACAGTGATTTTGTTGTTCTGTGACTAGACTGTGTCTCTGCTGCCAGAGTTCTGCTTTATTCAAGAAAATGAAACACATGTGTTATGCAACCATAGGTCTTTGTTCAAGAGCCTAGAAGAGGCTTGGGAAAATAGTAATGAGATGCTTTGTTTTCATGCTGATCAGATGTGGTATAAACACTGATGTTTTGCAGATACACTGCCGCTGATTTTCCCATATTGCACTAGTGATCTCTTGAATTTGACTTCATATCCAAGTGTGGAGTTTTTTTAACGTAACTTCAAGAAAGCTGTCACAAGTGGCAGAAGTGCTGTCTCCTGAATAGTAGTGTTTTACTGGGTCACTGCTTGGAATTTTGGTCTCTATCTTTTGCATTAAGTTTTAAGAGTGATAGTTCATTTGTTTTAGCAAGTTCATAGTTGATATTTCTTTCACGACAGTTTAACCTTTGCCATCTTGGCTTCTCTGCCTTATTCCTTATCTTGAAGGAACTGGCTTCTTTTACTCAGGTCTAGTTGGCTGTACTGCTGACGTAGACAAGAAGTTCTTAACTCAGCTTTCTGTATAGTAGTGTATACCTCCACCTGCCTTATTCCAGTAGGCCTTCAGTCTCTGACAGTTTGTCAAAGCAGGCAGCATGGGCTATTTAAATGTTACCTCTGTTCTGAAGATACAGTGCAAAAGGCTCGTCCTGGTAGTACTTCGAGAAACTGAGCATTGGTACTGACTAGTCACTAATTTGTCTGAAAGAACTTGGTTTTTATTCTCTTTCAGATTGTTTAGAGTAGGTCTTTATTTGTTTTCTTGCTCTTTGTGTATGTCTGTGGTGTTTGCTGTTGTCGCAAGCGTTTGATTCTGTGCTCTTCTTGGCTTTGAGGTGGACTGTTGCATAACATAGCCTAGATCTTACAAGATTAAATTTTTGTCTTCTATACACGTAATTAAAAAAAAGCTGGAGCCCCTTGCTTGGAGTTTATGGAATATCTCCAAAAAGTAGGAGTTTCTTAAGCACAACTGAATGTACTCTGCATACCACTTCAAGACAGGTTTTTGTTGTGATCTAGCATACCTTAGTGATTCTTCTGTTCACTGATGGCACCTTCTGCTTTCCGTGTGCTGTGCGTCTATACTTGAATTCATGTCTCTTCCCCTTTATTATTTCATTTCCATGAAGCGTTCAGTTGAATGGGGCTGGCTAAAACCTAACTTGAAGTGTGACCATGTGGCTTAGCATGACTGGTTAATAACATTGTTCTCTGTATTTGCCAGCAACAGTGTGCCAGAATCCTCGATGATCTTGAACTTTTAAAATAGACGTCAACTCTTGGAAACCTTTTCATTTTGGTTCATAGACTGTTGTTTTATTTTTGTCAGCAATCTGACAGAATCTGATGGGCAGTGAACACGCAGAACTGTAGGAAGTTATCTGATGATACAGTAATATATACCAAATAAGTATTGTAATATCTAATACAAATTCACAGTAGTCCTATTAAATAAAAATGGGCCCTTTTAAAAAGCATCTTTTTGACGTTTGATGCGTTTTCTCACAGTAGCATATGTCTAAGTTACCAAATGTTATTGACAGGTAAGCAGTAAGTTATGTGTGGAATTAGATAATCTAGGCTGAGTAATTCAGTGCCAGAACAGGCCACATTGAGGTAGCTGATAAACCAAGAAGAATTTCCAAGACTAGGGAATAGTTTGTAACAATATATGACATTGTACAATAATGTATAACGTTGTGTATAATGCATAATTACTTTTTTCTTCCTAATAGGAAGATATCTTTCGCCAGATTGTCTACATTGGACTTTATCTCTTTCATATTGCTGGAGCCTATCTCCTGAAGTAAGTCAATTGTAAACTTTCACTGGCTTCATTTGCTGCCTTAAACATCTAACAAAATGTCTGAATGTTTGTTTTATTTGCTTTGATAGCCTGACCCATCTTGGACTTGTTCTTCTGGTATTGCATTACTTCGTTGAATTTCTTTTCCACATATCCCGTCTTTTCTACTTCAGTGATGAAAGATACCAGAAAGGGTAAGTAGTCTTTATCTTTTAAATTACTGTAGTTTCTGTCTCAAAGCCTTTGTACATTTAACTAGCCAGAAACCAAAATTACAGGGAAGTTCAAACAATGTTTCCTTAGAGGCCACAGTTCGCCAGACTAGTTTTAATATTTATATCTCGAAAACAACTATTTTTTACCTTGTTCACCTATTTAAGTAAATGTTAGTAGCAGTATAAAGTGAAATAAAATCTTACACTATGTACTAATATTAAAAAAAAGATTCATAGAGCACTCTCTTGAAGTGGTATGCATAGGTTGCTAATACAGCCAGTTCTGTATAGTATATAGTTCCTGTAGTATAGGAACTAGTAACATGCTTGTGTTCTATAGTAATGGAAAGCACTTTCTGTTGAGCTGAAATTAGTTTTCAGAACATATTTTTGGTTTGTAGAAAAAGATTGTGAGGCAGGGCTTTTCCTGCTTTTTGTCTTCTATGAGTACTAGAAATACAAGACTAGGATAGGTACGAAATAATGAGTTCAGGTAAGTTCTTAAATTTCAAATGAACTCACATGGTGAAGAGTAAACATTTGCATTGTTAGTACTTGTGTTGTGAACGGAAAATTCATTTAGTGTTTGTGATGTTTTTCTTTGTAGATTTTCACTGTGGGCAGTTCTTTTTGTTTTGGGAAGGCTTCTCACCTTGATTCTCTCAGTCCTCACTTTTGGCTTTGGACTGGCAAGAGCAGAAGATCAGCAGCTGAATTTCAGTACTGGAAACTTTAATATCCTGGCTGTTAGGTATAGTAAACATGGAACAGTTCTTAAGCATGAGCTGTAAACCTGTGTTAAATACTCAATATAAACGGTATGGTATTAATGCTAGTAATTCTGAATGGTTCAGTGTTTTCATGCAACCGGTAGGATCAATAGGAACAGCTTCTGTAACAAATTTATAAGGCACAGTGAAATGAGTTGAAGAATTTACAGTCTACAGCAGAAATCTGTAACTCATTTTTTTGTCAGAAAAAAACAGAAATAAGAGGAATATCCAATTACAGAGATTACTTTCAAATGTTTTAGAGTTAGTGAATTAAACTCACTGCAATTATATCTAAAATTTATCTACAGAGGTCGAGGCATTATGCCCAGAGCATCCTTGGTCCTGGTTGAAGATTCCTGCCTCTTTCTCTGCCTTTATTATGGCTCCTATTGCTGTTATGTGGTGCAGAATGTTCAACCAATGCCCTGGCCTTTTTAGGAATTACATCCAGAAAAGAAAGTTATTAAAACATTGACGATGTCAGCATTACCGTTGCAGAATTTGTACTTGGAACTGCAAGACTCTCTTAAACCATTTACAGCTGTTACTACCTGGTACCTTGTGAATAATACTGAGAAAGGAGAAAGCAGGGAAAGAAATCTACGGCTTCCTAGTTTTGATGAAGGGGCAAAGACTTCACTCTCACTGTATATCTAGTTTTGTTCAGCTGTGCTAAGCCCAGTCACCTGGTGTGACCTAACTCTTCCATGGCTTAGAAAATGGATGTTACGGGGGGGGCGGGGAGGGGACGATGGACTCAAAAAAAAAAAAAAAAGACCCCAAACCCTTGAACTTTTACAAATTCATGTTATCTAGAAGGAATCACTCTAATGTGTGTGAGCAACCTGAGTAAAAAGGCAGTTTGACGTACAAAAAAACTATCTGAGGTGGTGTTCTACTTTCCCTTTCTACCTTTACTTGTGTTTTGTTTCTAGAATCAGTGTGCTGGCCTCCATCTGCATGGCTCAAGCATTTATGATGTGGAAGTTCATTAATTTCCAGCTTCGGAGGTGGAGAGAGCATTCTTCTTCTCAGCCTCAGTCAGTGAAAAAGAAGTTCGTTACAGCTAAAGGAAAGACCTCCAGAAAAGAAAGAGGTTTGTATTTTTGGTTTTCCTGTTACTTTGACTTCTCAAAAACAACTTTAGGTAATGGAGAGCCTTTTTTTAATATAATTGCTGAAGAAACATGTAATCTCATGCAAGTGAGATGACTCAGTTACAGAAGAAGTATTGGTGAATGTTGTGGGTTGGTTTTTTGGTTGGTTGGTTTTTTTTTAATTAAAAAAATTCACTATATATGAATTGTTTGGGTTTTTTCTTCTAATTGACTGAATGAAGGAATTACCATTTCTTTAGTTAATGCAACATGAGATTTTTATTAGTCTTATTTTATTACTTGAGCAAAATGTGTCATGCTTATGTTTCATTCCCTTCTAAAAATGTCTGTTCGCTTTTTATATCTGCTCTCATAATCAATTACTTCCAAATTTTTCTTGCAATTAATTTCAAGCTTGTTTTTCATTGCCACTAAACTCTGAGGTTTTAGGGCAAGGAGGAGGTTTGATGATCCGGTAAATAAGCTTATATTGGACTGTTTTTACTAAAAATAGAATTTTGGTATTTCTTTGAAGGGGAGGTAATAACTACTTACTACTCTAAACCTGTGTAGAAGCATTTGGAAATGAACTAATGACTCCAGGTTTGACTTCTTGATTATGCCACACTCTTTTTATGGAAAGGGCATGAAAGATGAACTAAATGCTTTTTCCTCCAAGGAAAATTATGTGCTCCATTTCAAAAAAAAAAAAAAAAAAAATCCCCACGTTTCAGTATTTCTGTTGTACCAACAGTTAAGCTTCTGTGTACTTAATTGCTAGCTTGAATAACTTCTGCACTTTCTTTGAAGCTGCTTGAGTCATTTCAAAAGCTTATTTCAGCTACCAATCATGTATTGCCAACCTGTTCCACTTTTTGGTCTATTGAACGTAACATGCATAAAGACCATTTGCACTGAGAACTAAGATTTGTGGTCAGATATCAAGTCAGTGATTTAGTTTTTTAATTTTTTTTCCAGGTTCCTTTTTTATTAATATCATGTGCTTTAGAGTATTTCTGTACTCCCTTTTGATGATTTGTAATTATCACAACTTGGCTTTTGTGTGTTAGGGTTTTTGTTTTCATCAGAAAATCCAGTTGGTCTCTTTTTAATTGAATGAAGGTAGTGTCCTATGTAGGTGTCCTACTTAACCAGAGCTTCATGTTCATTGTGTCTTACTATGTTTTTTGTGGAATTAATTTAAATCATCTATGACAAATATTTTTTAAAGCATAAACTTAAATAGTGTTTTAATCAGCAAGTCAAAAATATAGTAGCTTTTTAAAATCTCTTAAATTATTTCATTCGAGTAATTCGGTGAATTTGCTGGTTTTCACCCAACTTCGGTGGAGACTTGCAAGTTGTAAACGAATAGTGAAAAAGGCAGTTAGTTGGACTTGTGGTTTAATTCACAAAAGAATTGAGCTATGCCTCTCTTAAAGACTAGGGAATTTTACAGCTTATTTTAAATGGAAAGAAACAAACTTCAAAATCCAAAAGGTTTAGTGTTGTTTCAGATTCTTCCATTTTGAAGATTCCTGTATTGTTATCTATTCAGAACACTCGCACAGGATGCAGCAACAGTGTTTTTGAAAGAGTAATGTATGCAATTACAGTTTAAAACAGTTGTCTTTTCCTTTCTTTTTTTTTTTGTGGTTGGATGGATTTTTGGAAGCCAGGGCACAACAAAATGTGTTACTTGTAGGCTATGCCAAAAGCAAGAAATGACAGTAGAAAAAAACGTACTGGTGATATAGGTGGGGTACCCAGGCACATGTTGATTCTTGTTCTTTGTTTTACTTGTTTTGACTTAACTGTTTGAGAAAATATGATTTCAGATAGCTGGCTTGGGTCTAGCTCAATTATTTGTAAGCTTTGTGATTTAAGAATAACACAAACTTTTCAAAAAGTATCCAAAGACCACCTTATGTAGGCTTAAAAAGGTGTGTTGTTTACAACCAAATCTGTTGGATCGTCTTTGACTCTTCCTGTGTGACTAATTGGGCCTGTTGCTGGTCTCACTCATGTATGTTTCTGATTTTATTTTTTTTCTTTTTAGTTGCTTGTTTGCATAAATGGGAGCATTTGGGTGTAGTGGGGGAGAGAGGGAGATCAACAGTTGTTTCTGTGGATTGGTCACACTCTGTGGTGATCTGCAACACATCTGCAGATGGAAAACATGAATTTAACCAGTTCTTCGTGAAAAAAAAAAAAAAACCCAAAACCAAAACCCGACACAACGGTTACTTGAAGTCAGAATGATCCTGTAAGTTGGAGCAGTGATGTTAAGCAGCAAGCATTGTAACTGGCTATGCACTTTGCTCTTCAGATCCGTTTTATAAATACTGTATATTGTAACTAATATAGTTATAGGGTTGGGGTGACACTGAATAAAGGGGATACTTTTAATTAACACTGGTATCATGTTGCTCTAAGTTGTGTGCATTATAACTCCATAGATTGTGGGTCATTGTTCTAGGGCCAACTTTTGCTATTACTCACTGTGGTACTTGTACAGATTAAAACTCCTGAGACCTTTAAGTTGGCCCAGAAGTGGTATAGAAGTAGAGAGTTGCAGCTGGTAACACATTCTTGCTTTGTATTCTTAGATAGTTCAAGCACAAGACTAGGCGCCTCTTTCCGTGTATGCATACTCATCTCAAAGCTAACCAGTGTTCTACTTCTGTCCATCTTGTCTATGTAAATATTGTCATCAGAACATAAATGAATTCTACATGTTAAAGTATATACTTAAAAAATTGTGTATGTGTATAAAAAGATTTCCTATATATATATGAAGAGCTTGTAAAGGTAAGTGAAGGAGTGTAGTTTTAGCAAGAATTATAATATGAAATAGGTGGGATAAACAATAAAGACCTATACCAGGGAATTGTGTGTATACTGTGGGTCTCCAGAATTTAAGAGGACAGTCTCATCTACAGGTTAAGTATTTTACTTTTTAAAAGAATATCTTCTAAAATATTATAGCTGGTCTTCATTTTCAGTCTAGATGTATATAAAGCACACAGTTCAGTGTCTGGCCGTGTCAGGAAACTGGACTTGATCGTAGTAAAGTTTAAATTTTGCACTTTGTAAAAGCTTCATTATACTGTTGCATTATGAATGATAATGATGAGGTTTAACAAAGAAAATACCTCAGAAAAATGTTAAGACTGTTTTTACAGGACCTACAAAAAAGTAATAAAATATGAAGAGCCTCATTGTATTTGAAAAATGTTTTCTTCTTTTTTCTAGAAAATGGAATAAATGGAACAGTGACCTCAAATGGAGCAGACTCGCCTCGCAGCAGGAAGGATAAATCCTTGTAAAACTGGGTTTTATTAAGTTAATTGACTAATGTCCCCAAAGAATCTGCTTTTTACATGGATGGCCCTTCAGCACTAGAGATGTTACGGATTAAAGAAAATACAATTCCTGGGTTTTGATTATTGCTGTTGTTTTGAGAAACTTTTTTTAAAAGCCATTTTGACTAAGGAAAAAGGTTTATCTGTCTTCAAATACTTGGGGGGGGGGGGAATACAACGCTTTTTAAATAACACTGACACTTTTTTAAACATTTATTGTGATGAAATAACTTCACTTAATGAAAATCACTGTTGCAACGTATTATTTCCTTCCAGTTTTTGTAATCTTGGTGATATATACTGTTCTACCAACTTCACTTTTTCCAAGAAGTATTGCAAAATTGAAGTAAAAACTTAGTATGCATTTTCAGATACTCTGGCTTTTCAGTTAATCACCTTGATTCAAATTTACAGTTCAAATGGGATTCCAAGACCACACCAATAAACCCCTTTATTTTGTAGTTATTAGCTACACAACATCTGCTTTAAGAATTGCCCCATATCATTAAAACAAAACTGAAGTAATTGGAAATGTTGCAGAGTCTTATTGTTTGTTGGTTAGAAATCTCTTTAAAAGGAGCAAAAAACCTTTTTGAGATGTAGCTTTAGCACTTGAAAATTAGAAGGGAACATGTATGGTCATAGAAAGAGTTGATTTGAGTAGCACTGTTAACTCCTGTCCACTTCTGAAGTGTAGGTATCTTGGAGATTTAGTGGGCGTTGGACCTTCTTTGAAAACTTGTCTGTATGATTTTAGAGGGTGGAGGTTCTTACCACGTGGTGTTGTGTTTGTTTTAGGAGGCATTTAATGCTCCATGAAGAGGGAATTTATTAGATAAATGGATCAAGTTATGAGAAACATTCCTTTATTCTAACTGCTTTGCTTTGTTTCATCTCTGTTAGAAAATAGTTTGATTTCTCCTATATATATTTTTATGAAAAAATATTTAAAAGCTACAGTTTCTTAAAACTGATTTATTGTGCCCTTTGCTACAACTGGAAAAATCTTAATTTAAGAATTTTTCCATTCTGTCTTTCATAATTGTATTTAATGTGAAGCTTTGTCCAGTTAATTTTCCAGTTTAATATGCAGCTAATGTTTCCTCTGCACCCTTTTGTAATGGGTATAATTCAACCCATTTCACTTGAGAATGAATTGGAGATTTAATTCAGTCGTAAGAAGTTGCTAAATTTGTCTTTCAAGTTAACCCAAGTATTGGACTGCTTACTGATTGAGAGGAGTAATTATGAGCAATCAAGCTGATAAATAAAATAGTTTTAATTAAAAACTGTTATAGTTGAGTTCATACCCAACAAAATAACAAATCTGCATTCTGTATCTTCTGCAGTTCAGTTGCTTACTAGACAGAATAAACGTTTCTAGTACAAAATCTTCACTACAAGTAACTATCCATTCTTCAGTTGTTTAGTGCTACTTAGAGTTATTGCAGCATAATTTATTCCATGTTTCAGCTCATTTCAGTCACAGTACCCGAGTATTTGCTTCACAGCTCCTGAAGTGGACTTGACAGACTTGGTCTTGCTTAGCTTGAGAACTCTGGGGCAGCATGCCCTGTAATATGCCCCGTCTGCTTCAGTAGAAGTAGCTATACCATGTCTTGATTTGAAGAAATGAAACTCAAGTGGTGAAACTGTTAATCTGTCTGATCTGACCATGAAACTGGAAAATTGGAACTCAGAAATTTTGAGGGAATTGCATACACTAAATACTTGCTGCACAAAATCATGTTTCATGTCTGATGTTTATAAAGGACCTTCATAGATTCTGTGTGCCTTGCTCTCAATTTGTACCTTAAGCCAAACAGGGCAAATTTTTTAAAGTTTTTAGTCTGGTACTTTGACTCTAAGTCAGATTGCTTGTGATATCTGGTTGTACTGCGGCTGGCAAAATCGTAAAGGGTGGAGGAACGGATTATGAAGGGAGCGTTTAAGGTACTTCTTGAGATCGTTAAGGCTTATTGGAGTCTGAAGGTTGTAATAGTTGTTGCCCTAAGGCAAACTATTTCTTGTAAACCTTATTCTTTGGCACAGTAGTCCTGAAGTGTAAACTTCTGGTTCACTTCCAAAAACTTCAAAAGTGTATATTCTTGCCTATTAATACTGACATTGCTTTTTGCCTCCTTTTGGCCTTACGGACATTCTTGGCCTTTGGACTTTTAAAAAAAATCACTTTTGTTTCTACAATGGCTTAATCTTCATCCTTGCCTTATAGGAGTTGTTGCTTTCTGCCAAGTAATAGAGGATAATTTCAGTTGTCCTAGAATTTGGGTAGTGTTGAAAGCCAATATCTTGTGTCTCTTGCATCATAACTAAAAACATATATTTATCATTCTGGATGAGGCAAAAGCAGTAGTTTTTAATTTTCTACCTGGGGGTGGGAAGCCCCATGAATTTAGAAGATTTTGAGACTCTATTTCCAGTTTGATATTGCTTGTTTTGGCATAAGATTATTGTTTGCCTGGATAACTTCTTCTGAATTGCTTAAAACTGATTTTTCAAATGCTATTGCATTTTGGCTCTTTGTTTGTAATCTGGGATTCAGTAAGCTGGAGGAAAATTAGTTGTCTAATCGTGTTTTCTTAATTATGGAATCAGGAAAATTAGAAATGGAAATGACTGAAGAGCGCATTATTATATTCCTATGCCTAATACAATAATTCTTGTTTAGGCTGTAGTAATTTATCCTGGTCAATTACCAGGTCCCACAAAGAGAAGGCATTGTACATGTAGATGGATTTGAATTGAGTAATTCATACAGGCTGGGTTGTTTGGGTTTTCTTAAACTCCCTCCCCCCGCCTCATCTTGTCAGAACTTTTCAAGACTTAAAACAGATGATTTCAAGCCTTCCTCCCCTTCAAATATATGTTTGGTTTATGTGCCAGAATCTACTATCAAAACCAGTATTTTACTTTTACCAAGTAATTATATGTAACTTCAAAGTACAAACAAGGAATGCAGAACAGCTGAAATTAATTTTCAGAGGTTTTTGGTTTTATCTGGACACTTTCTCCTCTTGAATACTTGCAAAGATTGATTTCTCCTGTGTGAATTATTCATGAACATGGCTCTTTGAAATACTGGTGATCCCATGCCCAAACTCAGGAATGGTCAAGGGATATGCCGTGAAGAGAAGATGCATAGGCTATTTCTACTGATGTTAGAATGTGCTGAAAGTAAATTAAATATGTTGGGATAATGCATTTAGAAAATCAGTAGTTATTGGTAAGCATTTGATATTTTTCCTAAATACCTTTTTCTTTGAAAATTTTAGTTGTGTTTATGGAGTTATATTACCCAGAACTGTAATAAGCAGTGTGGTATTTTGGTACAAGCAATCAGGCTTCTGTAAAAAGGGTTAATACACATCTGCAGTCCTTCTGCTCTTTGCAGATTCCTGACTAACTGCACCTGAGGTCATTTCTATGAGGGCAAAACTTGATAGTAAAGGGAAGGGAGCATTTTCATGGTCATGCTATGCTGAAAGTAATGTAGGTCGCTGCCAAAATCAGGGTGCTGTCCCTTGCCTTGTCTAGCACAAGCCTTTCTGGTTGCATGATGAGCTAGGTGAGGGAGCTTGTTTGCCTAGTGCTTTTCAGCTGGATTAGTTGCCTGATAGTAATCCTGGAGGTACACAAGTATTTATGTATAAGCAAGAAGAAAAGATGCAGGGAAAAGGTGAGTCAAGCTCTAAGGCAGCGACCCCTTTCAACAGCATGTTTGGTTGAAAATTACACTAGATTACAGTATGAGTTGGGAGATCTCGTTGAAGGGCTTCGTCGTCAATACCAGAAGGGAGCTCGTCTCTCTGGTAGCTCCTGCATGCCAAACCGTTTAAGTGTTAATGCATTTTTGTCATATTGTGAGGGAAGAGGAAAAACTCAATATGTTTTACTAAACTGAGATACCTTTTATCTGTCATAGTTTCGGGGTTTCCAAACAGTGCAGGATGATGCTGGTGGTGCAGAAATAGGAATTCTGAAAAATATAGCTTCTCTTGGATCAAAAAAACCA
Organism: Morus bassanus; assembly: GCA_031468815.1. Classification (NCBI taxonomy): domain Eukaryota; kingdom Metazoa; phylum Chordata; class Aves; order Suliformes; family Sulidae; genus Morus; species Morus bassanus. The sequence continues at coordinate 132,812,390 of CM062567.1, read as the reverse complement.
AGATTACTTTCCTTAAGAGCCAGGAAACTACAGTTTTTTTCTTTTTTGGTGTAGGATTTTTTTTTTCCATAGGAAACCTTTATGTATTGAAGTAGATATTCCAGAGAGCTTTGCAAGAATTGCACTGTATGCCTGTCTAGGTACGTGGAGGGGAGGGTTGAAGTTCACCAGCTGCTTCCTAGGTCATACTTGGGTTTGGTTCCATTTGTGACTCAGCCCTTTGGGCCTGCGTTGTAGAAGATGAAGAGTGGCAGCTTCAATAGGCTCCCTGTGCAGTGTTGGTCATTGCTGTCCTAATTGTTCTCTGTGGAAAATGTCAGTATTGAAGGGACTTGAACACTGACTAGAGACGGTCGTGATATTTGTAACGTTTAGAGGCTGGTGAGAGCCTGCATACGGAGATACTGCATTCCAGGGGACTGTCGTTCAGTGCCCGGAGGCTGTAGTAATAGTCATCTTGTTACGCAAATACTTGGGATACTTCTTCTGCAGGGTATAAGAATGCCCTACAAAATTAAGGCTTGGGGATAACTTAGGAGATCCTTTAAAGAGAACGAGACTCTTCAAAGGGCTGATGTCAGTTGTCATCTGTTCGTCGTATTGTAATTTCTCACGTTATTAGTTGTGGATTATCTTTAGAGCACTGGATTGGCCCATGCTTGGTTTTGGGGTTTTTGTTCACACTGTAGGTTGTTGTGGTGGATGTCTAGTGGGTATCCCCTCTTCTCATTGCTCCCTGAACTACTCAGTTTAGGATCTGATGAGCCTAGTTCTGTACACATTAAGGAATTTGGTGTGCTCTTCAGAATTAAAATAGAACCAGTGCTGGAGTGTTTCTGGGTCAAATGTGCAAGAAATAAGTATATCAGTATGTTGGGTGTTGTCAGAACCCACTTAATAGGAACTGAAACTCTTTAGGATTAATACATTATGAAATAACTTGTATTGCAATGTAGTGTTTGGGTATAGCTCACAGCCAGATAACAAGTGCCTTTGTGGGTGAAACGGAACTGCTATTAGCATCTACAACTGTCGGCTCCCCTTCTGTGAACGATGGGTGAGGAGTGCTGGGTTGCAGCTGCAGTAGGCTTCTTTCTGCCTTTACAGAAGTTCTTTTGATGTTATCAAGACAAAAGGCAACAACTCTTGTTTCAGGTTTAAAAAAAAAAAATACTACCTAGTCTTGAATCCAATACACTTGGTCTTAATCTCTTTGTGTCCTGTCACTCTTCTTTTAGGTTTCCACAAATACTCTATTTTTTATCCAGCTCAAGGATGGCAAATCTGTGATGTGAGTGCCAGAAATGACAACTCCTTTTTCTTCTTTCTGTGTTTGAAACTTTTTGCAGAATCAGAGCAGCTAAAGTGTAGCTTTATAATTTGATAGCTTTTCATTATTCATTCTTTGTCCTTATTTATTGTGGTTAACATCAAAGGTCAGGCATTGTCATGCAGCACAACGCAGTTGTTACTACTTCATTCCACACACGAGTGTGTTAGGCAATTTGATATACTGACGTGAAAAAATGTATTAAGTCTTGACTGGTTTAGCAGAAACTGATATTCCTGGATGGTTTTGTTTTCCATATTGCAGTTCACTATTATTGCCTTTCTCATATAGGAAACTGGGCACTTAAGATCTCTGAATCTCTAGACTGTAGTTTTGCTGTATACAACTTGACAAATTATGGTCTAGAACTTGAGCTTTGTGTCTCCTTATATTGGTTATAAATGTTGAAGAATGTATCTTGCATTGTAATTAACAGATAAAAAATTCAGCCCATGGTGGCAAGAATGCTGTGTAACGGGGTAGGAATTTCAGCTCTTGAACTCCAGACTAGAAGCCAAGCCAAAACTGTCTTGTGTTCTCACGCAGGTGATTCCTCCTCTTTGTTTCTCGATTAATCATTATCTTTGTTTTGTTTATTTAGATTGTAAGTTCTTTGTGGCAAGGGTTGTCTTTCGTGTGTGTGTGTGTGTGCATGTGTGTGTGCGCGCGTGTGTACCCAGGACAATAAGGCCTGGAGCCCCAGTCTGTGGAAGCTGTACTAAGCAATCACCTTGTTATTGTTTTCCTGGATATCATAATAAAGAGTATGGAATTAAAACTGTGCTTGAATAGTCTGTTACAAAAATGGAGGCATGTGAATTGCATCTGGCCGTGCTTACAGTCCAGCAGCATCAGTAGCAGAGAGATACTGGTCAAAGACAAGTAAGTGTTCTGTTTGGGGATATTCTCTTGAACCACTGAACACAGAGCCAGGAAATCTTCTTAGGCTGAAGAGAAATGGCTTGTACCTTAGGCTGGAGCTGGAGCTTGCATGAAATTACCAGGAATTCAAGACTGAGTTTCTCACCTTGTGTCAACTTGAGAAACTGCATTGGTTCTCCCTCTCAGGAGGGTGGGGCTTGTTTGCTGTAATGCTTGTGCAGTGTTTTGTAGCCTTTGAGTAGCGCTTTCGAGCTTGAGAGGGTAACCATGAATTTGGAGAATACCAGAAAGTACACTGGGCAGTGTCTGGTGTGGCCTGGCTTACCATTCAAGTCTCTCCACTCTTCAGCTAAGCAAATTTTAAAGCCTTCGTAGACTTCAGCTTCACTGATACGGCAGAGTAAAACTTCATCCAATCTGAAATTGAACCTCTAGGCTGATCCATTGGTCACCTAGGCAAGATGGTAGGGAACTGAGGACCGTTACCTGAGTTCGGGAAAGTTAGACTGTTTTTAGGAAACTTCTGCCATGAATGTTACCTTCCTGTGGGTTTGATTTGTGACACAGTGGAGGGCTTGAGTGCAGATCCCAGGATCTCTGTATTCAGTTCACCTCAAGATACATCAGATTATTGCTTTTGAAGAACTATTGAACTACTTAATCACTCTTGAAACATGCATTTGTAACTTGTAAATCCTTAATTGAAAAAAATGGACGCACCTGGGTCTTGGCTTCATTGTTAGACAATGTAGTTTAGACTGTAGCTTAAAAAGAAAGAAATTGTGTTAGAAAATCAATGGAAAACACAATTTTAAGAACCAGAGCTGCCTTACCAATGGGTATGCCCCTCAGGTGACTAATTCAACCATAGCCGGTGAGGGCAGGCAGGTACTGATATGTGAATGGCACCTAGGACGATTGTAACAAGTCCTGCCTTATCCTTCCCCTGCTGCACCTCAAAATCATCATCTCGCCCTGCTCCCACTTTCAGAAGGATCTAGCAGATACTGATGGAAAGCGGAACAGCTGCGGTGTTAAGAGCCAAATCATGTGAGAAGTTCGGGATGTGAGAAAAACAGCCACTAGAGGCCACCCCAGTCTTTGCCAGCCCTGTTTGAATTTGGGTGCCTGGTAGCCAGCAAAAATATATCCAGAGGCCCATGGTTTTGCTGCACTTTCAGCAAGAATTACTTGTTTCCTTTTAAGTAGCATCTCTGCTGTAACTCAGAAAACTGAGCATTGAATTAAATTAGACACAACTCATTGTAGGTTTGGATGGTGGTGGTGATGTAGTAATAAGACCCGTGTTATACCCTGCAGGCATTGGAAGATGTCCTTATTTGGCCAGAAGCTACTTCCTCGCTTTTGGTTGAGAGAACAGGATGTAGACCTCCAGTATTAAAGCTTTATCTTAACCCAAAAGTGCAATGTCTTAAAAGCAGTGTTGAGAATGCAAAGTAAGGCCCAGATTACATCTGCTGGCTGTGATGGGTTTTTTAGGCAAGCGTGTGGTGCTGGGGCAGATGCTGATTTCTTTCCTTAATCCTTGGAGCGGGGGAAGTACAGAAAACCTGCTCTCTGTATTTCCATCAATTTTTGATGCTGTCAAAACAAAGTTACTGTTAGAGGAGCTTATAAAGTTCTTTCCTGCACTGAAAAGAAATTTCAGCTTTTATCTGCCGATAGGAGACCCTTATTTTGTGGGAGTGTTGCTTGTGGACGTCTCCCTTTAGGTGCTGCAGGAGCCATATGACAACTTTGCCTGCAGCTGTTAAAGCAACTTCTCAGAAAATAAAAATTAAAATTTGCAGCTTATAGAATTTGTCTTCAATAATAAGGAAATGTCATGTTCCTTTAGCATATGCCCTCTTTTATACAGAAGAAAGTTTTGGGGTGACACTGGAAAACAGTGTGTGATACACTAATTTTTGTTGTTGTCTTTAGGGTAATTTTACCCTAGTCTGCCTAGCAAAAAAACCATTGTTCACTGGCTTTAGCTGTTCTGAGCCCCAGTAGGATTGCTCTTGCTGCTGGAAAGCATTGCAGTGCAGGGTAATCTAGCCCTGGAAGAATAATAAGAAATATGGCTCTCCTTCAGGAATGTCTTGGGACTTTGGTGGAGTCTGGGCAGAATTTTCCTGAACATCTGGATTTGGGTAGTCCTGGTAAGAGATGGCAAACTAGCTGAATCATGTTATGAGCTGTGAATGTGCTTTGATTTGTAATGCATTAAATAGCCAGCGACAGGTTGGGTGTCTGACTGGCCCAATCACCAGCTCAGTATTGCTGCGCTGACCTCTGAGACAGACGTTGTGCAAAAAGTCAATTTGTGTGGCTCCACGTCTGTGGAAATGCATTTGAAAATGGGTTGCAAGATTTGCAGTGCTTACACTGAGAAGGTACGAGGGCGAGCACTTTCCTCTTGCTCGGGCTATCGCTTTTGGAATGCACGGCTGCACTGAGCCCTGCAGGAATGCAGCAGGAGCCAGGAGCTGTGGTTGTGCTGGAAGCAGTCGATTCCCTCAGGACTCGAATACGTACCCCCATTTCCCCACCACCAAGCCTGCCCCGCTTCAAGAACTTAGAGAGTTAAAATGAAAATCTTTTCATTTATAGCGATAAACACAGCTTAGCAGCATGGGGGATATTATGAGCCTCTAACTGAACAGAGGATAGAATATGCCCCACCCTGGAGAGAGTGATGTAAATCATTCTAGTTCTTGGCACTGGTATTTAAATTTTGCTCATAGCATGCTATAAAAAAAACTTTGAGACATTGTAAACTGTCTGTGCTGTCAAGAAAACTCCCAGAAGCTTTCGAAAGGAAAATTTTTCAGAAGGCGAAGGAAATGTTGGTGTAGTTTCTAGATGTGGCATGAAAGGTGCCATAGTTCTCTTGACCCTCTCTGCTCCTGCTCTCTCGCTCTCTTCTCTTCCTCTTCTCTGCCCCACAAGTCAGTGAAGTCATGAGAATAAGCTGCAGTGAAGGCTGAGAAAAACTATGGTTAACCATGGAAGTTCCTCTTACAGAGGAGCCCGGCAGACTTCTTGTCTCCACAGCTGTAAGGCTCCTTTGCGAAGTGCTGCTGTCCTGAACAAACCCAGGAGACAACGTGCTCCAGTGTCTTGCCTTCCTGGCTCTCTAGGGAAGGGATGCAAGACTGAGAGAAGTGTCATCCTTTTCATCCACCCAGTTTCTGGCAGTCATCAGCTTAGGGACTTCTGAAGCATCTGGTTGCATCAAAACTTCTGTTGTTTTTTTTTATTTTTTATAGCCATCACTGGAAGTATTCTACATGCATTTGTATAATCCCTCTTGAACCCATTTAAATACTTGGCATCCACAACACTCAATAAGTTACACAATTTAACTATGCCTTGTTTGGAAAAAGTATTTCCTTTGGCTTGTGTTTTAAACCTGATGATTTCCTTGTGTGAGTCTCAAGTAGTGAATAATCATTCCCTCTTCATCTCTCTCATACAATGCATGATTTTATAGACCTCTCTGTTTCAAGCCTGAGAGTTCCCAGTCTACTTAGTATTTTCTCGTGCAGAAACTGTTCTGTACATCTGATTATCTGTACTACCTTTTATGTACCTTTTCTAGTTCACCTAAATGCTTCATCTTTGGGCTTATATGTTATTTTAAGTTTATTGGGAAGTAGCTCCTAACAGTTCATTCACTTCTAGATCTGATTTTTTTTATCTTAAACCGCATTTTTCTGATACGCATTTCACATCGTCTTAGCTGGTTTTGCTGCATGTGTTTACGTGTTAGTTGAGTTGTGTAACTATATTACTAGAGCAGTGAGATATTGAGATACTCATTTTAGGACACTGATCAGTGATACAATAGTTCCTCACAAGGAAAATAAACAGTAACTTGGCAACACAGAAGTGAAAGGCTTTGTCATGAACACAGCCTGGTCTTCCTTGGCTGTGCTCTCTCTAGTGGCCTGTTGGTTTTGTTTGTAGTGTAGTGCTCATGCACTGGCTGTTCTCTGTTGTTGTTCTTGCTGATGCTATTAAAACATTTTTTCAAATGATTCAGGAAAATGGTTTTCAACAGTAGCATTTGTATGCAAGCCTATGGCCTAAACTGGCCGTAATAGCTTAGTTCTGCAATATTTCAGTACCAAACCCTGGATGTTTCAAAGGTTCTGAGATCATGAGGTCTTGAAAAAAGGCAGTGTAACAAATTAACCCCTTTTGGTAGGGGTGCTGCTGGCCTGCCGTCATTGCTGGGAGTAGCCTGGGTTTCTTTCACTGGAGATCAGCTAGTTCTTAAAGGGTTCTAACTAATAACAAGACATAATTTTTAGAAACAAAAATCCTCAAGATAGAGCTACCTTATTAGTTGTTATGTCAGTTTGTTTTGTCCTTTTCCCATTTTATTAGTTACTTATCTTTGTCCATGGTAATTTACTCAAATGCGAAGTTGTTCTCTTCCAGTGAGGAGCTATCTCTTAGCGTTCAGAGCAGTATGGTTTGATCACCCCAACAGCAGCCCGCTAATACTTCCACAGGCGGACTTAGATCTGATATCAAACTGAGTTTCTGCATAGTATGGTTAAGAAATTATCTTGAAAACCATGACGAGTTAAATTCTGTTTCTGAATCTATCTCAGTCTTTTTGTGAACCTTGGACTAGTCATTTTAAACTTTCTACCTATTTCTCTTTAAATAGTGGATCACATTTAGCTCACATAGGTACTAGGACACTGACTTAAGGATCTGTGACCTACAAATATGTTTTGTCTGCTGTGCCTTGCAGTTGCTGCTTTAAAGGAAAATGGTAATGCGCTGGGTTCTGTATAGCCAGGTGATTCAGCTTCATGGGGAAGGTTGTCACTATTCACCAGTAACTTCAAAAGCAGATTTTCCTGCTCAAGACACGCTGTGATGAAAACAAGATGCTGTGCTGTAGCGCTTTGGATTTTTCATACTTTCAACTCAGAGTCCTTTGACCTGGATACCTGGATGACACTGTGAGTTAAAATAGCATGTTTGCTCTAGAATAGCTAACGGCCCCAGGACTTGCATCTAAATGTGATAAAAGATGATCCGTGTATCAGACAAGGAGAGCTGGAGAAGCAATATGTTCTCATCTTACAGCAGTAGAACTGGAGCTGATGGTCCAAACGCTTCTGTGGTACCATGGGGAACTGAGCCTGAATTACAATTCAGCCACTGGATGTATGCATTGGAAATGTTGCCTTAGATGCATTGTTAAAACTCATCTGATGCCAGAAGATATGTTGATTTTTTTTTAATTTTATTTTTAAATTAACTAAAAAAGAACTGAAGAAGGCCTGAGGCTTGAGAGGCCTTCTGATAACCCAGCCCTAGAGTCTGTGGAGTGCCAATGTTTAGATGAGCTTGCAAGTGCCTACAACAAAAAGAACAACTTTGTTCTGGAAGTCACATGCCTATGGGAGAGCTGCTGACTTCAATGCTCAGGCTCTGAGGTACAGTATAGCCATTTATACTGCTCCAGAAGTGTCCCCAGAGCATTGAAAACTTTTTCAGGGTTTTTTTCCCCACTCTGGCACACGGTCCCTTTTCCATGCCTGCAGCTATGAGCAGCGTTTTTATCTGGGCCTCTAATTTGGTGTGGTTTGGGACTTCCAAGTTCTACAGTGCCCCTATGGTTTTTGGCAGCAGCAGAGTTGCTAAGCGGCTGAACCTTTTGATCTCCGTTCAGACTGCAAATGAACATTTCATCTAACACCTCCATACCTGTGTTCCCCAGAACAATCGGACTCTTGATTGCCTCCTCCCTCCCTCCCTCCCAAACCAGGGTGCAGCAGAGTAACTCCACAATGGGTGACTATACTTCCAGCAGCGTCTGGAGGACTATAAATAGCCTTAAATAAATGTGCGTAAGGATCCAGCATATTGTCTGAATGATCTAAAATTAGATTGCTCTAATGTTTGTGCATCAGTCTTCCTTTGCTGCAGGAAAATTAATTTCTTTCCAAAGTATTTAAGCTTGAATTATGGTTCCCAAATGATGGGGGAGGGTGGGGAGGGTGGGGAGGCTGTTTGAGGGGAAACTCCTGTAGGGATGGGTCTAGTTTTCTTGAAAGAACATCATCAGCTGCAACCACTACTGAGGGAAAAAAAGCAGCTGCAAGTTCCTGGAAAGCATGGACATCTGTAGTTGCAGCTTGCTCCCAAAATACCACCTTTATGCTCTCTTTATTCTTCCCTTTCAAGGACATTTGCACCTTGAATGCAACAAACATTTTGAAAGAGATTTACAGAAGGTGGGGTGGAAAAATCCCAGCGTGCACATTTGCTTTTTTGTCTGGGATTAAATGACATTGTATGTCCTACGTTCAAGGTATCTTAATTCTTGGTCTCCAACCATTCTTTGCAACAAATAACAGTAGCTATGTATTTTAGATAAATTTGAACGTTTCCTGATATCAGCTGGAAATACCTGAGTTAGCTGTTACTCCTGTGAATAAGCCTATTACTCATACTATATAATGAAATAATGCTTTCTTGTTCAAATAACTTGCTAGTGAGTTAAAAGAGAACACAGATTTCAGTAATTCCATTGTCTTCTATTCCCATCTTCACACTGCAGTGTTTTTGGGGAGGAATTTGTTGTACAATGATATTTCATATAAAAATTCTAATATATTTGGCTTTTCATATAAACTGTGATTTGTTAGGAATGAAAGCATAGAAAGTAATTCATTGTTCTGTTGATTAAACTGCAGCTTGACTGGAAGTAATACTGTTTATTTTTTGTCTTTGGGGATCTGTTTATGCAAGTTTATTACACAAATCTGCATAAAGAAGGGTCCAGTGCATTGAGACAAAATGAGAGGCATCCTGTGTTTTGCTGTCAAGTTGGAAACCATGGCGAGGGCGGGGGCCTCAAACCATTCGAGTGCATTGATACAGCTCTATTAACCAGCATTAATAACACACCTCGTATATACTTAACACATGGTAAGGGACTGTGTCATTACACTGTATGTTGGACTTAAAATGGCCATTCAGGTGAATTAAAAAATAAATTTTTGGGGTCTCTGGATGCACTGAAGTCTTGAAATGCTTTCAGAGAGTCTTCTATAGGATTCTGCACACAGAAGAGATTTAAGGGTGTGTGTTAATTCTGTGAAGGAATCCAGTAGTTTCACACCTTTAATTTCCAAGCTAGTCTGTGGGTTTAACTCTTCATTATCTAGGGGGCAACAGTTCAGAGTTTGGATATGAAAAACCTGATCACGTACAGCCTCTTTTGTATGGAGTTGTAGATTTCTGCACATCAGATCCCTGCTAAGTTCTCTTTTTTGGTTTTGTCAGCCCTTTTGAGGGAGACAATTGGTTTTTTGGTAGCCTTTTAACACAGAGATACTAAGTGAAATTGTACATCCAATACGAACTCTGTGCATGGTGTATTATTATACTCATACTTTTGCAGGTGTGAACATGTATGTGACTGCGCATTGAGATGCAAATTTAGGCGAATAATCCTTTCTTCAATGAATTTTCATGAAAAGATTTAAAAGTACCGCTAAGCTAGCAATAGTTTTAGCCACAAGAGGGAGCGACTTTTAGCTTCACTGGGAACATTGCTGTCATTAGAAAGGCTTAGCACTTATTTACAAGGTTAAAAGTCTTTATTTTCCGTTCTTATCACTGTTCTGTCTTCAGTTTTCTATGACTCTTGGCGAAGTGCACGATAAAGAGAATGTTAAGTAAAAAGCTTTAGGCCCGAACATAGTTCATTATGAACCTCCAACTACATCAACTTTCACCTGAAAATTGCAAAGTGGTTTCGAACAGTGTATCCACCGTACCCTGGTTATTTAATGCCAAACCTACAGCCTGGATGAGATATCGCTTATGTCAGAGGATTTCTCTATCAGAGTTGAAAACTGTAGCCACATCTCCTGATTCTCCAGAGCTATGCTTTTCTCTCCAATTCCCTTCTGCTCCCTTGGAGGCAGCAATTGGATACATAATTTTATTTCATAATTTACTCGACAGCAAATGAGCTCAGAAAGCAAATGACTCTCTTTTGCTGCTGCAGACTGCTGGTGCATTTTTTCCATGCTTTTTTTCATCCCTAAAATATTCTAGTTAATCCATTTAAAAGTTTAAGTCCTGGACACTGGCCACCTTATTAGGTGATTCCTGAGCTGGGCTACAAACACCTGCAGAGGGGAAGCCGAAAGGGCTAAGAAGGGGGTCTGGTTACCTCTACCAGCTACAGGCTAATGAACATACATCTAGTTGTGCAATAGCAGTCATAAAACAAAGCAAAATGGGAGCAGCAGGTGGAAAGTGGCTAGTTGCTGTGGGGAGATGTTGGAGATACAAAGCTTGAAAGAGAAAAAGCAAGAGCAGTGTGGAAAGGAGGGGTGAGGGGCAAGGAGGTTCGGCAGCTGGTCAGGGAGCTGCTAAGGGATGGGAAGAAGTGTTCTGCTGTTCAGCTTGAGGGCTGTGGTGAGAAGCTGGCAGGGAGGGCTGGCATCCCTGTCTGCTGCAGGGAAGGAAGTGGCTCTCGGGAGGAGAAGTATAAGGGCTGGTGAGCCTGAGACTGGGAAGTGGCCTCACACCGGTCCTAAAAATCCTCAGATCTTGTAGGTATGACCAAATGGCTGCTATATGTATCCGCATGGTGGATATAGGTCTGGATTAGTGTCCTAGTTTCAGCTGGGGTAGAGTTAATTTCCTTCCTAGTACCTGGTAGAGTGCTATGTTTTGGATTTAGTATGAGAATCATGTTGATAACACACTGATGTTTTAGTTCTGACTAAGTAGTGCTTGCATTAGTCAAGGACTTTTCAGCTTCCCATGTCTACCAGGTGCACGAGAAACTGGGAGGGGGCACAGCCAGGACAGCAGACCCAAACTGGCCAAAGGCATATTCCATACCTTCCATACCATATGATGTCGTGCTCAGTATATAAATTAGGGGAAAAGCTGGCCAGGGGCAGCAATCACTGCTTGGGGACAGGCTGGGCACCAGTCAGTGGGTGTGAGCGGTTGCATTGTGCATCACTTGTTTTGTATTATTTTTGTTATTAATTATTTATTATTATTTTCTCTTCCTCTGCTGTCCCATTAAACTGTCTTTATCTCAACCCATGGGTTTTACTTCTTTTCGCCCCTGCCCCCGATTCTCTCCCCCATCCCACCGGGGGCAGGAGGAGGGTGAGCGAGCGGCTATGTGGTGCTTAGTTGCCAACTGGGGTTAAACCATGGCAGTTAGATGACCACCTGCTGCCTCATCTAGCCCCTTAATAAAAAAAAATCTCAGTGATCTGGCAGCAGATAGTGATATGGTTTAACAGAAACCTCTTATTATCATTATATACTCATCCCAGCTCCACCTAAAGAGTTTATGTGCGCTTTCTTGACTTGCCAAATGAATAACGCTTAAGTTTAAAGATGATGATACAAATTAATTACGCTGCCATGCAATGGCTCTTGCTTAGGTGTTTTTTTTTAATGTATCTTCCTGTTGATTGCAGGCTAGAGATCTTCTGTAATACTTAAACATTGCCCTCCTAATAGCACCCTTACAGAATCATAGAATCATTTAGGTTGGAAAAGTCCTTTAAGTTCATTGAGTCCAACTGTTAACCTAGCACTGCCAAGTACACCACTAAACCATGTCCCTAAGCACCACATCTGCACATCTTTTAAAACCTCCAGGGATGGTAACTCAACCATTTCCCTGGGCAGCCTGTTCCAATGCTTGACAACCCTTTCGGTAAAGAAATTTTTCCTAATATCCAATCTAAACCTCCCCTGGTGCAACTTGAGGCCATTTCCTCACGTCCTATCACTTGTTACTTGGGAGAAGAGGCCAACACCCACCTCGCTACAACCTCCTTTCAGGTAGTTGTAGAGAGCAAGAAGGTCTCCCCTAAGCCTCCTTTTCTCCAGGCTAAATAATCCCAGTTCCCCCAGCCGCTCCTCATAAGACTTGTTCTCCAGACCCGTCACAGCTTTGTTGCCCTTCTCTGGACATGCTCCAGCACCTCAATGTCTTTCTTGTAGTGAGGGGCCCAAAACTGAACACAATATTCGAGGTGTGGCCTCACCAGTGCCGAGTACAGGGGCACGATCATTTCCCTACTCCTGCTGGCCACACTATTCCTGATACGTGCTGTTGGCCTTCTTGGCCACCTGGGCACACTGCTGGCTCATATTCAGCCGGCTGTTGACCAACACCTCCAGGTCATTTTTCCACTGGGCAGCTTTCCAGCCACTCTTCCCCAAGCCTGTAGCGTTGCATGGGGTTGTTGTGACCCAAGTGCAGGACCCGGCACTTGGCCTTGTTGAACCTCACACAGTTGGCCTTGGCTCATCAATCCAGCCTGTCCAGATCCCTCTGCAGAGCCTTCCTACCCTCCAGTAGATCAACACTCCCGCCCAGCTTGATGTTGTCTGCAGACTAACTGAGGGTGCACTTGATCCCCTTGTCCAGATCATTGAGAAAGATATTAAACAGACCTGGCCCCAACACTGAGCCTTGTTACTGTTCACGAGTTCTCTTCTGCAGTAAAAATGAGAAACGACAGGTATTTGCAGCAGCATGGCTGCAGCAGCCTCTACTAGCCTGGTGCAGCCTCTAGACACCCAACAGTGTCCTCTTCTTCCTAGGGAGTTTGTATCTTTTTTGGGGGGATAAAGGGAAGGGCCAGGGGCAGCTTGGTCTAGGGGATTTTGTTTTCTGGGTTCTTACAAGTGCACCTAGTAGTGTTCCATGTTCTTTCCAAGATTTCACAGGGGCTGTTTAATAAAATCACGAGGGTCTGTTAGTTTAAAACTCAGTTTTCAGACAATAACATATCTGGATGTGTTGCTTGTGATTTTAAGGCAGTTATTTTCCTGCTATGAGATGAACATGATGACTGAATCTTACACTTTGGCCATGCCTGGAATATGAAATGATGAGGAACAAATGCATCTTTGGCAATATTCTCAGGGTAAGTAAGGATGTAGATGGTCGATTAGGTTAGAGGATTCAGTAGAAGTTTAAGTATTTGTGTATGATAGAATTGGCAGCTGTTAGAGGGTTTTATTACAGGGTTTGATCTAAGCTGTAATAAGAGCCTGAGCCTGGAAACAGAAAATGGACCTTCCCATGAACAAAGCTCTATGTGCATATCTGACAGCCAACATGACCAAAAATGTTGGAACTTCCCAGTGGGTGTATCCTGAAGAAGGCTTTTTTGTAATACAACCAGAAATATGCTTTAAATCAGAAAGAATAGGCAGTCTTGATCTGTTTTTCTTTACATAGATATGGTAGAGAAATTTGGCCTTAGTCAGAAAATCTGTTGTATGAAAGCTAGTTTTATGCCTCTTGCTAGCTGTTTTGCCAATTAATTATTTTTCCCTTTATCATTTCTTATGGAAGCTTGGTTGCTTCAGAGATATGTTGTTACTTCAGTTGCTGTTCTTTCTTTTACAATCTATTTGTAGGAAGCTAAATTATTGTGGTAGCTTGTATGTCTCAGAGATTTTTCTGAAGACACAGATCCCCTCCAGCACCACTGGACCAGGGAAATAGTGTCCTTGGTCACTTTGATATAGTTACAGGCGTCATAGTGTGGCTTTCATTCTCATAGTGAAGGCAGTGGTGAGAGGGAGAAAAAGAGAATAGGAGCAGATCTCCTGATTAACTATTATTGTTATGTTCATTGTATGAATATGCTGGTTTCTAAAAAGATAGAGGCAAGCTAGACCTTTACTGTTTGTTGTTCACTGAGAAATACTAGCTTTGATTTACAAACACACCGCTAGAAGGTTCCTGACAGCATCATTTAGAGAATGTGGAAAGGATTAATGCTGTTTCAGAAATGGTTTAGTAATTTAGGAAATGTTATGGAGGGGAACTCCTTCTAGTGGAAGAGAGAGACACGGAGGAAATCAGTGCTGAGGTACAGGTGCTGGTGACCAGGAGTTTGAATTTGGTTTGGAAAATAAAAGGTTATAGATGCAATATTTTGGTCCCACTGAAAAACAAATTTAAAAAAAAAAAGAAAAACAAAACAACCACAAAACCCCCATCCCCAAACAAACAAAAAACCCCAGTGGGTGACAGGCAAGAGGGAGTTAGTTTCAGTACTCAAAGGAAATCCCAGTTCACTTTTAGGGATGCTGAAGAAGCATTAGCATGATGAGAGCAGTACTTCTTTGGGGGGAGGAGGAGAGATCCTTCAAGTACAGCTTTGCCAGTCCTATGACTTTAAATGCTTCTCTTGTGCTCAGACATCCTCTTTTCTCTTGTTTTAGTGAGATGACATGATGAAGGAATAAAAACATATTTCATAATATTGCTCATGCTACTAAAATGCAGGTGGGAAGCGCACAACCTTATTCCTGTTTGTAGTGAAAGATTTTCAGTAGTGTGTGGTCAGTCATTACTAAAGAGACATCGTAAATGTGAAGAGAATAACAAAGCAATATTCACCGAAAAGCTTAGAAAAACAAATTCTTTGTATTTATAACTGCCCTTTTTATTCTAGTAGAGCTCAGGGAATTTTAGTATCAGGAGGGTTATTTCACTGATGACTGAATCACAGCCACTTCTGCTTGAAAGAGCAGTATCAGTTTGACAGCTCAGAGCTTTATTGCTCAACAGCTTCGAGCAGGAAGAGGAGCCGATAGTCATCTCGGAGGAGGCTGAGGACAGCTTCCAAAGCTGGAGCCTGACCAGAGTCTGGGCTAGGCTGTCTTGCTGACATGCTTGTGCCGAAGTCCTTCCCTTCACCTAAAGCCGTCTCACATTTTGGTCTTGTTCTGTAAATTCTGACTGTTTTTTAAGAAACACTCTTCTTGAAAACCTTTTTAAAATACCAGTGCTCTAAAAATAGGAATTGTAACACAAAAGCAGGGATTTTTTTTTCCCCAGCCACTAGGTGCTTCTGGATATACTCATTTTAGACATGTTGTTCAAGTGTCAGCTGGATGCTTTGCCCGCTTCATTATTTATCTGCTTTAATACTGTGACTATCTTAGTTGATCTCCACTTGCTGTTCAAAAGCACATTGATCAGAGTTGCCCTCTGCTCCAGTCCTAGGTGAGCAAAAGCTTATAGAAATTGTGTGAATGTTAGATAGTTTTGCCTGTTTTATTTGTGTTCCAATCTTCCATGTTTCCAAATCTTACTTTGTGTGTTTACACCAATGGAACAAACAGCTGGTGTTAAGCCTCATAATGTCCCCATTGGCTTGGAGATTACGCCTCTTCCACACCACGGGGAACCTACAGTACCTCAAAATACAACTTGCCCAGAGTAGATCTGACAATTTAACAAAGACCTATGTTTTATCACTACATCAAACTTCCTTCTTTCCCTTGTTGTTCCTTTTACCTTTCCTTGCTTCCCTGTTGGGTCCCAGTTTGGGTCCCCATATAAGATCTTAGATTTGATGGGATTTATTACCTAGGATTCCAAGTGAATCAACATAGCTATGCTATACTGCTTCAGATGGTTTGGGGTTCATTCTTTCTTTTTTTTTTAAGTTTTCTGGTTCTCTAAGGTTTCCCAGGTCTTCTAGTGCTCTAAATGCTGAAGAGTTGATTCTATACAGGGTATCAAAGCCACAAAAAATCTAGCAGCTAAAAGCATTTAGTGTGAAGCTACAAAAAAAAGTCTCCAAATTCCTATACCTGTTCTTACATTGCTATATCCTTTCTGAGAACCCTATCTGGCTTTTTAAATCTCCATCTCTTCGCTGCATCCTTCATCTCTGCAGAGACACCTTACTTAGGTAACTTTCCACTTATAGCAAAACAGCCCAGATTCCCATGCAGTGCATCAGCCTCACTCAAGAGATGATGTTAATAAAATACTGTTACAATGGTAAAGCATTATTCTCCATCTCTCTTTCATTTTAGAGTCCTTTTAATTTGTGTTGATTAACTTGCAGCCCAGATTATGTTAAGAACATTCATAAAGGTAGACTGATAGGACCTTTCAAACTGTAGTAAACTCGAAAACAAAATAGATTCAGTTTTGTCACAGCAAGGAAATTCCATGTTAAGCAGTATTTTCACTTTTGGTAGAGAAAGATGAGTGCTTTGTATCTGTTGAGGGTCTAGCTGTCAGGAAGATGGTGGAAAGGCACCTCTCCTCTGCACTGCAGCTGACTCAAAGAATGACATAGGGATAAAATTATTTGACTGCAGATTCATACACCTGGCAAAACAGTGGTTGGTATCAGTGATGCCTATTGCTCCCAGCTGCAGTCAGATGCTTTCTGATGCAGAATGATGACATGTTCTGTCTTAAAGATGCAGGAAATGGGACTCATAGGCCACAGATTTCTGAAACTTAATGAGGACTTTTGAATGCCTTCATTTTCGTCACTCTTCTTGATGCCAGCTGCCTTTGAGATGCCTGTCTGTTGCATTAACTGCCAGGCCAGCTTCTTATGTGCTCCTTTTAGGAAATCAGCTTGGGTTCACAGAAAAATACACTCAAAAACAGTAATGATTTTTTGAAATGTCTGAATCTTTGTGAAGCATTTGGAGCTCATGAGCAGAAAAGCATTAGAAGCAGCTGTGAAAGTATTAGGAAACAACATTGTCTAACACACAAAGCATTTGACTAGAACAGGGACTGTAGCTGTGCTATTCACTCGGTATACGCTGTCAGCCACCTTTCTTTGTTGCCTACTGTACAAAAGAGATTTTTCCCACCTTCAAGGTATAAGAATTGTACTTTATTTCATATTTAGGAGCAGTAACAGGGTCACCCAAAGGACTTTAGAGACCTTGGACCTCAAATTCTTGACTGCAGTCTGGGGGCATCAGAGACCCTAGATGGTTAAATGGCATATGAACCATGAGTGCATCAGGTTGGCTTCATCACGCCAAAGATGAAGGTTCACACTGTTCACAGGGAGTCCAGTGTCAGATTTGTTGCACATAGACAGATCCTTTTAGTAAGGCAATTTGCTTACATGTATCCAGCTCAATCCCCAGAAAAACAACCTGTTCCTAACAGATAAGATCCATCCCCTGTGCTTTTCATGTGCCACGTGGTTTTTTTTTTTACTCATATACTATGAAATCACATAGTATTTGCTATGTCTGGTAGCTTTATTGCAAATCATGGAGGGCTCTCCAAATTGGTGCTCAGGCTCTAGATTCTACCAAGCCCTCTCCTTAAGATGGTAATGCTTAGCTAAAGAGCCTACATAGCCATGTAAGGGCTAATTTTCACAACAGAAGTTTTCCGTGGTCCTTAACTCAGGTTACTGAGAAGAGCCATAGCTCTTCTACAGTCTTTTGCCATGCTCCCATTGCAAAATTGAAAGCTTTTGAGAATTTTTTAATACATAC
This sequence comes from Morus bassanus, assembly GCA_031468815.1. Lineage (NCBI taxonomy): Eukaryota > Metazoa > Chordata > Aves > Suliformes > Sulidae > Morus > Morus bassanus. The sequence continues at coordinate 132,794,845 of CM062567.1, read as the reverse complement.
AATTTAATTTATATACATAAATAAATTAAAAAACAGCCACATAACAAATGAAAAGTAAAATGAAACATAAAAAATGTAGGAGGAAACCCTGTCAAAAGACTGTGTGTGTACATATATGTATGTGTGTGTATATGTGTGTACACATACACACACAGCTTTCTGGATACATCCCAGATGCAGCTACGATGTATTCTGTGTATCTAGGTTGGTTGGTTTCTTTATGGTGCTTTTGCATCATGTATGAATAGTACTGTTTAAAATAGGTAGCTGCTATGAGTCAGGAAAGAATTTGTTCAGAACGACACTGAGAATTTCTTGGAAATCTGTCTTGCTGTTAATTTTTTGTGAAGCTGTTAGGTTTGGTTTCTTTTTGAAAACCTCCTGTTAGCCCAAAAGCAGTATTTTTATGTCAATGATTATGTCTGAGTTCATGTATTGTAGATTTACTGTCTTTCTCCTTGTAGAAACTTCCTTATAAGCAATGGGTGCATGTATAGATGTTTAGGTATAGATTTAAGTAAAACTCATTTCAATAACTGTTTGTTTTTTTTTCCTTTAACAAAGTAGTTCCGCATTTCATGAGGCTAGGGATCATTTTTGCCAAGGGACTGGTTTTTGCCACTTGTAAAGTCATTACTCCATTGGCTTCAGTCAAGATGGCCAAGTGCAACATACGGAATTGCTGTTCTGTGGAAAGGTGTTTATTTTTCCAAGAGGTGATTGTGGCTCCCAAAATAGCTGCAGTATGACTGTGTAGTAAATTTTAGATTTGCCAGTCTGGGCACTATCCTTCTAAACAATTTATTTCCTCCTCCCATATTACTTCAATGGTATCTTTAAAGAGTATACATCTCAAGCAGCCACAAGGGCAATTTGAGCCCATCTCATTTCCTGGTAAACATCCAGTCTTCAGAGAAATAAGCTCTTCTGCATTTTAAGTTGTGTGCAAACTTTTACTTGCATTATTATCACTTCCTTGGATTAGTCAGTGGATATTATAGCAGCAAGTGAAAGAGTTCTTGGGGGAGGAGGGTAACAGGAAATAAAAGCATAACGTATACTTTTACTTCTCTTTTAGTATTAATATTGCTAAAGTGGGTAGTGCAAATCAAGCTTGATTGCTTTTATTCTAATAAGACCAAAAAGATGCTGACAGGTATAGAAAATTGGTAGAAGTTTTGTCTGAAAACCAGGGGGAAATCTCAAAGCACTCATCAGTAGTTGGGAGAAAAAAAATATGTTACAGGGATGTTGCATCATGAACAAAGCCTCAGAAATGCAGAGAAGGCAGAAGAAAGGCTAATGAAACACAGGAAGGTCTACCTGAGGCACACCAGCAATTACAGGGCTGCTCCTCCTTGCAGTTTGATTCAGGTTGTGAGTCCTGACTAAGTCACACTTTTTATTAAAGATGCGTTGTATGGTATTGTCCCTACCTGTGGAGTGCTCTCATTAAGCATTTCCCTCAGTGGGACTCTTGTGTGGGCTCTCTTTAGTTAAGATGCTAGTCTTCTATAAGTTACCACATCCTTTGTGCCTCGTGGGACAGAAGCGAAGGTGCCCTCTGAAGAGGTTCTGTCCCTTATCCTGCCAGGGGACAGAAAGGGATAGTGAAAAACAGATTAAAAGAAGCAGTGACTGTCTTTGGGAAGGGCAGCCGGTGGCCTGGAACCTGCTGAGAGCAATGGGAGGTGACAGCCATTTGGAGAGGGGACATTCCTCAGCAGGGTCCCATCCAGAGCCCGGGGCTCTGCCAAGGGCAAGTGTTTGGGTGTGGAGAGCAAAGAGCTGTGGGGCAGGAGGAATTTTGTGCTTGTGAGCTCTCGGTGCTTTGCCGCTCTGTAGGGAAGATATGAACTGCTTGGATGTAATCGCTTGGGATGGGGCAAGCGTGATGCTGGGTGGTGTCTTCTGCAAGGTCTCATTTTAGAAACGAACTTTATCTCATGGTCTGCTTAACCTACTGTTCTTCTCAGAAATAAAGTAACAGGCCTGCTGTTATTCTCCGAAAATGACTTCTGGTCCTGCAGACCATTTTGGGAAAGACATTTATAAATGAAATACCACAAAAATCGAGTTGTTGCTTTACAGATAACGTGATATTTACATTTATTTGTGGACTGCCTCTGTAAAACCAGTTAAAGACAGACAGCAAAGTCTTCAATTCTGCATAAAACCAAATGCTTTCTGCCTTCCTTTCTTTGCAGCTTTAATGCAATGTTGTCCTATATAGTGAGTGAGTTATGGTAATTAGTAATAGAAAAATCCTTTAAAAAAATCCTGAAGGACTGACTTATTTTTCTATCAATAAAGCTTCTGTAATTTCTTGGCTGTCTTGTAGCTTCAGAGAAAATTCAGAGTACCAGCAGAGTAAGTGTAGTGTGGGAGGGGTTCAGATGAAGCATAAATTAACTGTATTTCATTTCCCCTTAATAAAGAATTTCACTTTTTCCACAGCTAACTGTATAATCAATTTGCTCCCCTGCTGGCTTGCTAACTTGCTGTTGGCTTTGCTTCAATAATATCAAGCCTGTAATGAGGGAAATGGGAGGCTCTAATCACACAGAGGAGAAATAAGCAGCTGGAATTGAACGTGTAGTTTAGCTGTGCAGAATTTTGCTGCAGCTTTTATTGCTGAACAGCTCAAATACGTTTCGCCCCATGCCCGCCTTGCTTTGGAGACTAAAAAGCAGTGTACTCCTCCAGACTCATTAATCATATTTCACTGATTGGGTGACACTAAATACTTAAATCCTATTCAGTTTTCGGCAGCCTTGAGCTTACCCCTTCTTCTCCGTAAAGTTTTATTTTTAAGCTGTACTTGTGTAGCCAGGGTGCATCTCAGCTCTGCTTTTCTGTATTAGTAATGTGACATGATTTTGTTTTATTCTGCTGTAAAATTGTTAGTCAAAGTATACTTTAATTGTAACATTATTGTACCACAAGTCTGGGAGAGATTATGAAGGAAAAAAAAAGGTATAATAACTGCTGAGTTTGTTTTTCCTGCCTTCACCATGCCTAGAAATTATACCCTGTGTTATGGGTTTGTTCGGTTACTCACTTGTAATTCCACATTTTTTTCCAACACTTTGGATATACAAGGCACAAGTTAAACATACAAGATAAACAAAGATTATCTTTAGTCACAGTATCGTCAGACAAAAGGCTCTTCTGAGCTAGCAGTCCCCACCCCTACATTTCTATTTCTGCTCTTCATTCTAAATGCTCTACTTCTAGTTGCAGATAATCTGCCTGGCAGAACTGTGCAAAAAGAAAAGTCTTTGTGTCAAATTAAATGTGCTTTTTTTTTTTTTAGTTTTTGTTTGACTTCAGCATTTGTGGGGGAATGACTTTTGCTTCATATTTGGAATTTTTAAATTTTTTTTTTTTTCTCCTGGTGCAGGGGGGAATAACTGAGGGGAGGAGGTGGGGTTAAAGTTCAATTTTAGTTTTCTGCGTCATTTGGTCTCATTTTGACTTGAGGCCATGTGATCAGGCAGCATTCAGTGCAAGGAGAGGCAGAGTGGGGGAGGCTGAGCCAGTGTCAGAAAAGCTTAGAAGAAAAGTAAAGATCATTAATTAAAAATGGATTTTATTTAGTTTTCTGCCTGGTTTTTCTCATTATGAATATACAATTATAGTTCATAAACAATTTCTTGTTGCTTCCCATGGTGTTTTGGAATCTCCTATGTTCAGAGTCCTAGTGAAAAAAGCTTTTTTTTTTTTTAATTGCACACCAGCAACAAATGTCAATATTGCTGCAAAGATATCTGCCTATTTTCTGTGTCATCAGAGAATCCTTGAAGTCATTCCAGAATATATGCCCTGTTTGTGATGACAATTTAAAAAACAAAGTTCCATAAATGTAATTAGGAAAACAATCTTGATTTGATTTATAAACAGGATGAAACTTACCGTTGATTCTCTTGCTGTAGTACATCTAATAGTGCACAAAACGGTCCTTTTTTGAGAGGAAAGCGATCAGAACCAACAAAACGCATCCGTCCCCTTTTTTTGTGGCTTTGAGCAGCTGTCATAATGTGTGTGCATGCACACGGCTCTGTGAACAGAGGGGTGCGTGCTCAGATATCAGGAAGTTAACCAAAGGTGGGATGGCTCATTGCCGTCCCGCTCTTTCAGACTCAGAGGACCACACCGTTGCCCACAGTACTAGAGCTCTGGTTATTCTACTGCTGTATTTGGGCTGTACCCATTAGATGCTGTCCAAAAACAGAGTACAGGAGAAATCCTGCTGGCTACAGCCTGGCAGGGTGGAGTCCTGGAGGTGCTACGCAGTGCTGAGCAGAAGCTGGAGGTGCCATGCAGGAGGCAGCCTGGTTGCAACGCAGGGATGAACAAAGTACATGTGATTATTTCTAATATCATGGGTAACTGCCAGAGGAAGAGGCTTTAAGGAGTGGGGGATCCTGGTTATGAGATGGTGAATCTTCTCTGATACTGTTTTGTGTGCTGGCTGGATTGAGCACACCCAGTCGCACTTTTACTTTGTTTTTTTAGTTGGATCCCAAGATTTATGGAGAATACAATGCTTTCTGTCTTGGCTCAAAAGACAGAGTTGCATTGCCTTTTAATTCTTGTGATTCACTGTTTTCAAATATGAGTGCATAAAATTAAGGATGAGAAGCATGTTGTTTTGGTTTTAGCACTTCAGAAAGGAAAAAAAAAAAAATCAGTCATTGATGAAGTTTTCTATTTCTCCTTCTGCATAAAGCAGAGAGGTTCATATAGCAACATGACTACTCCAAAGATTCAGAGGATAAGAGCAGCAGTGAGAAAAAGTGCACACAGACCCTGCTGGGGCTATAGTGGTTGTTGTTACACTTACTAGAAACTAGGCCAGAAATTGTCCATGATCAAGGCAGTTGTCAGCAGAAGCCATTACCTTAACCTCCAGTTGAGAGAGAAGAGCTGGAAAGCCTTGAAATAGAGACAGGGACAACGTGATTTAAAGGAAGCTTTGGTGTGATGAGGAAGTACCAAAGTCTAATGGTAGCGGTGCTCTCTGCTAAACAGTGAAGTTTGTGGCTTTCCACTTCAGACGATTTAACATGATTTGTCAACTTTCAGACTGACACATTTTTAAAGTGGTGGTCAGAATTCTTGTGAAAAATGCAGATAACGAGCCCCCGGTCCTCGTGGTGGATACCATTCATGAAATAATTTGAGAATTACTGAGAGCACGTACTTCTGAAAGGAAGCTGCCTCTCTTCTGCTTTCAGACCTTGACTCTCTTGTTGTGACTGATGAAGATATCATTTGGCAGGAGGCCTTTGGAAATGGAAGCCTTTCTCCCTGGGACTAGTGGAGAGAACTACAACCTGTTTCTAATTTGCCACCATTCTTCTGCAAGAGACTTTGAATGGTTTCTGAACAGAATGAATTGACTCAGTCAAGGAATATACCCATTGCCAACCCCTCCTTCATTTTTCTTCATCATGTGTTATTTAATGTTTCCAAACTTTTCCCTTTCACAAATGTTATGAGAGAAAAATTCAAAACCTCTTAACAGTTTAATGTTTTCCTTGCAACCTGCAAGACCTTTTATCTCTTTCTACCCTTCATTTCAATCTACGCCAGTGTGCTGCTGTCTTCTGGGAATGAAAACTGAACCAGATTTAGCTAGCGAAAGTGGCTTTCTCTGCTCTATTAGAAGAGAAACGCCACAGTAGCAGCCTGATTTTTACATACTTTTTGTGCTACTATGTCAGGTTGTGAAACCTCCTCCAAATTGCTGTCTAGTGTCACCTGCAGGGCTGCTCTGGCATGCCTGCTTTCAGCAGCTCTTAGCCTTCCCTTCATGGACTTTGACTGTGCTCTCCCTGTAATAATTTTCAAAGCTTGCCATTGTATTTTCTTACAGCGTTTTCATCCTCCCTGGTTTTTGTATTATCTCCATTCTCACTAATACCATCAGAACCTCTTATTTTACCATTACGTGATGTGATTAGCATGTTGTTTACAACACGCTCTGCCATTTTATTAATGAACTTGCTAAATGAGATGAAACAAATTTGTAAACCTCCTTAAGCTTATAGAGAGCTAAATAAACTCAAATACTCACTGCTTACCTTTCTGCTTTTTAAAGATGGCTTTAAAAGGCTTTCAAGCCATATAAGCCAGCTTGAAGTCACTGTTTATGGAAGATTAACAAGACACATAACCAACCCTCATGCAAACCTGTGAAACAGGCCCTGCTATTTCATGAGGACAACCTGGCTGGGGACTACAGGTGTTACTTCCATTTTTAAAGCATTTTAAATGACATTGTATCATCAGTTTTGTTTAAGCAGGTGATTATTTTTTCAAGTGTATCAGGCTCCTTGCTGCACCTCTTTTCTGATCTGCTGCCTTGCAATAAAAATCAAAGCACTGAAGCATTTCCTTCATGAGGTTATTCATGATGAGTATTGAAAAGGTACACTGAGGGGTAAATGTTCTCCAGAATACTCTTCAGTAATTCCTGACCTTTAATTTACAAAATAGGCAACCAGGTGACTACAGGTCCAGACTGCGGGCTGTAAAATACGCTTGATGCAAGGATGAGGGAAAAGGAAGATTTTAAGCAGACCAAAATATGCAGCTTAATATATTTTTTTGTCTGATCTTAACTTTCTCCAGTACATACTCAAATACCTTTGAACGATTGTATCTTACTTTTTCTGGACTGCAGTCTTGAAATGCATTAGTATTTTTTGTTGTATCCTCATGCTTGAACTGATTTCTTATTGTGCGTATCCTATACACTCAAGTATGTTAAAACCTTCTCAGACTTACCTACAGTTTTCTGGCTGAAAAATAAATAGCATTGCAATAGTAATCATGAAAATATAGCAAGTACCACTTTATAGTTTTATAGTGTTCTACAGAAACTAAAGCACCACTGTACCCTGTGCTATTAGCATTAATTGCACCATCTTACCATGGTGATGTGGTAAGAGAGAACTTCCTCAGCATCACACAGCGGTGTGGTTAGGTTGTTGACTGAGAGGTATTGGGCATTCCTGGCTTTTAGTCTGGTACTTTCCCAAAACATTTAATATGTCTGACAATGGTTTGCTTGTTAGTGATTATTCTGCCAGCTCGTGCACTGGGGAGGTTGTTTCTCCTTCTCGTAAATAAGTTGGATTCTTTTTTTTCTTCATAACTTTATCAGATAGGATGCTTCATCTTAGTTTTTCTTTTGAGAAGGTGTGACTTATGTGTTAATACTCTCTTTTGGACATTCCACTATATTCTGTTTGCCCCAAATTTTCCCTGGAGTCAGTCAGAATATTTATCAAACTTTGTGAGATTATCTATTTCCTGAAGGTACTTTCAGAGCACAGTTTTAACAAATTGCTAGTTATTCTGTGTGCCCCAGTTTTTGTGGAAACATCAAGGGGGACCTGATTTTCAGAAAGCATTGAGGACAGGAGAACAGACCACATTAAAGTTTCAAGTACCCTGAAATTACCAGCTCTTAAATCTTGGCCATTACTGCATTTGTTTCCCAGATTGTACTCTGTACTTTGCATATCATCTAGCATAAAAATAACAAGCATTTTGTCTTGCTATATATTTGCTGTAGAAAGCATCTAATTTAATTTTCAACTGATGTATAATTCCTGTGCTTTACTGGATTTATAGTAACAATACTATTCAACTGTGTTAAAAATATGTAAGTACTAATTTTAAATCCCTCCCTCAATTGATTTTATCTTGCCTATTTATCATATAATCAAGTGTTTTTCACTTTGTTTTCATAATTTGCTTGGTATTCCTGTGGAGAAACTGTTATGATGGTCCCCCTATGTTTCCCCTTATGTTCATTTGTTCACATCAACTTTTTTTTCCTTAGGAAATCAAAGTACTTTCACTGATCTCCTAAAGATACCTTGCTCTCCTATATACTCTGCTTTCTGCAAAGTGACTTTTTTTTTTTTGTTTTGAAATTTATTTAATGCAGGTATAATTCTTTCTTTGACTTTTATCCTCGGAGATGTGGTTTCTTGTTTAATTTCTAATGAAATTAAACATTCATGTCACAAAACTTGCACTCCATAAAATACAAAGATCTGTTTTGTGTCTGAAGTTATATTGCAGTATTGTTCAGTGAAGGGCTTGGAGAACTGATCTTCATTTCTTAATGGAACTGTAAGCAAACCCATGTTACACAGGTTTTTTTTTTTACTGTCCATTATTTTGTTAATTTTGAAAGATGATATCTCAGTTTTCCATGTGAAGTTTCTATGTTCCTTCTCCAGCTAACCTAAGAAAAATATGTTGTTTACTTTAAAAGATTTCAAAGTCTGGGCAAGCTAAGATAGGGAGACACAAATCCATTTGCATGACAATATTATACTACAGGCCTGTATATTCTTTTCTTCATCAGAAATGGGATTATGGCACGAGCATACAGGATTTCTTATGCATATAATTTGATGGCAGGAAATATTACAATAAACTATAAACTCAATTTGCAGCTTGTCTTAGGGAGGAAATTGGGATATGACTGGGTAAAATACAGATTGCAGGCTAGCAGCTAAAAAATGTGGATTTGCAGAAATAGAATGATTACATAAGGTTCTCTGTCATTTTCTTTCAGTAACATTGAATATAATTACCTTACCATTTATCTTAGTAAATGTTTGGTTCCCGAGCAAAGCTACATAAACACAAATTTTTGTATCCTTTAAAAAAACTGACTATAATCTTGGTGAAGCTTCTATGCCTTAATTCATGCAATCAAATTAACTAAGGAATTGAAGTCCAGAGAAAACAGTTACTACTTTGTGGAAAATTCACTTCTACAAACAGAATTAGTATTTTGTTAGTTTTTTAGAACAATGAGAGCCTAATTTTTAAAGGTGCTGAACCTCTTCTAATTAGTTTGTAAGTGAATTAATTGCTTACGGAAGCTATTCTATTGAGATACAAGGAAATTACAAAATGGGCTTTGCTGCTTCGAGCCCCATCCCTGTGCCTCAGGCCCATCGGCAGCAGACCTGTTTTCCTTATGCTCATTTTAGGCCTGTTCTCTTTCTGTATGAAAAGTCAAAGCGGGGGCCTGTTGGTACTGACTCCTGAGGCTGCTCTTCCCAGGCGTGCTGCCTGGTACCCAAAGCCACGCGGCTTCTGATGAGATGCACTGCCTATGGGAAGCAGGGGGGAGGTTGTCCTTTTGTTACCATCATGTCA